>MU396685.1:238087-647391 GCA_022578855.1 Nemania serpens | reverse complement strand
AAAATATTAAAATAGCAATTAAATATTATATTAAAATATATAATAATGTTTTATAAGTTAATAAAATTTTTAGCATATAATATAACTTTAATAATATAAAATTATTTATTATAAAATAAAGCTTAAATAAAATAATTTTTAGTTTTAAATTTTATAATACTTTATTAATTATAAAAATCTTATTAAATGTTATAAACTATAATATAAAAAAAAATTATATTAATATAAAATAAAAATAGCTATTAAATTTGTAATAGCTAACGTAAAAATTTAGTATAATTATAAATATAATTTATTATAGTTTAATATTAGTAATAAAATCTATTTACGATTTTATAAAAGCTATAAATTATTTAACAAACTTTTATAAAAATAATTTGCTTAAAAAACTAGCTTTTTTATCGTTATTTAAAAAGTTAGCAAGCTAATATATAAATTAAATTTCTTATAACAATAATAAATATATTAAATAGTATTTATAGTATATCTATTTTTAGCTTTTATTAGTAAAAACTTATTTAGTAAAAAATATATTTATTTTAAATATATTATTATTAAAAGAAATAGCAAGAATTATATTTTATATAAAATTTAAAGCTTTTTATATTAATAAGTTTTTAAAATAAAAAGCAAGCTAATATTAAAATACTTAATATAATTAAAAAAATAAAAAAATAAGTATAATAAATAATATTTATAAGCTTTACTAATAGAAAATATAGCTAATATAAAAAAAATATATAATAAAAAATATTTATTATTATTAAATAACTTTATATTAAGTTTAATTTATTTTATAAAGCAAAAAAGCCTTATACTTTTTTTTTGCATACTATAAATATAATACTGAATAAACGGTAATATTAATATAGTTATTTAAATATAGTTTGTAAAAAAAAAAAGCAAAAACAGTAAAAATGGCAGGCTAAAGCTAGGGCGCTTATATTGCCTATAAAAGGTGCTATTACAAGGTTTAAAGCTACCGAAAAAGTTATGCCGAAACCTTAACAGGAGCCGCGTACACCTAGGCTTAACACAAAGGTAGATAAAGGAGTTAAAAATCCTATACAGCAAAAGGCCTGTCTCTTTTACCAATTACTCTAACTACTTTAACTACTTTAACTATTCTAACTAGTCTAAATACTTATACTAACAATTAACCACAATGCTTATATATAATTTAACACTTAAAGCAGCTATTTTATAACTTTTAAAGCATTTAAAAACAAATAATATCGATATTAACTATTTAATAGCTATTAAATATATATATTTATTTAATATATACTGTTTAGCTTATTTATATAACTAATAATTAAATATTTATAAAATTAATAAACTATTATAAATTATATAAATAGATTTAATAAACTTTTAAAACAAAAATAGCTTTAAAGCTTATTTAAGCAGAAAAAGTATAGCTAACAAATATATAAAAGCTTTATTAATAGCTTAAAAGCTGCTATAAAGCTTTATATAATAATATAGCTATTAAAAAACTTAGTAGTAGGTAATAAATATAGCAAAAGCAAAAAGCAAAAGGTAAAGCTAAGATAAGCAGTTTAATAGCAGAATTAGAAATTAGCAATAAAATTAGGAATTAGCAGCAGCAAATTAGCAAAAAGTAGCCGGAAACATATTACTAGAATAAAACACAGTATCTAAGTCTTCCTAAATATAGTAAATAAGCTAAAGCCTTTATTAAATAACTTTAAAATAAAAAAATAAAAAAGTATTTAATTTATTTATAATAATATACTTAATACTATTTTATTAAACTTTATTATAGCTATTATAATATTAAAGTTATAATAGTTACTTTAAATAACTATAATTTAAATATAATTATTATATATAATATTATTATATTATATGCTAATATAGTTTATAAAGTATATCTTTTTTGTTTTAATAGCTTTTATAGCTTTTTTTTTTTAGTTTTTATATAATTATAATTTTTTTTAAATATTTTTTATATAATTATATTTTTTAAAAAACTATTTTTATACTATATAAAAAAAAAATTTTTAATTTTTTTTTTAAAGATATTTTTATTATTACTTTTATAATAGCAATTAAACCTAATAAAAATAAACTTATAATTATTTAAATAAATTTATATTTATTTAATAAGTAAATTAATAAACTTATACTTTTAATTATTTTTAAGCTAATATTTAATTATAGCAGTAGTATTAAACTTATTAAAACTTAATATAAAAACGTTATATAAGCAGTAATAAATAATAAAAACTAATATAAAAAAGTTTTTACTAAATAATATATATAAAAGCTTTTTAATATAAAAAAAAAGTTAAACTTATTAAAAAAACAAGCTTATATTAATTTTAAACTTAAATTTAACTATTATTATAAATATACCTACTATATACTAGTAAGCTATTTTTAACTACTATTTTGTTTAAAAAAACAATATTAGCAAAATTATTAAACTACTTGCTATAATTTCTTTAAATAAACAATTATTTAAAATATAACTATATATTTTTATTAAAAAGTAATTATTAAATATAAAAAAAAAGCTAATAACCTTTAGCTAATGTTAATAATTTTTAATATATTAATATATAAAAAAATTAAAGCTTTATATATATATAGTATTATTAAATATAAGTTTAAAATGCTGCTTAATTTTATTAAATATTTTTTTATTTATATTAGCTTAATTTATTTTACTATTATAAATAATATTATTAAAATATTAAATTACTAGTATATTTATTTTTAAAACTTTACTAATAAAAGCTTTAAAAATATAGTTATAATTAATAAAGCACTATTATTATTTTTTAATAATAAAAACATTTTAATATTACTTAAAAAAACCTTTTTATATAAAAAACTTATGCTTATTAAATTTATAACAATTAATAATAATAATAAAAAAACCTTTATATATAAACTATTTTTTAATTTTGTAATAATTTTTAATATTAATTTTACTAGTATTAATATACCTATTATAAAGCTTTATGCTGCTTTATAAATATTAATATATAATAAAGCTATAATAGCAACTATAACAAAGATAGTATATATATTGTTATTATTGCTATAAGTTAAAGCAATTATTAAAAAACTATAACAAATGCTAAAATAAATATTATAAAATATAGTTTATAAAAAAATCGATATTATAGCAATATAAAATTTAAAAAACAAACTTATAATATTACTAATATTATTATAATAAGTTTTTATAACACTTTTTAACTATTTTAATTATCTTTTTTATAATAAAAATATTAATTATTAAATTATAGTAAATTTAAACTAATTATATAATTAATTATATTATAAAAAAGGCTTTAGCTAATAATATTACAATAATTAAAATAAAATATATTTTTGCTATTTTATTAACTTATACTAAGAATTATTTTATATATAATATTTTAATATAATTATAAATTTTAACTTAATTTTTTTTACTTATATAAAAGTTTTATTAAAATAAACTATAACTTATAATAAATTAATAACTATATATATAATATTATTTAAAAAAGTACTTAAAATATTATTAAAGTAAACATTTTTAATAAAAAAATCTATAATGTTGTTTTTATTTATTTTAACAACTTTTTAATAACTAGTACTTTATAATTAAAAATTATAGTTTTATTAATAAAAAGTAAAATAAAACAAAAAGTATTAGCAATATTTAGCTTTTTAAATAATAACTTTTTAATTAAAAAAAAGCGCTATAAAACCAAAAAAAGTTAAAGCTAATACTTATGCTTTTATAAGTAATACTTTTTTTATTATATATTAAAGCATAAAAAAAAACAAGCTAATTAAGTAATATATATATTAAAAAAACGCTAAAATAAATATATTTTTTTATGCTTTTTTATATAAACAGCATTTAATATCTAATATTATATTTTAATGCTTTTATATTACTAATAAATATTAGCTTTTTTTATATTAAAAACAAAATTAATTTATTATTATACTAAAAAAATCTTTATAATAAAATTTTTTTTATTTAATTAATAGCTTTTTTTAGTTTATATATTAAACTTTTATATTTATTAATACTATTAAATATAAAAAATATAAATGTTTTTCTTTTTAAATATTAGGTTATATATAAGCATTATAGTTAATTATTAGTTAGTTAAAGTAGTTAGAGTAGTTAAAGTAGTTAGTAAAAAAGATAAATAAGCTTTTTGCTATATAAGATTTTTAACTTTTTTATTTATTTTTGTGCCTAGGTATATATAGCTTCTATTAAAGTTTTAGCGTAATTTTTTTGCTTTAAACCTTGCGATAGCATTTCTTATAAGCGGTACCCTAGCTTTAGCCTGCTATTTTTACTATTTTTGCTTTTTTTTTTTTATAAACTATATTTAAATAACTATATCAATATTATTATCTATTTAGTATTATATTTATAGTATACAAAAAAAAAGTATAAGGCTTTTTTGCTTTATAAAATAAATTAAACTTAATATAAACGTTTTTTTTTTATATAAAAAAGCATATAATAAACTAATTATATAGGTAATATTTTTTATAAATAATGTTATTTTAAATACTATTTTATAAAATAATATCTTATTTATAAATAAACGCTATTTTATAAATAGCATTTTAGTAAACATAGTTTTAGAAAAATTAAGCACTTTATAACCTTTATTAAATAACTTATTATAACTTAAATAATATAACTATATATTTAAAGTATTTATATTATATTTAAAAAGTAGTTTTTTATTTATTATTTAACTTAATATAAATATAATAGTAAATAGTTTTAAAATTTAGCTTTAAAAATATTTTTATAATTTTTAATTAGTTTATAATTTTTAAAATTAGTAATAAAAAGTTTTAATTTTTTACTATAACTTTATTTAAGCTTTTATAATTTATATATAAATATATAAAAAAAAGATTTTAAATATAAATAATATAAGTATACTTATATTAGCTTTAAAATAATAAGTATATTTTAAGTATTAATTTTTAATTAAATATTCTTTAAATACTTTTTATTAACTTTTTATAATAAAATATATTAACTTAAATAATATTTTAGCTTTATTAATTAAATTAATAGCATATTTAATCTTTTATAATATTAAAAGTTTTTTTTATATTTTATTTAAAATATATTTACTAAAGCTTTAGCTTATTTACTATATTTAAAAAGACTTAAATACTGTGTTTTATTTTAGTAATATATTTTTAGCTACTTTTTGCTAATTTGCTACTGCTAATTCCTGATTTTATTACTAATTTCTAATTTTGCTGCTAAGCTACTTATTCTAGCTTTACTTTTTGCTTTTGCTCTTGCTATATCTATTGCTTACTACTAAGTTTTTTAATAGCTACGTTATTATATAAAGCTTTATAATAGCTTTTAAGCTATTAATAAAGCTTTTATATATTTATTAGCTATACTTTTTTTATTTAAATAAGCTTTAAAGCTATTTTTGTTTTAAAAATTTATTAAATCTATTTATATAATTTATAATAGTTTATCGATTTTATAAATATTTAGTTATTAGTTATATAAATAAGCTAAACAGTATATATTAAGTAAATATATATATTTAATAGCTATTAAGTAGTTAATATTAATATTATTTATTTTTAAATGCTTTAAAAGCTATAAAATAGCTGCTTTAAATATTAAGTTATATATAAGCATTATAATTAATTGTTAATATAAGTATTTAAATATAAGTAATCTAATATTTAAGTTATTTTTGGTAGAAAAAATAGTTAAAGTAGTTAAAATAGTTAAAATAGTTAAAATAGTTAGTAAAAAAAAACAGATAAGCCTTTTGCTATATAAGATTTTTAATTTCTTTATTTATTTTTATATATGCAGCTTTTATTAAAGTTTTAGTATAACTTTTTTAGTAGCTTTAAACTTTGCGATAGTATTTTTTATAGGTAATATAGGCGTCCTAGCTTTAGCCTGCTATTTTTACTATTTTTGCATTTTTTTTTTTGCAAACTATATTTAAATAACCGTATTAATATTACTGTCTATTTAGTATTTTATTTACAGTATGTAAAAAAAGAGTATAACGCTTTTTTTGCTTTATAAAATAAATTAAACTTAATATAAAATATATTTACTAAAAATTCTTTAAATATTATAATAAGTTTATTTAAAATTTTAGTTTTATAAAGTTTTTATTTAACTAGCTTTATTATATAACACTATTAACAATTACTAACAAAATATTATTTAGTAGTTAAAGTAGTTAAAATAATTAATATAATTAGTAAAAAAAATAAGCTTTTTACTATATAAGATTTTTAATTTCTTTATTTACTTTTTAAGCCTAAGTATATATAGCTTTTATTAAAGTTTTAGTATAACTTTTTTAATAGCTTTAAATTTTATAATAATACTTTTTATAGGTAGTACTTTAGCTTTAACCTGCTATTTTTACTATTTTTACATTTTTTTTTTATAAACTATATTTAAATAACTTTATTAATATTATTATTTATTTAGTATTATATTTATAGTATATATAAAAAAAGTATAAGGCTGTTTTTGCTTTATAAAATAAATTAAACTTAATATAAAGGTTTTTTTTTTAAAAAATAATAAATTGTTTTTAATTTTATATTAGTAAAATTTATAATAAATACTTACTAACTTTTAATTACTATATTAGCAAACTTTTTAAAGTTAAACTTTTTAAACTTTTTAAAATATTATTTTATAAAAGCTATATTAAAAACAATTTTTAAATATTTTATGCTAAAATAAAATAATAAAAATTTAAGTACTAATTAATTATACTTAATTATTAAAAAAAATTATTATAGGTTTATTAAATTAGCAATAAAAGTATTTTTTATTTTTATTATTTTTAGTAGTTATATAATTACTTTTTTAAAAGCTAAGTTATTTATTAGTATTACTTTTAATTATAAGTTAGTTAAAGTAGTTAAAGTAGTTAAAGCAATTAATATAATTAGTAAAAAAAACAGATAAGCCTTTTACTATATAGAATTTTTAACTTTTTTATTTACCTTTATATATATATATAATTTCTGTTAAAGTTTTAGCGTAACTTTTTTACTTTAAATTTTATAATAGCATTTTTTATAGGCAATATAAGCGCTTTAGCTTTAGTTTGCTATTTTTACTATTTTTGCATTTTTTTTATAAACTATATTTAAATAACTATATTAATATTACTATTTATTTAGTATTATATTTATAGTATATAAAAAGAAAATATAAAGCTTTTTTTGCTTTATAAAATAAATTAAACTTAACTTAATATTAAAAATTTTTATATAAAAGTTTTATAAATTCTTTTATATTTATTATTTTTAAAGTTACTTTATAAGCTTTTAAATATTTCATAAGCCTTTTATTTAGCTTTAATAAATATAAAATAAATATATTAATTAATTAAAGCTTTTTTTATATTAAGTTTTTATATATAGTATTTATAAGCTTTAGTTTATTTACTATATTTAAGAAAACTTAGATATTATGTTTTATTTTAGTAATATATTTCTAGCTATTTTTTCTAATTTATTAGCTGCTGCTAATTTTTAATTTTGTTGCCGATTTTTAATTTTATTGCTAAGCTGCTTATTTTAGCTTTACTTTTTATTTTTTACTTTTAATATATTTATTACTTACTATTAAGTTCTTTAATAGCTATGTTATTATATAAAGCTTTATAATAGCTTTTAAACTATTAATAAAGCTTTTATATATTTATTAGCTATACTTTTTTTGCTTAAATAAGCTTTAAAGTTATTTTTGTTTTAAAAGTTTATTAAATTTATTTATATAATTTATAATAGTTTATTAATTTTATAAATATTTAATTAATAATTATATAAATAAGTTAAATAATATATATTAAGTAAATATATATATTTAATAGCTATTAAATAATTAATATTAATATTATTTATTTTTAAATGCTTTAAAAGCTATAAAATAACTATTTTAAATATTAAGTTATATATAAGCATTATAATTAATTATTAGTATCTAAGTTATTTTTAGTAGAAAAAATAGTTAAAATAGTTAGTATAATTAGTATAATTGGTATAAAAAAACAAATAAGCTTTTTGCTATATAAGATTTTTAACTCTTTTATTTACCTTTATATATATAGCTTTTGTTAAGGTTTTAGCATGACTTTTTTGCTTTAAACTTTGCGATAGCACTTTTTATAAGCAATATAAACGCTTTAGCTTTAGCTTGCTATTTTTACTATTTTTACATTTTTTTTATAAACTATATTTAAATAATTATATTAATATTACTATTTATTTAGTATTATATTTATAATATATATTAAAAAAGTATAAAGCTTTTTTTACTTTATAAAATAAATTAAACTTAATATATAAAAATTTACTATTTAAATTTCTTTTTTAAATTTTTTTTTTAATAAATCTTTATAAGCTATATTTAAAAAATATATTTAAATAATTTAAAATTAATATTTTTTTTAATAAACTTTTAAAAGTTTAATAGTATATTAAGTTTAATTTATTTTATAAAATAAGAAAAGCTTTATTTTTTTATATATATTATAAATATAATACTAAATAAATAATAATATTAATATAGTTATTTAAATATAGTTTATATTATATTATATTTATTATAATTATTATAGCTTAATAATAGTTTTTATTATAAATATTAGTTATTAAAGCTAATTATAATAAATAATTACTTAAATAATTATTTAAATAATTAACTTATAATATTTTTATTTTTATAATAAAAAAAAACTATAAAGTTAAAATCTCTATTTAATTAATTACTTAACTTTTGTTTTTTTATTTATATTATATTATAGGTATAAGTTTTATTTATTTGCAAAGTAGGTAAGTTTTGGTATAAAAACAGTGAGTGCACGCATTTAAAAGTCTAGGCATTGTAATACCCTGCGCCTTTATTGTATTAACGAAGCAGTACCCCGCGTCCTTATCGCATCAACCAAGCATCCAAGCACTAGATAAGTTATCAAGCATCAAACACCTGTGTGATCATATGTAAACCTCGGCATACTACGATGACGACACCCTAGTTCTCATAACACTCTTTATCTTCCCCCCTATTTCATATGCCACCATTACTGCGAAATCACCACAAGGAAACTCAACAATAGCTGGAACTCCGTCCCCCCATACCATATTCTCCCATCGTCGTCATCGTCTGCTGCGCCGTCCATGACGCAAAAGATGCCGTCCTCCGGGCCCGCGGCATCGATGAAGCTAGTGCCTCTGCCTTCTTTCAACCCCGACTTATACGAGCGCGCCTGGCAATCCACGCCGCACCCAACCCTGCCGCTCCTCGCGACTGCTCACGAGAAGTCTGTCACCGTCTTCTCGCTCTCTACCCTCTCCGCCCACAGCACCCTCACCGGCGGCCACGAGCGCTCCGTTCGCGCCACGACCTGGAAGCCGAATCTGCCGCCCCACAAGCTCTGCCTCGTCACAGGTAGTTTCGACTCGACAGCAGGGCTATGGCGGTGGGGAGACGAGGCGGTGGGTGCTGGCGGTGGCGGTAGCGGTAGCGATAGCGACGCCCTCGAGGTTGAAATCACCGGCCGTACCGGAGAGGATGCCCGTGACGAGTGGGACCTGATCGTTGTCCTCGATGGCCACGATTCCGAGATCAAATCTGTCGCCTTCTCGCCCTCGGGTCAGTTTCTAGCCACCTGTAGCCGGGATAAGTCCGTGTGGATATGGGAGGACGTGGGGGCGTCCGAGGCCGACGATGAATGGGAGACTGTGGCTGTGCTGAACGAGCACGAGGGCGATGTCAAGGCCGTCGCGTGGTGTCCCGATACGAACCGAAGCGGCCGAGGCCGGTATAGCAGCGACGTCCTTGCCAGCGCGAGCTACGACGAGACGGTGCGGATATGGCGTGAAGACGGCGAGGGGGAATGGGTCTGCGTGGCCGTGCTCGAGGGACACGAGGGAACGGTCTGGGGCATACAGTGGGAGCCGAGCCCGAGGGTCGGGCGCTTCCCGAGGTTGCTGACTTGGAGCGCCGACCGGACCGTCCGTATCTGGACTCTGAAAGAAGAGGACAACGAGCACGAAGGGGCGCCGCGTCATGCGTGGGGCGGGCTAGGAGGTATACCGAGTACCATGCGTAGAACGCTAAAGGAGGAGTGGGAATGCACCGCCACGTTGCCCACGGCACACACCCGAGATATTTACTCGGCAGCGTGGAGTGCCGACTCGGGTCTAGTAGCGAGCGTTGGAAGCGACGGCGTGATCGCCATATACAAAGAGGAGCCTCTGGATGCCAGCGGGGCGGCGGGCATGGTGGCGGAAGACGAGGCTGCCGCTGAACTAGACGGTGATGTTCCCATGAGCCAAGGACATTCGGAAGAGAAGCAGCCTGAACCCCCGAGGCGGTGGAACCTCCTCTCAACCACACGGAATGCCCATGGTGCGTATGAAATCAACCACGTAACTTGGTGTAAACGATACGATCCCGGCTGTCGCCCTGAGAAGAAGGGCGTCGAGGAGATGCTCGTCACGACTGGGGACGATGGAGTTATACGACCTTGGCAAATCGTATGATACGCCCTCCCCGGAAAAGCCGAGTCTAAAGCTGGTCGAATCTTGTCATAACTTTGATGTGAGAACTTTCTGTATATACCTTAGAGATCAGGCGCTGGCTAGATTCTTGATTGTCGCATTAGGGAGGGACATTAACATGAACGCACTAGAAAAAGAAGCCAAGATTCAAAAGGAAGGCCAGAGCTCTGCTCTCTGGAATGGAAAATACAAGATGAAACAGCGGTGCATGTATATTTAATCATTCAGATGAAAAAAAAGGTGGCGCGCACGCGCTCGTGTGGGTTGGGCTATCATACTCTCTACCTATTCTAAAGGAGAAAAAGGGGGACGGTTGTTTCTCACCCGTATCGCCTCAGGTTTTTCAAGCACGCCTCCGTCCACGCCTGCTCAGCGCTTCGTCCTCCTATCCGCTTGTCTGTATGATTTAGGTACTTCTTATCATACGCCGCCCTTAGTTGGCTGAGGATCTCACTGCCCCGCATGATCCTCGCCCTGGCCGTGTCACTCTCCAGAGCAGCACCCGTGAACAATCTTCCTGCAGGCGCAGCGACTGCACCAATCGGCCCCGCGTCTCATTCCCGGCCCGTGGCCCACGAGCGTCGAGCCCAGACTCCACCGCTCGCCGCGCGGATGGCCACACTTTTGGCATGCGCCCCCGCGCGTCTCGGGCGGCGCGAGGTACCCCGTGCCCGGGCTTGCTGGGCTACCATGCTGGCTACTCGCCTGCGCGAGGTGTGCCGAGCTAGGCACGGCTCTCACCGCAGCACGCGCGTTTCCCCGTGCTCCTCTTAGCTGGGTCCTTGCTGATGAGTGGGCAGATGTCCCCCTCGTCGTCGTCTGGCATACGAAGGGGTGCGCGGACAGGTTTCCGTGCCCGCTCCTCAGAGGCCGAAATCCGGGCTCTTCGTAGGCCACCCCACTCGACGCACTCGTTACGTATGCATCGCCCTCGCTCCGGGGCCGGGCGATTCTCCGAAGACTCGGCGGCGTGGCAGGGCGTTGTGGCGGTGGGTAGATTGGCTTCCGTGGGTACGCATGCACGTCGACTATGTGCACTGTTGGCCGCAAGTAGGGCAGGCATTTCAACCGCGGGCCCGGCTCGGCGAGTCTTTGTTTTGCGTCGGTGACTGGGGCCGTGTCGTGGAGACCGAAGCAATGCTGGCGACGGAGCGGGCGGGAATGGGTGGCGCTGTCGCTCTCGCTGTGACTCTTCTTGCTGCTGCCGCCGCCACCGCCGCCGCCCGGAGCGTCGTGCAGGAGGGAGGAGAGGTCCGATGTGGAGCGGCTCCCGATGGTTCGTAGTGTCGCGATGCTCCGCTGCTCGAGGATGGGCGCGAGCTCGGTGCCGTAGCCGTAGAGGAAGGGCGTCTCGAGCCTGGACAGCGGGGATTCCGACTCGAGATCGATGTCGATAGAGCGTAGGGGTGTCGTGGGTCGGCCTGGGGTTTGGTAGGGTGACTTGGTGAGATCGCTGGTGGAAATCCACGCGGCGTCACAGATAGAGTCATGGGTGCTCGGATGGCCTTCTGAGGAGTCTTTGTGCTCCCAGTCTGTGATTGTGTGGACCGTATCGACGCGGATGTTGGCTCGGTTGGAGAGCGGCGACCTGGTCGACGTCGGCGGGTCGCTGGTTCTGGGGGAGGCGCCCCGGCGGCTGTTGGCCATGGTATGTTGAGCCGGCTGTGAATGTTCCATAGTCTGTTGCTTCATTCGAGATGTATATGGTCGGGGGTAATCTGTTGTATGTATAGTATAGCTAGTCCAAGTTGTAGGAGGCGTGGATGGGCTGTTCGGTTGGTCGATCGATATAGCGAGAGGAAGAGGAGAGAGGGCATCGAAGACGATGGTTCTAGGGAAGACTTGACTATGACTTCTCCAAGTCGACGCAGGTCGATGTATGCCTTGATTGCCCGCGCTTTCGTAGCAATAGTTTGGTATTTGCACCGCCCCTTACAAATATACTTGCTCTTACCCGGGTCCATGGCTTACCCATGCTCCTAGCAAGGGAAAGAAACAACGGGCAGCATTGCGACTGACTTACTAGTAGCTACGTAGACAGACAGACCGCCAGGTCCCAGCACGGGGACGAAATACCTAAACGGGCTGAGATCGTGGCTTCGAACCATCATCTCTCATACCTACGAAGTATGCATGTAAGCAGCTGCTCATGTCAACGTTGAACCCGGTGTTTACAGACTCCTATACATGCTAGCCTCCGCAACACACAAGCTTGGCAGCATCAACTTGGCAGCATCATAAAGATTTCGCTGTTATTATGCCTCGCATAGAGTTGCGTAGCTAGGAGCTACATGTATGCCATCATGTAGGGAACAACGTTCTGCAGCCCCTATCCTACCCAGTTGCCTGTCCCACCATGTATACGGCACGCCCTTCTCAGAGCTCGGTGCTAGCCTGGAGGCCTTCCGCCGCCAGTGCCTTCTGATAATCCGCTACGGCCTTGTCCAGGCAGTAAACTACGGGCGCCATGAGTTTCGTCACCGCCTCTCTCCCGCCAGGAATGGACTTGTCGTTGAACTTGACCTTCTTCTTCGTCCTCTCGTAGATCTGTAAAATTTCTGCTTTTCGCTTCTTGATCTGTTCATCCCGTGCCTTCTCTGCCTCCACAGCCACCATCTCAATTCGTTCCTTCGATCTCTTCAGGGCCTCTGCCAGATAGCCAAGCTCGGCTGCTCGCTCTGGATCGCCCGAAAGAAATGCGTACCAGAATTGGTGCAAGAATTCCATGGTGGTGGCGTGCGTAATGTTGCAATTGGCGGTTGTCTCTGCTGGTAGGCCCATCGGCGCCGTCTCGTCCGATCCGTAGCCGTACAGCTGTGCCCGTCTTTGCAGCATACTATCAAGGATCTGCTTCTGAGCATCTTTTCGCGACTCTCGAGATCCAACGTGCGGCTGCGGCTTTTCTTCGTCATCGCTTTCGCCACCGTCGCCGATACCTAGTGAGGAATGGATATGAACGCCCCCGGCACCGTCATGCGAGAGGCGTTTTAGATCCGCTTGCACTCCTTTAAGAACTTTGCTAGGGTTTTGCCGAGCAAAGGTGATGGCCGTCTCGGACGCACCACTGGATTCGCTAGAAAAGAATCTACTCTGCTCCCGTATGTTGAGCATAACGCGTTGCTCCTTGGCGTCGCCTTGTAGGTCCCGCAGAGCGAGCTCCTGGTAGGTATCGTCGTCTGCTCGCGTCGAGCTTTCGGGATCACCGTCCGCCGGTAGAACGTTGACCAGTAGTTTTTCACTTAAACTGTTTAGTGTCTGTATGATGGGTACATCGGTCCTGCCCCTTGGTCGCATCTCGACATCTTTCCGATTGCCGCTCTTGAAGCCGCCCTGATTCTCCTCGTTGCCCTCGATACTGATGGTATGGGGTACATGTTGCGCCAAGAGTTTGCTAGAAAAGGCCGTGATATCTTCGTACTCGTCATATTTGTCGAAGATCTTGTCAGGCATCTCCAGCCCCGTGGGACGCTCGCCTCTTAACTTTTTGGATAGCTTGCTGAGAAAAAACCTCTCCCAGAATTCATTCTGATTCAGAGGAGGCACATGTTCATTGAATATGCGCTTGAGAAGAGGGTGTTGACTCAGTATTGCCGAGATCTGCTCCTGAGTGACTTTAATCTTTAACTCGCTCTGTTTTGATGGATCTTCGTTAGGGACTAGGATGGGTTTGACCTGGGCTAGCACATTATATGGGCCCCTCTTCTGGTTCGACTCGATGGCGTGGGCTCTGAGCAGGGTGATTCTCGCTGACCAGAAATGGGTGTTAAAATTGGTGTCTGACATGGAGTCGGGCTTGGTCCTACGGCCTTCCAGATACATCTGAGACAGATGTCGATCAGCCTTGAGGAGAGACTGCTGCAGCGCGATATCGCCCTTGAGCGCGTCGTCATCGAACAGCCGCGCCGCCGTGGACTTGGAGTTTATAGTGCTGGCCAAGGCCATGGCAGCCGAGCCACCGCTTGCAGCGCCCGCTGGTGTCGCCGGCGTCGCCACACCAGAGGAGGGCTTTGGGAGGCTGGGGTCATTGCTTTTGGCGTCGGCGAGCAGCCTCGACAAGAGATTCTTGATGGCGTTCGCCTCGGCTCTTGGGTCAGAGGGGGAATTGAAATGAAACAAATAGGGCACAGGCTCAGCACTTTCGGCGGTTTTCTCAAAGATTTTCAGCATGACCTTGGCGGCAGTGTCAGGAGTTTGCTGGAGATCTTAGGATATCAGTTAGCCCGCAGTCATCGGTGGAAGCGCGCGGCGGCACCCGGGGGGGAGGTTCACTCGTTATGTTGGGAATAGACAGCGACAGTGCAGGCGGCCCTGCCGCAGCCGAGTTAGGTGTCCATATAACGGTTTTCTGGTCAGGCGTGAGCGTGAGGATGCCATCCTTCTTCTTGTAGCCCGTAGCGCCGGTGGGAATAGCCATGGTGGGAGACAAAAGTCGTGGATGCTGCCAAGCTCTGATAATACCGTCGTCAAGGTACGGCCGGCGGCAGATCTTGGGGTTCACACCTTGTCTCGATATACCGCGGCCAAGCCACCCCTAGCCCTCGACCAAATTGATGCCTGCACATGCGGTATAGCTAGTCGTCGTTGGGTGGGTTATGTTGTAGGGATTATTGAGGCTTACATGTTGGTGGAGTTGAGAGGTCCCTACCTACGCCAGGTACCTGTTTATATCTCTGACGTCTGCGCGTCTGCTAGGCCGAGCCACAAATGTTAGAAGATCAGATATTAACCTCTACCTAGCTGTGGCGTGGGCGGGTACATTGGAGGAGTTGAAGTACAAGTAGGTACTTCCCTTGCCTGTATCGGGAAATCATAACGTCATGCCGAAAAAGAAAAAAAATAACCTAGGTTAAGTCCCTACTAAGTCCCTCGATCTTGTCAGATGATCGTAGGCATGTACCCAGCAACCTTTATACTTCAACCAACCATTTAATAACTAAGGTACCTACAAACAAGTGCATCAAAAGACAGTTTTCAAGGTCGGGCTACTTTTATACCCAACCTATAGTATGTCAAGAAAAAGGAAAGAAAGAAAAAGAAGAGGAAAAAATCCCGCAAACACTTCAGTATATACCTTAGTACCTAGGTCAGAAACAAAGCGGCGAGAATCGGGAACATAAGCCGAATCAGAGCCGTTTCTTGTCTGTAGCCGTGCTAGCAGCTTCCCGTCAAGGCAGCCGGGACACGATCTTGGCCCGTACCTCCCAAGTCCACGGATACCTAAATAGACGTGTACCCGCCACACATACTGAAGTACCCAGTGACAATGTACCTCCACTACCTCATGGAGGTGGGTGGTACATATATGTATGGGCAAGTGACGACGGAAGTGTCCAGGTGCAGTTTCGGCGTCCCGGGTCAGTACGAAGTACCTACACAACGGCCTAGGTGGTCATCGACAATTACCTCTTCGTCGTCCTCGAGCATTTTTTTGCCCTGCTTCCATCTCCATCTCACATCTCAGACCTCCTCCGTCCCCCATCCGTCCTCCTCCCCTTGTATCCTAATAACCCTCACCCACCAAAGACTTACTCCGCCACTCCTTTTTGTCTCAGATGAGGACGAGCCCGATACAGCTCTGAGTGGCCGGCGTAAACCTTCTCAATTTTCCGTCGCTCGCCCCGGCTGAATAGGAGCCATAATACCAGCACTGCCGCTGCCGCTGCTCTCACCGCTGCTCCCACGACCGACCGATCGACCGACCGATCGACCGACCGTCATTGCTTGCTCTGCCTCGGTTTCCTACGAAGTAATCGAAGCCACCAGCCTGGCGCCATGCTGCGATCTTCGTTGCGAACCTCGGGCGCCCGGCTCCTGAGCGTTGGCGCCCGTTCGACGACGACGAGATGCGCCTGTCAATGTTCTCGACCCTACTCCGTCGCCGCCTCTCGCCGCCCCCTCGCCCTCGCCTCCCAGAGAAGATATGCCTCCACCCAGACGTCGTCGCCCTCGCCCAACGACAACTTCCTGTCCGGCAGCACCGCCAACTACATTGACGAAATGTACTTGCAGTGGAAGCAGGACCCGGAGAGCGTCCACGTGTCCTGGCAGGTCTACTTCAGGAACATGGAGTCTGGCGACATGCCCATTGAGCAAGCCTTCACCCCGCCGCCCACCCTCGTGCCAGGCGCCACGGGCGGCATTGCCCCTGCGCTCGGCATGGCGACGGGCCACGGCGCCGATGTGACGAACCATCTCAAGGTCCAGTTGCTGGTGCGCGCCTACCAGGCCAGGGGCCACCACAAGGCCGACATTGATCCCCTCCGCATACGCAACGAGCAGAAGGGCTTCACCAACGTGAAGCCCAACGAGCTGACCCTCGAGCACTATCAATTCACCGACAAGGACCTCGACCAGGAGTTCAGCCTGGGTCCTGGCATCCTTCCGCGCTTCAAGCGGGAAGGCCGGGAGAAGATGACGCTGCGCGAAATCATCGCCACGTGCGAACAGGTCTACTGCGGCTCATACGGTGTCGAGTTCATCCACATCCCTGACCGAGCGAAATGCGACTGGCTGAGGGAGCGCATCGAGGTTCCCCAGGCATTCAAGTACACTTTCGACGAGAAGCGCCGAATCCTCGATCGTCTCATCTGGAGTTCGAGTTTCGAGTCCTTCTTGGCCACCAAGTACCCCAACGACAAGCGATTCGGCCTGGAAGGTTGCGAAACCCTGGTTCCGGGGATGAAGGCACTCATCGACCGCAGCGTCGACTATGGCGTCAAGGATATCGTCATTGGTATGCCTCACCGTGGCCGACTGAACGTCTTGAGCAATGTCGTTCGCAAGCCCAATGCCTCCATCTTTAGCGAGTTTGCCGGGACCGCCGGCGCTGAGGACGAGGGGTCGGGAGACGTAAAATATCATCTGGGTATGAATTTTGAACGCCCTACGCCGTCTGGGAAGCGAGTCCAGCTGTCTCTCGTTGCCAATCCTTCGCATTTGGAGGCCGAAGACCCCGTCGTGCTCGGAAAAACTCGCGCTATCCAACATTACAACAACGACGAGAAGACCCATCGGACTGCAATGAGTGTGCTTCTCCACGGCGACGCCGCTTTTGCTGCGCAGGGTGTTGTCTATGAATGCATGGGATTTCACTCGTTGCCCGCCTTCTCGACGGGTGGAACCGTCCACCTGGTTGTGAACAACCAAATTGGATTCACAACGGATCCACGATTCGCCCGGTCTACCGCCTACTGCACAGATATTGCCAAGGCTATCGATGCCCCTGTCTTCCATGTCAATGCCGATGATGTTGAGGCTGTCAACTTCGTCTGTCAACTTGCTGCAGACTGGCGCGCCGAATTCCAGTCGGATGTTGTCATTGACCTGATTTGCTACCGAAAGCACGGCCACAACGAGACTGACCAGCCCTCCTTCACGCAACCCTTGATGTACAAGCGCATTGCTGCCCACGAGCCTCAAATCAAGATTTATGTCGACAAGCTGCTAAAGGACGGGACATTTACCAAAGAAGATATTGAAGAGCATAAACAGTGGGTTTGGGGAATGCTAGAAGAAAGCTTCGCCAAGAGCAAAGACTACCAGCCCAGCTCCAAGGAGTGGACCACCTCTGCCTGGAACGGGTTCAAGTCTCCGAAGGAGTTGGCTACAGAAGTCCTCCCTCACATGCCTACCACTGTCGAAAAGAAGACTCTGGAGCACATTGGAGAAGTCATCGGCTCTGCCCCCGAGGATTTCCATCTCCACCGCAACCTGAAGCGTATCCTTCAAAACCGTACTAAGTCTGTTCTTGAAGGCCAGAACATCGACTGGTCCACAGCCGAAGCTCTTGCCATCGGCTCTCTTGTCACGGAGGGCCATCACGTCCGTATTTCTGGTCAGGACGTTGAGCGTGGCACCTTTTCTCAGCGTCACGCCGTCTTTCACGACCAGGAGACCGAGGAGACGTACACGCCTCTCCAGCATATCAGCAAGGACCAAGGCAAATTCGTCATTTCAAACTCGTCTCTGAGCGAATTTGGCGCTCTTGGGTTCGAGTACGGGTATTCGCTCTCCTCCCCGAATGCGTTGGTCATGTGGGAAGCCCAGTTCGGTGACTTTGCCAACAACGCGCAATGCATCATCGATCAGTTCCTTGCCTCTGGCGAAGCGAAGTGGATGCAGCGAACCGGGCTCGTCATGTCTCTCCCGCATGGTTACGATGGTCAAGGTCCGGAACACTCTTCAGGCCGTATGGAACGTTATCTTCAGCTCTGCAACGAAGATCCTCGAATCTTTCCGTCTCCAGAGAAGCTCGACCGTCAACACCAAGACTGCAATATGCAGATTGTTTACATGACTACACCTGCTAACCTGTTCCATGTTCTTCGTCGCCAGATGCATAGGCAGTTCCGCAAGCGTAGGCTACCAAACCTCCACAGATTTTGACCTGTTCGCTAATGCTTTATAGCGCTCGTGATGTTCTTCTCAAAGTCCTTGCTCCGTCACCCCATCGCTCGCTCGAACATTGAAGACTTCTCCGGACCCGATGCCCATTTCCAGTGGATCATCCCTGACACTGAACACAAGACTGGGAATATTAAAGCCCCGGACGAGATCGATCGTGTCGTCCTCTGCACCGGCCAGGTCTACGCAGCACTTCACAAATACCGTGCTGACAACAACATCACTAACACTGCCCTAACTCGTATTGAACAGCTTCACCCTTTTCCGTGGGAGCAACTCAGGGAAAACCTAGACCAATACAAGAATGCCAAGACGATCGTGTGGTGTCAAGAGGAACCCTTGAATGCAGGCGCGTGGAGCTTTACACAGCCGCGTATTGAGACCCTCCTCAACGAGACACAATATCACGATCGCAAGCACGTCATGTACGCCGGTCGTAACCCATCCGCTTCAGTCGCAACCGGCATGAAGAGCATCCATAAGAAGGAAGAGGAGGAACTGCTGGAGCGGGCGTTTTCAGTCACACAAGAGAAGCTGAAAGGCGAGTAAGTAACTACATAAGAGGGAAAATGCATAATGGCGGCGATGGATGTGCTGTATTTGTTTTTTTGTGTATACCTTGGCCTCGATCGAGATGATATTCGAGGCAATATAGAGACGCGTGGAAGACGGTCTTGACGTCTTCATGCACCCAATGGCATCTTTTCAACGTTCAGCTGATTTTAAGTTGAGCAACTTCCACGCGTCGTGTCAGTGCTCTCCGTGCACTGTCGTTGCGGCTAGCTAGCCATGAGTTAACATAATACTAATAATACTAATTAGCAGTTACATCGCAGGTTGAAAGTATAAATTATGCATAAAAACGACTTAGCTTCGAAATTATGTCTATGCTTGGCCTACTTATTCAATACAACCTGCCTACCCTGTCTAATACATGCTCGTGTTAAATAGATACTGGGGACTTCATGTTTCGGCGGTATCTCGACACTGGTGAGATGTTTCGATTGGATTTGTCTTAGATAGGCTTAAGTTAAAATAAGTCGTATCAGCCCTTCATTGAACAAACTATCTAGGCAACGCGGTGCAAAGGTAATTTGAACTATACTATTGGCCTCTTGGCCTGCATAATATTTCCACAGCCATGGCATAACCCACGACTTCACACCTAATTAATGACCATCTCAGCCATTTCATCTGCTAATCGCCTCATATAGAACGCCTGCACGTCCCTCGGAAGCTTACCTAAGGAATTCATGATACGTGCTACATCTTGACGACCCTTCTCATAAGCTGCAACGTCACGATTCCCGTAGACATCTCTTCCGCTGGAATATCCCGTTTCCAAGTTTCGGAAGAACACGTTGATGGCGACACCGAGATCTGTCAACGCCGCGGTAGCATGTAACCATAGAGGTGGCAGGAAGAGGATGTCCCCTGGGCCGAGTATCGTTTCATGCGGATGCGTCAGAGCAAGAGCGGGTGTTTCGAGTCCCGAAAAAACATCGATGCTAGAACTAGATGAACCTGGCACAACCGATAGATGGCCAACGTCGTTCGGGGGAAACAGGATGAGTCTCTTCGATCCCACTATTTGGCAATAAACATTTGCCATGACTTCTCATTTAAATCGTTAGTCGAAGATATTTGTTATCATTCTCGAAGAGGTGTGTTACCATCGTAATGTAGCCACATGTTCACGCGGCCGGAAATCCGCAATACGGAACTGAATTCATTTCGCTCGACGAAACATAGTTCCGGAGGTAATTTAAAATCATTTGCTAAGCCGGGGAAATCAGCCTCGACATTGGCCGGCTGATCAGCCGGATGCTCTTCAGACAGCGCCCGTAAATATTGCCTCCTGCCTTTCTCGACTTCCGCCATGAAGGATGCGAAGTCTTTAGTAGTATAACTGAAGTTTCTGGAATTGAAATCCATGGTCGAGCTAGAAGCTTCATGGACAACGATCTACCAAGCTCATTAGTCAAACGAAGATGGCATATGATACCCGTGCTGATGCTCACTCTTCTTTGTGGACCAACGTTCGCAGTTATATATGCTGAATTCCACTTTTGTATACATGTACCCAGGCCACAACCCTCGAGGACGACAGGTTTTCCAGCCCTAAGGATTTTTTCGAAATCATCTGCTGTGCTAATACGAACCCTTGGCACAGTTGATATTGTAGCTCGTCGTGAGCTGATGCTTTCAATCACGCTTTTAGTGCGCTCTGGCTGCTCGGTGACTTCAACTAGTTGTCTGAATATCAACGGACTATGCGGCATAGCCAGAGGCAAGCAAGGATATAAGGAGTGCATGAATAAAACATAGCAACCCCGATTCCAGTATGTTCCCATGGAGAAACACTTCAACATAGATACCTGTCAGTAAGCTCTTCTCAAGGTATGAATGAGGTTCAATAATACGCAGCGCTTCCGAGACACAAGGACGGGGGTCATGGAAGGAATACTTGAGTCGCGGGAATTTAAAGCCAGAGAATACACGTTGACTGAGAGGACTTACTGTAGCTCCGCCGCCCATGACTAAAAGTCGGCCATTTTCTGCTAGGGATACTGCTGTGCCTACCAACAGCGGGCGAGGAGTAGTACCTGCCTGTTCGTCAGACCCGGATAAAGAACAACATGAAACAACCTCTAGCCTCGATTTCGACACATTCATAATGATAACCTCATTAAGCCGAGGTATGACACCGTCATGCTGCATGCCGCCCACAATGGCAACACGCTCGCCGTCTAGGAGAAGCGCAGAAGCGCCAAATCGGCAGACCAAAGATTCGGTATTCGTGGAGCTAATTATAGGCTCAAATGAGATTGTTGGTTTATTGTCTGCTGGCACTTTGAGACTCCAACGGAGAACCTGGGTTCCAGGGGTGCCGTCCGCCTTTAGCCCACCTGCTAAAATACCTTCAAATTGCACAGTTGGGAACTCAGAATCGCTTTCAATGCGATGATGTGTGTTGAAGCAAATGATAGTAGCCCCGAACACCGGCTGATACACTGACCCAGAAATACTGCATTCTGTCCAGCCGGCGTCTGGCTTATGCATGAGACAACCGGTGAAGATAGACGACGAATCACTTTTGCCTCCTATCAAAATTGTCATGTTGGATCGCCCCAGCTGGGCGACTCCGTGTCGGTATAATGGCAGCGGGAGGTCATCCGAGCGTGACCACTTGTTTTGCTCTGCACTGAAATGCCAGCAATCTCGTAGGGCCGACGTTGGAGACGCCCTTCCACCTATTAGAAGGTTCCCGAATTGACCTAGATCTGAGATGGCGTGGCAGACTCGACGGCTAGGCCCGACGAAATGGGGTCTCATCCCCGCTGCCAACGAGCCAAAAGAGTATAGATCACACGACTTGAGACGATCGTTTGTCCCCAGTCCAAAAGTGTTGGCAAATACTTGTTCGCCTAGGCCATCTCGGGTTTGCATAGCTGCCCCGAATCGCCTCCTCCCACGGGTGCCTGAGTAAGCGTGAAAGAGGAGAGTAGGGTATAGTTGTCGAGGTGAATACTTTGCAACAATGACATCGTCGTTACCACTTGATATAGAGTCAAAATCATGATTCCTGGCGGTAACCACGCAATAGTGACTTGCGAAGAGGGCAAATTCTTCCCATTCGTCAAATGGCTCAACGAGGTCTAGTTCTCGCCTTTTGGCGGCCGAAATCCATTTGTCGTTGATCCAGACCTGCCAAAGGCTGACGGCTTCCACATGCGGCCAGCCTAAGCGAAAGAAACGGTGGTTCTGAGCTTCGAGGCTGGGATATTCAAAGACTGACTTCAAGGGTGTCTTCAATTTCTCAAAGTGATTGAGCATCGTTTCTGCAAACGGATGATCTGACCCGTCAGGGAGTATTTGCTCAAGCAGACAAAATTCGGCTGAGAAGCCCATCAGCATCTTTTATGACCAGGTGAGAGATTATGGTAGAGAGACGACCGTATACACACCTTGGTTGAAAGAGCTAGCCAATTTGATGACTCCATCAGCGCCCGGGGTCTATTCAGAAGCTCAGGGTCAGAGCCTACTGTCTCCCAAAGGTTGTTTTCAAGTGTCAGGGTGGTATATGCAAACGAAGTAAGGTGTGCATCCCACAAAGACGCAGTAGAAAGGAGTGAAGGGCATAGGGGCTTTTACCTCCATATAGGTAATAGAAACTTCGGCAACAAACATGAAAGTGCACTCGGACAGACCCAAACACATAGATAAGGCCTTCTTTAGATCGGCGGTATTGCGTAGGTCACATCCGATTTGGGAATACATGTTGCTTTGGAGGAGGACATGTTCGCCAGCGTCCGCGTCCAAGGGCTCAAAGACAGAGCGGAGCTCTGGGGTGTTCATGACAATGGTACGCTTCTTAACCATGAGATCAGGAAAATCTATGTCGATGAATTTAGCACCATGACAAGCGTCAGGATACCTCGCCATGCATTGCCAGGGCAGCACATCGCTAGGTGGCAGGCTCGAGTCAGAGAGAGTGTGGCGGCGTAGATAGCACTTGGAGTGGTGGTAGGTAGAAGCGCGCACTCACCTCCCACAGCCTAGGTTGACAACCACCTTGGTCTTCGCATTGCTGGGGCGCTCGAGGAAACGACGCACCGCAAGATCAATAATGTGCAGTCGAAGATGGTAGCCTCTGTTGATGAGTGGCGCACGCCGCTGGAACTTGTTCACAAAGTAGCGAAAGTAATGAGGCTCGTCCGGGAAGTAGATGCGTTCGACGCTTCGCTTGGACACAATGCTACTACTGTTTGTCTGCATGACCAGCTCATCCCGAGCCTTGTCCTTTGCGGACCGAGCTGCCATGGATCGGGGGTTGGCAGACGATGGCATGTCCATGGCGACGTATAATAAGCGGTTGTGCGCTTATACAGGGTTTGGAGGTTTGCCTTGTAGTCTGTAGGTACTTACCTATGGACTGTACCTATGGAGTGTTTTTTTCGCTGGCCCTCCCTACAACCTGATTAGAAAAGTGGGACTTCCTATTTGGGAACCACCTCCTCCCTGCACTCGGCCTGTAACGCGAGACATTTTGCCCTGGCGGCAGCTATGTTCGATAGCACCGGGCGGACTCTCGTCAGGCCAGGCGGATCCTTGCCGAGTGAGAAGATCATAGATTCTTATATTGGGAAGGTAGGAAGGGATACGTTCAGTATCTAGAATCCCTGCTTCCGGTGGATGGTCCAGGCACCCCGTAACTGGAACAGTACAAGCGGCATGACTGATTACATGGATGATCATGTAGCCGCGCCGTTTCCGAAACGCTGTGGGCATACTGCCAATACAGGTCATCAATCGTTTCGACAGCAGCGGCGAGTGGGAACGGTCAGGAGGTGATGACATTTGTTGATTAACTGTTCTCTACATGTCTCAGACAGCGTTGAAGGCGGTTGTCCTCCTTGACCAGAGAGTATAACTCCCTTCAAGCAGTGCGCTATAACAATAGCGGCAATAGGATTGATTGACCAATACTTCCTTTCTTTATTTATTTTAGAGATTAACCGCGTTCTTCATTCCTAAGATCTCTGCGTGGAAACTCGTAATATTAATGTCCGTTTCACTTGAAGAATAAGAGGGCGTATCGTCATATGGTAATCCGACCTATCGATGGAAGCATGAGGGGGTACCACGCCTAACAGCAGGACTGAAAGGAATACGAGGTGTTAATGAGTGCTAAAACAGATACTGCCCGTAATGGCAATACGGGACGTTCATAGAAATTGAGGTAGCTTTGAACTCTTTCTACGCCTTCGTCTTCCACGTGGGGGTGTTGAATGTGCTGAATAGCTAGTAGCTACGCAGAATTGGCGGCTGGGCGGAAAAAAATAACTTGGGATACGGGGAGACATATGTGAAGACGCACTTGATATTGACAGATATATTAGGTATACTACCTAACATAGACGGACAGACAAAGATAACTTCAATAAGCACCTGCGGTTCAAGCACGTGGAGGTTTGGATAAATGTAAGCGGGGCTCAATACATAAATAAAACAAAAAAGGTTCATTCCTTATCTAAACTCTAATCAACGGAGGATTATATTTCCACCAACCCGACTTACCCACCTAGGTAGGTAAATAAAAGACAGTTAGTTACAGGAATAACTATATATAAATATCAAACATCATTATAAAGTAGTTTAGTTACATAAAAATGTTAGTATCTGAAATCTAATTAAATATTATACTAATAATTATTTTATTCCATTTTCAGTAGGCTTACTTTATGTACCTAATGTATTATGTTCTATTGCTCCCGTCCGTCACCTAAGTATCTATTTCAGCGCGTGCTATTGACCCACTCTATGGCGTGGGGTTGTGTATAAGTGCCGTGTCGTCATTCTCCCCCCTGCCCATTCTCCTCGACCTGTGGAAAATTCGCATGCGGCAATCGTGCTAACATCTCCTTATACAGCCGACAGCCGGCAAGGCGGCAGCCCTTTTCATTCCCATTTCGTTGCCTCTCCTTGCGATTAGAGCCCTGTTGCCCGTGTCCGAACTAGGGCGGATTCCATGTCGAGGCGGAGCACTGTAATTCTTCATCAACGGTAGTGACAAGTTCAGACCTCGTAGTCTTATACCTACCTACGCCTCCCAATCGCCATCCGAAGTACAGTATCCATATACATTTCCAATATATAAGGTATCTATCTACATGGACTACACACACATATAAATCCAGGTATAGTTATACACTATATACCCTGGTCGTACCAAGCCACTTTCCTCCAACGACCATCTCGGTCTCGTTTAGTCCGAGTCAGAGCCGAGGAGGGCCTCGTCGAGACTGGTCCTAGTGCGCGGGAAAGGGAAAAAAAGAAAAAAAAATTAACCCTTCTCCCTCCCGCGGAAACAAGTGTAAAAAAGCAACCGTTGCAGGCCGGCCTTGATTGATCCCTCCGTACTTACAGTGAGCGAGCGACACGACAAGTTCCAGGTTGCTCTCGTCGAGCATTCGCCGCCTCCATGACGAGGTTTTCCGGAGCAACGCGCCTACTTAGGCGGCTCGCGCTACCCACCTCAGTCGCCGCTGTCGGCGGCGGCCTCCTCCTCTACTCGTATCGGCCGCTCAACATCCCGGGTTTCGAAGGCCCTGCTGTGCCTCCCCCCATCTACGGCGCTGATGGTACCTTTAAGCTGCCCCGCTTCCCCAGGGTCAAGTCGCGGGACGAGCAGCTGGCCGATTTGCAGAGGGGCCAGTCGAAAGAAGAGGAGTACGACGTACTGGTTATCGGTGGCGGCGCAACAGGCGCTGGTGTCGCTCTGGATGCCATCACGAGGGGCCTGAGGGTCGCCATGGTCGAGCGCGACGACTTCAGCAGCGGCACTAGTAGTAAGAGCACCAAGCTGGTACATGGCGGCGTGCGCTACCTCGAAAAGGCCGTGTGGAACCTCGACTACTCGCAATACCAGTTGGTCAGGGAGGCATTGAAGGAGCGCAAGTACTTCTTGCAAACCGCACCGCATTTAAGTATGTGGCTGCCCATCATGCTTCCTCTCGACAAGTGGTGGAAGGCCCCCTACTACTGGGCCGGTACCAAGTTCTACGACTTCCTTGCCGGCAGCGAGGGCATCGAGAGTTCGTACTTCTTGACCAGGAGTAAGGCCCTCGACGCCTTCCCCATGCTGAAGCCTACCGATCTCGTAGGTGCCCTAGTCTACTATGACGGAGCACACAACGATTCGCGGATGAACGTGTCGCTTGCCATGACGGCTGCTCTGTACGGCGCTACCGTTGTCAACCACGCCGAGGTCACTGGTCTCGTCAAGGACGTCCATGGAAAGCTCTGTGGCGCCGTCGTCAAGGATCGCATCCCGGAGCGCGACGGCCGCGGCACCAAAGACATCACTGTCCGAGCCAAGTGCATCATCAACTGTACCGGCCCATTTACGGATACCATTCGGAAACTTGACGACCAGGAGTGCAAGGAGATCGTAGCGCCGGCATCCGGTGTCCACGTCATCCTCCCTGGCTACTACAGCCCGGCCAAGATGGGACTCATCGATCCCTCGACTTCGGACGGCCGCGTCATATTCTTCCTACCATGGCAGGGCAACACCATTGCTGGCACGACCGATGAGTCTGCCACCATCACTTATAACCCCCTGCCCGATGAGAAGTCAATCCAATGGATTCTGAACGAGATCAGCCACTATCTAGCTCCTGAGATCCAGGTGCGCCGCGGCGACGTCCTAGCAGCGTGGTCCGGTCTGCGGCCCCTGGTCAAGGACCCGAAGGCGACCAATACCGAGTCCCTTGTCCGTAACCATCTCATCGATATCTCCGACTCCGGCCTCGTAACTTGTGCCGGCGGCAAGTGGACGACCTACCGCCAGATGGCAGAGGAGTGCGTCGACGCGGCCGTCAAGGAGTTCCACCTCCTCACGAAGCCGGTTCTGAATGCGCCGCGTGTCAGCGGCACCGAGGCGGTCGACGATGGCGCCATCCTCGACGGCACGTGCCAAACGCACAACGTGCGACTGATCGGTGCGCACGGCTTCAGCAAGACGCTCTTCATCAACTTGATCCAGCACTTCGGCGTCGAGACCGAGGTAGCCAAGCACCTGACGGAAAGCTACGGTGACCGCGCTTGGACAGTGGCGGCCCTGTGCAAACCAACAGATCTACGATTCCCCGCTCGCGGCGAGCGCATTTCGCGGCTATACCCCTTTGTGGACGGCGAGATCCGCTACGCCATCCGCCACGAATACGCTCAGACGGCCGTGGACGTCCTGGCGCGGCGCACGCGACTCGCCTTCCTCAACGCCCAAGCCGCCCTCGAGTGCCTGCCGCGCATCATCGACATCATGAGCCAGGAGCTCAAGTGGGACCGGGTGAGACAGCAGCGCGAATGGAAAGAGAGTAAGCGACAACACTGCTCAGCCACCCAGTTGCATATAATTCAGAACATGATACCCGTCTCTTCCGTTCTCCGTTCCCCCCTTATTTTCCATATTTAGAGATCGCTAGCTAACTATGCCCCTCCTACCGCAGCTGTTTCCTTCCTCGAGTCCATGGGCCTCCCGCATCCTATGCTGTCGGCGTCCAGGGCGGACGTAGAGAAAGGCAAGCTCGACTTCAGCTCATCGCTAGAATACAAAATGTACTCTCGACACGACAAGCCGCCTCTTGAGGAATGAGTGGGTGAGTGAGTGAGTGAACAAACGCGCTCAGCTGTCTGACCCGCCGACCAATTCCCGATTGCCCTTGCTTTCCGAGCCAGCTAGCTAGCGGAATCGTGTATCACTACTTAATTCCCTTTCTCTGATCCGTGGAGCTGGCCACAGTTAATGATTCGGCAAGAGGGAAACCCTCTCCGATCCCCACCGTAGATAACTAAGCCGCCGCAACAGAGCGGTATAAAAGCTCTCCACCCCCTCACACCGCATACGTCGGCTCCAGGCTTGCATGGTGGATCGACGAGTTGCTAGATGAGTGGATGGATGGATTAATAAAACAAACGAGTTAGTGAGGAGTGTTTTCCAGTCATAGTATCTGATCCGCGGTTCAAATTCTTTTCTCAACTCCACGAACAGGTAGGCGTTGGTCAGTAACTGATCTATTAGTTTACTTTTGTAAGGAGGCGTTGGTACCGTAATATCTCTACTTGGGTATCTAGCACGGTTGTAATATCACAAATCTCTATAAAAAAAATTAGCCTAGATTTTTTCCCCTCGCCGTGTCTGTTGCTTGTTCATTTGGTTACAGACACTGCTCGCAGGTTGCCGTTGAAAACAGAGACAATACGTCACCCATGTCTTTGTGAGGACAAGCAAGCCTGAGCATTATGAGATGCAGATCATCTACCATATGCAATTATGTTTGTGCGTGCGCATGTGTCTCGTGGCTACATGGGTGGTTACCTGGCAGGCCTCGTAAATCGCATCTGAACTCATTCGAACAAAACACCATCGCAGCAAGTTAGGCTTGAAATAACTACCCACAAGATCGGCTTACAAAAGGTGCACGTATGTATCTTGGACACGTTCGAATACATCAAATCTTGCGCGTGTTCTGATTTTCGCTCAGCTATCTCTTGTTAATATTTAATCGCTCATACATCTCGTGGGCTCGCAAACTTGCTCGCTGTGCTTAGCTCGCCAGAAATAGACAAAGATGGAGGCGAATAAACAGAGGTATGTATCTATTCGAAATTGGCTCGTTTCATGACCAAAGCCCTGTAACGCCGCGCTAAAAGACTATGAAAACTGTCCCTTCCGATAAAAATGCGTGTCCCAGTTCTATGTTATAATCCCTTTTAATGCTTTCATCCCCCCCTTAACCTGCTCCCAAGATATCCCAGCCCCTTAGCCGTCCTGGGCTATTCTGAGAGAGGATATAAAACGCCGGTAAATGGATGGTAAACATTTGGCCTGGTATATGCAAATCGACTTGCGCGTAAAATAATAAGTGACAGAATAATAACAAGGTATGCTAAATGATATTGACGGCGGGCCCTAGGAAGAAATCCACTATCATTACTTGTGTCTGGGGCGGTTCAACTTAGTCGAATATCGATAATGCTTTCCCGAACGGGACGATATACCCGTCAGAGTGGACTGTATCTTCGTCATCTCCGGCGGTATCCAAATCTGCGACGACCGCGGACTGTGTTTGCGTTTCCGCAATCCAGTCGGCGCCCATATCCTGTCTCCCAACCGTACGAGTCTGTATTGTACAAGTGCTCGCGACTGGGAGGATCAAAATCAGGTTGCTGCATTACCATATCAGCATCGTTATCAGAGTGTGATGCACCCAGATAATTCGACGGGTCAGCCAAGTAACATGTACTTATTGACGATGACTTAGGCGTATCAAACCAAGGACCAGCAGAGTCGGCGGTAGTGTTTGCGCTAATAGTTGTTTCGGTATCGGTGTCCGGTTCAGAAGCCCGGAGGGTCTCGGGGCAGGGCAGAAACTCAATGGGCGCCATGGTTTTGGAAGATACCGTTTTATAGGTATGCAGAGAGACCATACTGTCTCTTTTCAAACCAGAGCCTTCCATGAGTTGGGCCGGAATAAGCGAAGTTCTCAGCACGGCACGCTGTCGCAAGCGTGCGTTTCTCTTAACCAGATAAGAGGTCGTCTGAGATATGCTTCGTGCCTTTGCGGCCATACCAGTCGTAACATCTCCAGCCCCGCCAACGCTGTGGGGGTAGATGTGTGACCACGTAAGCGAATTCGTAGAGGGTAACATCCGTTCACCTGGGTGAGGATCTTCCCAGAATTCGACCCCGTCGACACTCTGGTACTCTACGCGCTCCGAGTCACTATCACTTGTTAAGCAGGAAGATACTGTGTGAGCTGGTGTGGCCTGTAACCCCTATAACGAGGTCTGGCTAGTTTGGTTGTGATGGGGGTGGCTGGCTTGTCCCGGATGGGAGGATGGTGCGTTCACCACCGGTGAGCTTGAGCGCGACGACTTGCTCTTCTTACCCAAACCCAATTTCGCACCAACCTTCTTCCAACTGGTTCCTGAGAGGGCGCGTTGTAGGGCTTTGGGCGAGGCATGAAAGGAGAAGTCAGAGGTAGGAGGTGTAGTGGGTGGAGTCATAGGTTCGGCCGTCGGGGTGGAACCCGGACTCAGACTGTCATCAGTCATTTCGGCATCAGGTGAGTCGCTTGAGCCTGAGGTGGACCGGCTGATGGCACGTCCTTTTCCGAAAAGTGGTAATATCGTGGCTATCGGGGATTGGCTGGAGTCCTCGGAGGCGCCATGGTCTTTAGGAATTCGCAAACGTGTACGTTCCTGCCGAGCCTTCGTCTCTTCCTCAACTTGAGCATCAACTGTCACGGGCACAACCGATTCCAGAAAAGGTACCAGCACTGAGTCGTTCATCAGTTCGCGGACTATACTAGAAGCCTCGTCTAGTTCTGTCGGATTGGGGGGAGTCGACGTAGTGTAGGTCAGGCCTAGCAGGCGATCGCGAACGGGGGCAGGAATATTTACTTCGCGGGGGGCTCCAGGTAGAATGTATGCCCCGATCATCTTTTCCCACAGTCCGCAGATATGATCCCTCCCGAGATAAGCGTGTCCTTGCAGCATCCGTAAATACGTGGCCCTATAGCGTGCGGCATCCATCACAAACTCTAGAGTCTCTAAGCAGTGGTTCTGCGATAGGTAGGCCATGAATGCGCCGAGTGTCCATGGTTGTGGCGCTGTGTTTGAGAGAATGTCATCTAGGGTTGGGGGATTCAGAAAGGGGGAGCCCGTCCGCGGGATAGCCCAACTTGTTGGTCTCGACGATGGGTCCATGACAGTTTCTGCGTCCCAGTCTTCTATATCTGGTGAAGATGGAGACAATTCCCTAGGGGACGGGGTGCGGTAGACTAGGGAGCTTCGTCGAGATCTAGCCTTGCCCATTATTCTTCGAGGCACAAAGAAGCGGAAAGTAAGGTGATATGCGTAGACGCTCGGTGAAGAAAACAGGGCCTCCGCTGCGGCCTGGCAGTCCAAATCAAGCGGTCGCCGAGACCATGCGCAGCGTCATGAAAGAGTATTCCCCTGCTCGAATAAGTTTGAGACGCGCAGAAGGCGAAGTAAAAACCGCGGTTAGGTCTGCCTCCAAAAGCTTCCTTGTACGCTGCAGCCGGCCTGTTTTGTACACACGCAGAAACGAGGTTCGGAACTTTAACCAATCACGGGGAGGCAGTGACGGATAGCAGCAGATTTCTGAGGGCCCCCCGGACCAGAAAGGATGGTCGGGAGTGCGATTCGGGAGCTGTTCTGCTGAGAACCCAGCGGAAATGATACTCACACTGCGAGATTAACGAGGGCCCGAGCCCTTGATTGGTGAACAAATCCCGGTGATACAAAAAAAGTGTCCAGCCGTGTATAAAGATTGCAGTTGCTGCTGGTATGGGCGGAAGCGGCCTACTAGCAACAGGGTGGATAGCAGCGCGTGCTCGAGATAGGCCGAATGGCGCTTGCTAGTCAAAGTTAAAGAGTGACAGTCTAGCTGGGAAGGCGCAGTAATGATGATAGGAAGCTGACGTAGACGGAGGCGGACAAAGTTCCGGCAATCTGGACCGGTAGACAGATTATGGCCTGTTTCTCCTAAAAGGCCCAGCCTTTCGCAAGACGCCCGTGTCCGCAGCAGATGGACAAATTGATCCGAACTGTGTTGTCACAGCCCTCCCTATAGAGCCCTATGAAGCACAACAGGCCGCATGTGAGGGCACAATAAGCGTGCGCAAGCAAGACAGTCGTATCCAATGCTCTGCACCAGAAGACCTGAGGGCAATGAGCTCTCCAGAGGTTACTATTGAGAAGCGGTACCTCATCCAAGGGGGAGAGAGTGGACGAGCGTTACGGAGAGCTAGCTCTGGATGTATTGTGTTGTGCTGGGGTTTGCGTTGTTGCACCACGGGATAGCGAGAGTAGTCAGACTCTGTGCCGTTTAAAGAGCCCCGAGTGGGAAACAGAGTGTGTGTGAGAGTGACGGCCCTAGGTTAGGTGCTAGGAGGTGCTGATGTTTGATCACCAAGCAAGTGATGTTGGCCGTTCGCTCGCCCTTTTCCTTCTTCGCTATGTTGTTGATGCTGACGTAGGTAGTCCTGTGTACGATTGATGATATTATGGTTCTTGTCCTTGTAGTAGTTGTTTGCTTGTTCGTAAGTCTGTCTACACAGGTTGTGGGAAGGCGGAATGAGGGTGATGACAGTAAAAGCACTAAGAGGGGCCAACTTGCTCAAGTCGGCAGCGGAAACTGGGTAACAAAACAGCAGGTATGTATTACAACAAGGCCGCCCAACCACACGTCGCAGGAAAATCTAACAAGATGGCAAAGAAGTCGGCAGTGCAAAGTAGCTGGGCATGACCTTGCGAGGAATGCCACATATAATAACGTTAGGTAGGTAGCTAGTAGCACACCAGGTAGTGTGTGTACCCCGTATTGGTAGGTAAGGTAGGTATACATATACTAAGTAGTACACTATAGGTACAACGTGTATGGTGAGAGAGGACAAGTACTGTATACATGCTTATTTCCGGCCGGGACAGCCCTCACGGTGCATTGCCCGGATGTACGAAGTTGGAAGAGGAGATCCCTACCAAGTAGCCAAGACCCGCTAGCGACCCAGTCAAGCCAGTCATGTCCCGGGGGCGAAAGGGGCATCATTCCCTGTTCATTCCCACTCACGCTACACAGGTACTTATTGATTCCCTGTCCCTGTCCCTGTCCCTGTCCCTGTCCGGGCTCCATCCGTCCCATGCCAACAGTAGAGACAGCCAATCATGTGCGCGCTTCTCATCCTGCTTCTTCAGTTCTACCACGCTAGAATATTCGGCACATATACTAAGCACCTACTTACATGTACCAGTATAGTATGTAACTAGTTACCTGGCTGGTTGGCAGGTAGTAGTGTACATATCATATATCATATATCATATATATTGTACGGGCAACTCCTTATCCTACACGTACCTCTATTAACCATACCCTCGCTTCAGGCCACAATGTGGTAAACTTCCTACTTTATATAGTAGCTCTATTCTTAACATATTTTTGTGTACATGTACACTAGAACACAGATTGGAAGTGTTGAACAACTACCTACCGCTAGGTACCTCCACGTACAGGGTGGTGCATGTATCTCAGTAAAAGGGGCATCGCGTGACCATTTCATTAGGTACCTTCGTACGATCCCAGCTACTAAGTTTTAGTCACAGGCGCACATGCAAATTTACCCAAGTAGGTAGACCACCACTTCGTCCCTGCTCTCATCCCAACTACATGTACATTAGCACCTTAGTGCCTGGGAGCAACGTCTTAGGTACCTATGTACATACTTATACACCTCCCTCTTTCTCTAAGTTGCTCTTCTGCCTACGAGTAGTTGCCCGTTGCAGCCCTTCAAGAGTACAGAAGAAAATGGGGGATAGAGATATCTACAGTAGCAGTCCTGGGATAGGCTGTACAACCAACGCATTCTACACACTAAAATAGCGTAACTCTAGAAGGACGCTAGAACCCCACCAAGGACCAATTATATCGAGGCCTATGGCAACATACCTAGATACAGGTAGGCATGAAGATCGCTTGCTAGATGCAGCAGTGGCGGATAAGTGTACCTAAGAGCCTTACAGTCCGGAGCAGCCGTAAAGCAGCGATGAACTACTTCGTAGTACCTACATAAAAACCTACTTACGTCCACACATACAGGTTACCTAGTGTGCTAACACCTGCTAGGTACGCGGGTGCTTTACTAACCTTCAATGGCAATAACCACAGAGATCAGCGGCGCAGCATCTCTGAGGTACCTACCTACCTACATGTAGGTAGTGTGGTGTGCATGTGGTTACTTGTAGTATTATGATACAGTACCTACCATATGGGCCAGAACCTGTTTCAGCCAGAAGTACACGCACTACTGCACTGTCTACGTAATACAGCAATGAGTGGGGAGTTAGGGAATTACGCTCTCATCTTACGACTTGCTAGAATATCAAATTGATCAATTCAGCCCTATCTCTCCTGGCGCCATAGGAATATCCGAGATGGAAACCCCAAAGCCTATTATTCTATCAGTAGGTGCTCCCTTAAAAGCACCACACCGAGACAGCTTGCTGTCAGAGGTGTGCCGTCAGCCTCCGTTACCATATTACCTATCTCAACAACACTTTGCGAGTTCACTGGTATTAAGCCTTAGAAAGACCTAGTTACGTTCGTGCCCACAGTAGATACTACCTACCCAGCCTAAGTAGTGTACTACTTCTACAAACACCATAGCTAGCTGCGTAAAGCTCCAGCCAACCACTGAAAGTGTCGAAACGCAGTGTGTGAACTTAGCTGCCCATTTGCCGAATGCCTGTCGCCTTGCCCGAGAAAGTCTTGCTCAGCTCCGTGCAAAGGGTGGTGAGTCTCACGATAGTCCACTCAGAAAGTCATCCCGTGGCAGGAGGCCGCGATAGGGCCTGCGCCTTTCAAGCCAGTGAGGTTATGGGTCGTGGCAAAACCGAAAAGAGTTGATCCATACACTTGTAGACGGCACCGGGTGTATCGTCAGCGTCTGATCGGCGCAAAAGACCAAACAGTGCGCCCACCTGCAACCAACAACGTTCGTTCGTCATGCCCTCGAAGCAGAACCTCGAAGCACACATCAATGCCGCACTGAAGTGTAGAATGAAATTTGCATTTATTTCATCCGCAGGCCAGCCAATCGCACGAAGTCGCCGGGTAGATCGTTTAGCCATGCATCATAGAGGAAGCCAGGCTAGTGAAAAGTGAAGCAGCGTCCCCCCGTCTACACTTCACTCGGTACACTACTACCATACACACACACACAGGCTCTGCACGGTATCTTGGTTGCGTGGTGTGGGTAGCTGACGACGAGGTGGGGTTCAATGTTGCCAGGCTTGCCAGGGCCCTTCGACCTTTAACCGATGTACGTAGTACTTACTGATGTGAGAATGGAATCCACTACATAGGTACCCTATCTCTGGTGACTTGGCATTGTAGTGGAGAGCTTCTAGAAGCCCGCCAGAAGTCTTCTAGAAAATTTCTATCTGCAGACTAGTGAAATCTTAGTCCCACCGGCCGGACATGCCGGCGATCAAATGGCGTTTGCCCTACCTACATGTAAGTACACCTACCTACCTAGTGAACCTAACGCTTGCAGGCTGCTGCTGCAGGTACACTGGTAGCAGAGTGTGGTATCGACGGCGAGGCTTTTTTTTTCTCCCTCTCCTTTTCTTCTTCTTCTCTCCCTCCGTCCCTCTCTTTCTTTTCTTCTCTCTTCTTCTCTTTGGGTTAACCCCATCTGCAAAAGACAACGAATAAGTGGTGGAGCAAACCGATAGTTAGTGTGGCTAGGTACCTAGTCGTCGATCTTAGCCAACCACCATGACCAATCATAGGTACTTATGCCTACCCTCCGTCTGAAGCGCCAATTGGGGCTAACATGACCAATACCTGCCCGGCCCGGCCGAGAGGGGGAATTCATCGTTAGCCCATGACACTGGGTAAGACAGCATCGTGTCGTATAGACCGATTTTCGCGTCACAAGATTTGCAAGCTCGTACACCGCACCGGCCAACGCCAATTCCCTACCTAACGCCGCCCTGTACAAACGGCGCGCTCCGGGCATCATTGCGGTGGGCAAGACACATCTCTCGAGCTGATCCGTTGGCTATCGATGTGCCTTTGTCTATGCACAGACAACGATGATGACCGAGCGTGGCCGTTTGCCGGCCCTCGTTCTCCCCGGAGCAGACACCTTGTCAGCCAGATCCGTTAGCAATAATTTGAACCATCATACTACAGCAGGCAGGGCGCCTAACACAACAGACATCATACTACTTACTGCCTTGCCCGGAATTTGTTCATTATTACCTGTGCTGTCTGAGACATGGTGCGCCTACTTTAATCTAAGTGCATGAGAAGATGCAAGCCCGGAGATCTACGTGAGAACTAGCCTTGACCGACCAGCCCCCTACATACAGCACAGCACAGCGGTTGAAAATTTGCCAGTACACTACGTGTAGTGCGATAACAGGACCAGAACAAGCCATACAATATTAGGTAATCTCTCGAGTGTACGGTACACAGTAGTTGGTAGTAGGTACATGTAATGGACCGGTAGAGCCTCGAAAGGATGTTCTATAAATCGGACGACTGCCGTTGCAAGCCGCTTTGGTCCGGGCGGCTCCAGATCGTGACAGGAGATTCTAAGAAATTTTCTCCGAAAAGGAGCGGGTCACCGACGCAACCGTCGTTACAGTACTATATGCATTACGACCATTCGGACAAGGAACCGAGACAGCCTCCTCGCTTGATATTACGTACACCCACCCAAGAGCTCTGCTCTGCGCAGCAAATGCTCCGACAGACTCTAATGAGCGGCGGCACTGATCATGGAGCGACACAAAGCCGAAGGAAGCCAGTCCAGCCGATGCAGACGGACCCTAAGCCGTCGTGCGACGACCCGCTTTCCAGTTTTGTGAGGAGACACATCCTCTCAATACCCACGCTCATATCAAGCATCATTATCACCATCCTCGTCATCCCACTGAAACAGATCACCTTGATGGACATGACGTAACATCGTGGTTCATCAGTTCAAATTGTGGTTGTGGTCTGTACTTTGTACATGGGTAGTGGTCAAGTCTTGTCCGCAGATCCAATAAGAGAGTATTCGTAGTGGAGCCGTCGTTAATAAACGCTCTTTGTCATAGTTTACGTGAACGTTGTCCCTGCGTACCATCTCTGAATTTCAGTATCATCCTTGACGCCAATATATAATAATAATGACGGTGTCGGGTGTCAGTCCCGAGGGCACAAAGAGGAAGGTTTTGATATTAGGGACGTAGCCTGGCCAGTTATTTATATCTGCCTACGAATACATACGTACGAAATACCTACCTAGCTCTAGATAAGTACTTCGCTATCAGGTGCAAGGGACTGGCCAGCCTGTCTTACACGTACCTATCTGTCTCTACACGTGGAGGTACCTATTGTAGATATCCTAGGGGCAGATCTACTGAACATGTGTACACATTCGTTAGGACGAAACGCTGTCGTAGAAACTTCTCCCAACCTTCCTGAAAGAGGAAAGACGGAATCCAAACTCTCGTTCCGGGTTAACAGACCTACTAATCTAAGTATGCATATTCACGCCCACATGTCCGTGTACACATACTTCGTCCACTGTCATCGATGCTACTCGATGTTGTATACGCTAGAATGCCGCTAGATTTCTCTCCTGTAGGCTTCCCATTGGCCAGGTACAGCCTGCAGAAGCTACTCACGGATTCTCTTGAGCTTCTTGATAGCGTGTGTTTATTGTCGGCATATATACTTACCTAGGTTACTTTGTACACTACTATCTATCCGTGTACAACTGCTTCTGCTTCTCCATGGAGCGCAGTGTAAGTAGCGCGCAGGCATCGCAACCCTACCCCGTCGCCCCAAACCTGTGAGTTACTGAGCTGTCTACAAAGGAGGCACGCCATATTCACCATCCATTCTATACGTGTACCTAGTTATTAAGCATCTGCAGCCCCAACACTTTCGAGCCCGGCGAATTCTTGGCGCCGCAATGGGAACGCAGCAATGGCCAGCCTGCACAATTGATTCGCTGTGATCCTACCTACTTAGTATGTGTCCACCTCAGAATTCCTCACCAAGGGGTCGAGGGGCCTTGCTATCGCGCCGAGCGGATAACTCCCGAGAGAGCGCCAAGAGAAGAGGGTAAAGCCAGGGTAAGTCCCTCAGGTACGCCGGTACTCATCACATTGGCTACTTTCAACTCGGCCAAGACCCAGGCCTACCAGAAACATTCAACCGTTTCTCGGGTGTTAAGGCAAGGTAGTTTCCTACGAGACGTTACAGTTCAGGACAATTGTTCGTACATTCGATCCGGCGAGACGCTGCTCACTTATCATAAACGAGAAGCTCGGTGCTCTACTTGCGGTAGCTGCTAAGAGATATCATAGGCTATAGCCCCTCCAACGTACCATGAGACGTGACCGATCTGTGTTGCCAAGTTTTCAATTCAAAATGCTTAATACAACGGAGTGCAGCTTAGCCAAAACTCATACGATATCCCATCGCGAATCCCAAGTTTGATACGCACAGACATTGGCCCGAACCGAAACTTGGGAGATAATCAAAGACAATTTATTCGAAACCTGAGCCGCCCTATGCTACTTGGCATGGCCATCCAAAACCAAAAGTGGGTGTCCATAAAATGCATCCGAGTCCACAAGCGTAAGACGTGTATATACTAAAACTGACAGGTCATTTGCAAGACCATATGTGTATACGTATAACCGCGGACAGCGGGCGTGCATGAATTACCTCTGAAAGCAGGTATTTACAGGGCGCTGCACCCTATAAGAGAAGATGTATTGCATGCCGTTCCATATGCAGATGTTCTCAGTCTTGCAAAGCCACCATTGGTGAAGACAAAGTACATGGTAAATGGTCTCTTCGAAGTCAAAGCCGGAACAGCCCGTGAATAAGTGAATGCTCACAGTTTCCGCGCAGCACAGGCAGAACTTATGCTGAGCTCTTGCTTCGACCTCGGGAAGTAATAGACTACAGATAGATCAGCAGTATATCATGCGCATGGCATAAACGTGGGCACGCAATGGCTTCGAGTATACATATACCAATTTGAGTTTATGCTACAACTGGCGAACTCGAGACTGCCATGAACGCAGCCATCCTTATACAACCCATATCTGGTGCCGAATGAACTGCCAATCCGAATGGTCATCGCGCCATAGTTTGAATAGGCGTACCCTATATGACTAACCATATGTTAGAAGATGATAAAGTCCATCATTTCAAGGTGGTTCTATGTTAGTAAGAACCGTATCCGACTTGGATCCATGTCGCCAGGTATGGGTTGAGAATATCGAATCTACAATATATGCTTCATTTATGCTTGTAGTAGACGTACCATTGGCGATCGCCAAGGTAGGGCACGCGGTACTGGGAGTTGTGCCTAGAGAGAGCGATATGTCAATATACACGTCCTATTCCAGTCGTCTACTCACACTGGTTGAGTAGATAATAAGTGATGGGCATCTCTCTCTTTCTCTCTCTCTCTCTCTTATATACATCGGAAATTCGAGGATGCGTTTTGAATGTGAATTACAGCCACTACGACCGATTGCAGACAGACTTTGCCTGCTCTTCACAGTGCCAAGACACACATCACGTCTATCTAGCTAAGTGAAGGAAGTGAAAGCCATCCTTCAATGGATTTCATGAAAATATAAGACACATATATACAAAGTATTGCATAGGCATATCCACATCGACTTGTGAAAGACTATACAGATTGCCCGAGAGGCTGATTATCTCCCAACCTTTTGGGTCGAGGCGAGAGGCTATCAGACCGGAGACAACAAGCGCCCTCCCCCCCCCTCCCAGTGATTCCGCGTGCTTGGGAGGTTTTCGGTTTTATCAATTGAACAAACAACCAGGCTAGCAAGTTAAGAAACACAGTCATATCAAAGCAATCAATCCTATCGGTTGAAAATACTCTGCTTCGTAGACGAAAGAGTAGGGCGTACACTTGACGTGTTGACAGTTCACCTCAACATTGTCTATCACTTCTCCTCCCCCACTCAACTTTCCAATATAGAATGAGTCGTTCTTGACATTAGAGTACCTTGGGAACTTCGATGTTGAGTAACATCTGAGACAATAGCCGATATTATATCAAGGCTATGTACCCTATAACTTACATCGATTATGAAGATGAGGGCACTTAAATGCTACGCCCCATTCCACGCGAGAATATATGTCTCTCTTGCCAATTGAAACTCACACCGTGAGACTCTCTAAGTTGACTACAACCTAAGTTGGTAGAGTTACCTTCAAAACCTGACATTGTAAGGTCGAACCGGGGCTCTCACTGTAGGAGTTCTTGAATTGACCTGCTTAGATAAGGTAAGTATTTTGTAGGTAGCTAGCCTAATTCTTGTATAGCCACCCGGACACACGAGACATGTCCATGGTAATGGGGCATATTGCATGAGTATAGTGTACAGCCGGAAACAAAGAGGCAGTCGAAACTCTGATATTCATGCTGCATTCGAGGGCACTTGTAGTGTTTAGAACAGCGAAGAGCGTGCGTACTTGGCTCCTTTTTCATCCCATTTGGCTAACCGCGATCGGATCTTCATGCTAGGACCTGCGCTAGAATGCCAAGGTCCATCCTTAAGTTGCTGCCTAGTGCAGATGTACAGGACTGTACAACTTCCCCAGCTTCACCCGGTAGCATACTAGGCTTAGAGAGGTAGTGCGAATTGAAAAATCCTTCCTAAGCGGCTCGTGACTCACAAACTACTTGACACAACGAAGTAGACGGGGACTTACCTAATCAGGAACGAGCCAGCGCTCCATCCGATAGTGATGAAGAGCGGGGAAAAGGTCGTGAAGTTGGGGGCCAACAGCGGGGTTGAGGTCCTATACTTAAACGAGACCAAGCATTGCGTTGCTACTTGACCGCCACGAAGAGACTTGACATTATTATATAGAGATAGTCTAGAAGTTCCCGCAGAAGCTTACGTAGCCTTTCACTCTTCTCGTCCTAGGGCACAGATCTCAGACTGCCAGCCCTAGGTTATATGTCGTAATCCAGATGTCGCAATCCACACCATGCAGGCTTTAGATAAGCATCATAGGAAGCCTTAGCATTGCCAAGACTGACTATTGATAGGAGAACTAGTACAGGACTATCTCAAGTGCGTCCATCGTAGAAAGTCCTTGTGCGTGTCCCACGCCTACTACCGTATTCTGTGGTAAAGACTTGGTAACCCATATCGACTGATTCTGTATATCGGTACAGGGAGAGAGCTAAAGAGCGTGACATTCATCCCTCTGATTGGTTGAATAATCATATAGTCCGTCCGAGTGAAGCGACACTCCTAGTCACGGGCGTTTCGAATTGGCACGGCTTTCTTTCGCTGTAGTTTCCGTCATCCCGCCGAGAGGGTCTCAGTAAGAGCAATCATGCCCTATTCGGACAACCTGTATTCAATGAGCGACGACTCGGATGGCGAAGACTACGCAGATCAACTCTCGCCCTCCGATGGCCAATTTCCTGCGTCTTCGTCGAACGGCACCCCTCACATACCCAATGTCTTCCTCCCAGACCCAACAATGCTACGGCAAGCAGAAGAAGAGGGCGGCGGGGATTATAAAGCTCAGGAGGGAGACCGGGATAGACTTTTAAGCTCCCAGGCGGATTCGGGCCATCGTCTCTCGGGGTCATCTTTCACCCGCTCCTCAAGCCAACTGGGACAGGCAGCAATAGCCACTTCTGCGTCGTCACCACGCCACGACCACAGGGTTACGTATGTGCAGTCGCCAGCGTCACAAAGCATTACACGGGTATCTTCCGGTCGGACCCGGGCCCGGACCTCTTCTCTATATTCAGAAGCACCCCCCGCCTACAGCCCATCACCCAGCTCTCCCATTCTGTCTGAAGGTGCGACCAGTCAGCAGGAACAGCCACGGAACTATAATACATTTGACACTGGCCGCGCTATGGGGCACCCAGCGAGTATGGGGAGACCTGTAGACGAAGAGCATGGGTCGGCCTGGGTCGGGCGTGCCCGCAGACACGTGTCTGGGTGGTTCAGATGGAAGTATGCGTTGCTAGCCTTCGTTGTGCTACTACTGTCGGCTGCATTCCTAAGCGGGATTGCCTCTTCTCTCTACCGCCATATCAAGGGAGATGATGTGAGCTTACCTATCTCCAGATACGCCTACCGGTTTAGACTGATATGATATTGCATAGGGAACTGCCAGGCCATCTCTGCCCATCGGCAAAGATCCGGAGGCCCAGCTACCTGGTGGGCCTGATGCTCCAAGCGATCCTGAGAATCCGGGTGACTCTGGATCTTCTAGATCGCCATTCCAGCCATCCTATTGCGAGGGTCAATTACACCGCTACAGCGACCAGGTGTTGGCTCTAGATTTCGTAAGATCTCAGAATCTTGAGTTCGAGGAAATTATGTACGAGCATCCTGGATCTACGAGTGTACATGTTAGTGGCCAAGTCAATGTTCGAAGGCTGAGTAAGGGTGGCGGTGATCCTCGTAGTGAGTGCTACCTACTTTTTCCCATCAGCCCTTATTGGGAATAGATAATTCCCGTCTAAGGGCCGTCCTCATGTGAAGCGGGTCCTTTATTCACCTCACCCTTGTGGTGACCCCCTGAGGGCGATGACTGACTTCAGACGTCGCAGTGGCGCTAGAAATTGCAACGAACGAGCCGGAACTCCTGCTGCGTACATCACTAGATGCAGACCTGCAAGCAATCACAGTCAGCGTCCCCGAGGCCTACGAGAGCACTGTGCGTGGACAACGCCCCTGTGTCGAGATCAAAGGCACAGTTTGGGTCCCAGAGGGCGCGGAGCTTGGCTTCCTCTCCCTCCGTGCCATTCATCTAGGTATCCGGCTCTTTGACGACCTACATCTTCGGGTGGCAGACTATGCAGAACTGTCCTCGGTCGTGGGACATATCAAAGCAGGAGCAAGCGAAGGAGACGGTCGAGGCGCTCCAACCCTCGATCCTGATCACAAATTTATCCCTGCGAAGGACTCGTGGGCATTTGACTCTAGGACCATCGAGGTTCACACAACCTCGGGTAGCATCGATGGCACTTGGCCACTGTACGACATGTTGGGACTACATACCACATCCGGTAGTATATCGGTGAGCATCACACCGAAAGAAGAGCTCAAGAACGAACCGAGATCAGCCGTCTTATCGCTCAGCACCATCTCGGGCACCATCTCAGCCGCGGAGCCAGTTCACAACCTCAGTCAGATTCCGCAGCGGGACTACCTCGTAGATGTAAAGTCCACCGCAGGTGACATCAACGGTGCATTGATCTTCAGCACAGGCATGACAGTGCATAGCACAGCAGGGGCCCTAGCGCTCGATCTGCTCCCCGTCATCAACACCGGCAGGTTAACGCCGCAGAATCCTGCGCAGTTAGAGACGATAACGACCAGTGGGGTGATTTCCGTCCGTGTTCTTGAGTTCTTGTCTTTCAGCGACAATAGCAAGGCTCTAGCGGCCTCTGGGGATATCGATGATGAGGTCCTCGCGGGTCAGGCATCAAGGGCTCTCGACTGTTTGCAAGCCACGCATAAATCCACGAGTGGCAAGATCGAACTCCGCTATCCGCAGGTATGGGAAGGGATGCTTTACGCCCAGACCACCAGTGGACGGCTCGTGGCTAGGGGAAAGGACCTCAGGATCCTGAGGTACACGGGCGGATGGCCGGGGAGCAAGATGGAAGCTAGGAAAGGCGCAGCCGGGAAGAAGTCGTCGATCGAGGTCCACGCTCTCCTGGGTGGCATGGATGCTCTTATTGGAGAGGAGTAATGAACGCGATAAATTAATGAAACCTGAAATCTCAGGACTCGGGGTGGGTTTGAGTTGTAATAGGGGTTCTGGGGTAGTGAGAATACAATGGACAGTATCCTCGTTTTCTATTTCGATTTATTCTCGAGTTGGAATGTTTGATTTGGCACATAAGGACCACGAGGAGCGAACAGTCGGGGTTATGAAGATGTTAATGAGCGTGTTATCAGGTGGATTGGCTCGTAGCGTGCAATTTTCGTGTGAGATAGTCGCAGAGTCAACAGTTTCACCATGATACCTAATATTGTCTAATGATGCCTTACCGCTGTTGTGAGGAAGATACTATCCCCCATCTCTAGGTTAAAGAATATAAGGAAAGTGAAATAGGCGAAACAGCCGCCACGCCAATGATTACCATCTAGGTTAACAATATCTACTGAGTTTTCTTGAATCATGGTAATGGTGGTTGACAGTGTGCCTAGATTCAAGGTAGCTATTCTTGAGCTGTCCGTTCTTCCTGCTCCTCTGGCGTCCGACGCGGCCTCGGGGCTGGGGCGTCATGGCATAGCAGCGCTCATACCGAGGCAGGATAAACTGGATGAGATGTTGTCGACTAAAAGTCATATCTGTGAATACGGATATATTCTAGCGTGGAGTGGGGCAAGAGATCTTGCTTCTCGCAACATAAGTCGGTTATGATACTAATATAGGTACATGTTCGCACACCGGAATATACATAATTATGTAATTTGAGACAAACTGGGCTGATAATACTAGGGGAAAACGAGGAGAGCAAGAGAGAGATAGAAGGGGTAGCTTCTTGCGCCTTCAGACTAGAAGGTCTCTCTTTAGTATGCCGATAATCCCGTTGTCGAGATGGAAGGTCCTCCTCCACCATACCTCTTCGCAGAAGGCCAAACTAGTTGCAGCTTCTAGCTGAAGCTTGCCAATAAGACTAGACATAAAAATGAATGCACAAGTTCATGCTAGCCTATAATCTTACGACTTTTCTTTGTAGATAACGGCCGCTATATGGCCAGGGGGAGTTAGAAGTAATGTTTAATATGGCGATTGAAGGGCACACACTTGGCCTAAGCAGGTAATTTAGACACAGAGTTGGATTACTATTGAGTTTTTGGCTTGCGACTAGTATTCGATGTGCATTGTTATTTATTTTTTATATCATACGTTATATGCAATATTAACAATAATAACAAGGTAACTAGTATAAAATTGGTTTATTAAGCATAAAATAAAGTATTTAAATTTCAGGCTGCTTAAAACCTGTAATTCAGGAATAACATTTTCTTTTTAAAAATAGGAAGCATTAATATAGTATTTATAATATTTATACTAGAGCTATAGCACGTTAATAATCATTAAGCCTTAGAAATAGGTAGCATATCTTGCTGTGGCTTTTAATCCTGTATTAACATAGAACTCAATGCTATAACCTAATTGTAACGCCCTTAAACCTCATGGATTGAGAATCCAATAGGCCGCAAGTTTTACGCTTAATTCAATCACCTTCTTGCTCTTCTTTCTATTTTTGGTTTGCTTGACGCCGTGGCTTCCAACAACTTGATGACAGACTTTGGACAAGTTGTCGAGGCACCTATTTGGACGTAAGTATCTGCTTCTAAACTTTTCCTTCTATAATGTGTAGTTGCTGCTCTTGACGTCATCTACTTAATATCAAGCGTGTGCTATTCAATATATTTACAAAACATCTTTTACATCACCGCACCTTGCTCCGAAATATTGTACCACCCGACCTCAATACATACCATAGCCATAGCCCGCCATGTGTACCGAAGTGTACAGCCTTTTTGGCGACACCGATTGCCGACATAAGGAATACCAAAACACCTTCCCCTGCCACATAGCGCGGAGGTGCCACCCGGATGATGATCAGCTGCTGAGGGAGCCTGTCTTCCTCCCCGCTAGACCACCAAAACTCCCGCCGGGTCTTCTCGGCTGCAAGGTGCGCAAAGCAACGAGGCCAACTATGGGGAAATGTCGAGGCTGCAGCAGCCAACGGCCACACGCTGGTCAAGGCAGCAGCAGCAGTAGCAATAGCAACATGATTACGGCGACCCTTAGGCCCGCCTCTGCCTCGTCAATAGAGTCTGTGAAGCCTTCCAGTAAGAGAATTCAAACAGCAGATCATCCATAGGAAGTGACAGAGATGACTAACACGTTTATGAAGACCGTGGGCTCGTCACGCTATCCCCAGACCGTCGCGCATTGGCGCAGGTACGAGAATCCTTTTTGCAAGTGTCCAAGCAATGGCGAACCACACCTCTGAGAGTGAGATCATGCCAAGCAAGAGTAAATGATTAGAGAGGTTGGATCGAGGCGATGACCACACGTGGTTCTGAAACCGCGACTATCACAAGGTAGCTTAGACAGCACCGGCTTGGTCGATATCTCCGGAGTTCCATCAACTCACCTCGCTCGAAATCGGTCAGCGTGAGTTTGTGCCAGGGCAGAGCACATACCGTACATAGCGAGTCTCTCGCAATGCGAACAAGCCACGATGTGCCGGGTGTTCGTGGACTGCTAAGAGGGTGCTGTTGTATAGCACAAATGATCAATCTAATGGACATGTGGCGTTATCCTGCGCGACTCGAGATGGAATACCTAATGGCGAACGGGGAGCTATTCTCTTACCTATTGAGACTGGTTATGACGGAGGGGAACTACTGCCATGGGGAAAGCGTCAACTTCAAGGCTCTCCAGTCGCGGCCGCACGGTTTCTGCATAGGCCGTGTTCAACGTTCAGGGATGAGGAATCCTGTCCCTACATACAAGTTAGGTTATTGCAAAGTTACGAAGTAAAGTACTTGACCTTTGCTTGATTTCTCGGCTAGCGTTGCGTCAAAAGCCATTTCTCATGCCATAAGCTTGTAAAGCTGCAGTAGATAGTGCAGTGATGTAACTGAATTGACTACTACCTAATACTTTGTAGTGTAGCCTCATACCTATCTCTATTCCGTTATAAGGTGGAAGTCGATGGACGGTTGTTGGTTGATGGCTTTTGGAGGCGGTGACTGAATGATATTAGCTATCTCGGTGGAGCAAAATGCGGAGGTACCCCAAAGGTACTAATTTATCTAGGTAGTACTTCTAGAGCGAGGTACCTACGGAGTTGTGCGACAATTGATGGCTCGCTCCCACGTGCTGATCTGAGCTGTAGCGTACAATGATCTATAAAGTACCTAATGTACATACATATGTAGCTAGTGCCCACCTCCATCATGCTTGTGTAACGCATAGGTAACAACCTTGGAGTCAAGTCGCTAGAGCTACCGGTAGGTGCACCTACTCCGTACTTACTCCGTACCTACTCCTTTTAGGTATGTACAAGTATGTATGTACCTAGGTACTTAGGAACATCTTAAGTAGACATGTAGCCGGCAGCAGCAGGCAGTCGCGGGGAACAACACAAAGAGTGAAGGTTCCACATCATAGCCTCATCTACTGTACTTACAAAGTAGATATTTAAGGAGCGGTGTCTAATGGGGTAATAACACTACCTTTATCCCAAACCACAGGAGCCCCGTGCGTGTTCCGTCCTACAGTAGGATAGTTAGTGGACCTTATAGGTGCAGTAGCGCAACTGCCTCCTGCGCTGAGTCTTGTAACCTAACGGGACCGGGGCCAAGGTATACCTACCTAGGTACGCTACCATTGGCAGACGTTGATCTGGCTGAGTCCAGCCTACTAATATGTACCTACCTCATAGGGTAGTAGGAACTTACTTTAGGCATCTACCCCCGTAACCCCTAACTCTATATATGTAGTCTGCGTGACCTGCTGCGACGACGGACCCGACCGTTGGGGTCCAGTTATACGACAACAACGACAACGACAACGACGAACGACGAAGGACTCCTCCTCCTATCACACTCACACATACGCATCCACATATATACCTACTTAGGTATATCCATAACATACATGTGTATCGGTACTACATACCTAATACTTACATATATTCGCTCTTTCTTGGGATCCTGCTATTTTATCGTTCGACATCTTGGTTCCTCTTCTCTGCTCTGCTTCTACGCCGTGACCTATCTCTCTGTAACCCTCATCTTCGCGAGCACACTTCTATATAAGTGAATCTCAACCTCACATGACTGTCTTTGTCTCTTCACCGCCGCCATGGCCAAGAAGGCTCGTCAGAGGATAAGCTATGGTTCGTAAACCTACCACTCCCCTACTAATTCAAACCCACTACAATGACACTCTTATGCGCGCCCCCCCTTCTTCCACCCCACTCCTGCGCATCCCCATCCAGTACTCCTTGTCAGACACGCTGTCAACGGTAGCATTCCCTCAACCCTATAGTTAATTCTAATATCTCCGTGTCGCTGTAGTTCTCGAGCTTGACCACTCTTCCTCTGGCGGCCATAGACTTGGTGTGAACGGCCTCGCTGTAGACAGGGATAATGCCATACTGTAAGTCCTCCAGCTACGTGGTTCCTTCGTGACACGTAGTGCCGTGCCGCACTGATGTTGAGGTGGTTTTAATCCTGTCGCATAGTTACTCTGGTGGTAGAGATGGTGTCGTCTGCGCTTGGAACCTCGGTCTCGACCTGAACCATCTCCCCGGTTCCGCCACGAAACAAACCCCGACTACTACTTTTCGCGCCTCAACCCAAGCCCACACGCACTGGATCAATGACATCGCCCTCGTCTCCCACAACACGGCGCTCGTCTCGGCCTCTTCCGACTTGACCGTGAAGCTATGGCGACCCTCGACGGGAGATCATGAGGCCCACACCATTGGCCAGCACGCAGATTACGTAAAGTGTCTCGCTGCACCGAGCGCAGCCGACTGGGTCGCATCTGGCGGTCTAGATCGCAAGATATATCTCTGGGATCTAAGCGGGAAGGGCAAGGCTCTGGAGATCGATGTGAAGGGCGAGGAGCTCACCGAGAAGGGCTCCGTCTATGCCCTCGGTGTAGGTCGAAGTCTGCTGGCCAGTGGTGGTCCCGAGTCTATTGTACGGTTATGGGACCCTAAGACTGGCAACCGGGTTACCAAGTTTGTCGGCCATACCTCCACTATTCGGTCGATACTGGTGAATGAAGCTGGCGACACTGTCATGACGGCTAGTTCTGATCAGACCATCAAAGTGTGGAGCGTCACTGCTGGCCGATGCATGTACACATTCACTATGCATAACGACAGTGTTTGGTCGCTATTTTCGGACGACCCCGAACTCGGTATATTCTACAGCGCCGATCGATCGGGACTCATCGTCAAGACAGATACTCGAGGCACGGTTGAAATGGACGAAGGGTTGTCCGTTGCTCTTGCCCAAGAACACGACGGGATCAGTAAAGTTGTGGCGTGCGGGAACTATGTCTGGACCGCGACAGCCAGCTCATCTATCAATAGATGGACGGGTGTAGATACGGGGCCGGACGCCCAACTTCCAGAACCTTTCAGGCGCATGCGAAGTGGTAGCACTACATCGCGGCCGAGACAGGCGTCGTTCATTTCTACGAATGAAACTCCTAAGAACGAAATCCCTGCCCACTCAATTCTGAAAATGTCCAACACGGCATCTTTCCCACTTGAGCTAAGCTTTCGTGACACATCGGAGCCAAATTCGACTATCTCTGGCATGAGCAGGAAAGGCGCAGAAAATTTGCCTGACACTGTTCTCCCAGCAATTGAGCCGATCCACCACTTACCAGAAGAGACTATTGAGGGTCAGAATGGGCTCGTCAAGCATAAACTACTCAATGATAGAAGAAGAGTATTGACGCTTGACACAGCCGGGGATGTACTACTCTGGGATCTTATACGAGTAAGGGTTCCCCTACGCTTTATATCTATCCCGCTTTAGCGCTTTATGAGAACTGATCTGCTATAGTGCGAGGTGATCCAGAGATTTGGGAAGCGCCACCTGGAAGATGTTGAGCCGGAAGTGAATACTCGTGAGGCCGTAGCGCCGTGGTGTTCAATTGATACGAGCTCAGGCAACTTGACAGTCGTCCTGGAGCCCTTCAACTGTTTCGACGCTGAAATGTATGCTGACGAGTTGAAGTTGGAGGAGCCCGTCGACTTCCGGGAAGATCAGAGGAGTATGGCTATTTGATCACATTTCGAGCGCTGTGGCTAACATCGATGTAGTAAATCTGGGGAGATGGATACTGCGATACTTATTTGCAAGGCTTATCGATGAAGAAATCAAACGTGACGAAGTGCACAGACGGAAGCTCAACGAGGGTATAGAGAAGCGCCTGGCCGCTCCTCGTATCGACCCATCGGTGTCGCTACCGATGCCTGCCATCAATAGCCAGGGTTGGAGCGCAATAGACTCTCCAGTTACAACACCGAAGGCAAATGGCTCTAGCCTCTTACTTACTCCAGGGCTGGGCATAGGTATTGCGACGCCAGCTGTTCACTTGCCAGGCGTGCCTGAGAAGGTGGGTACACCACCCAGTTCGGTCGGCAAACGATCCCTACAAACAAGCCGCCAATCTGGTGAGGATTACTTTTCTAGTGGGATCAGTTCTGCCGATGCGCCTTACAAAGTGGTCACAACACCGGCGACAGCCGAACCCCAGGCTACTGAGGCTCCAAAGTCGCCAGCGGAGACAAGAGACAAGGAAAAAGACGGCCCTAAGTCTCCGAGTACTCCTTTTGGCAAGAAATTCAGGATGGGGATGTCCTTTGGTAGCAAGAAGACCGGCCGGTCGGCGTCTAGCAACGCCGAGAAACCCGTCGTTGTTGAAGAAAAGCCTGAAGAAAACAAGTCAGAGTCATCTTCGAGTCATGAGAAAGAGGTCGACGATAACTTCCGTGGGGCTATTCAGAAGATCCACAACGATTACGAGAGGCAGCTTCTTGAGAACCCTGATCACTCCGTCGAGACCAAGATCACTCCCAGCTTGCCAAACGAGACGCCTGTGCTCAAGCTGCCGTCCGGGACGAAAGTCATTATCCAGGAGGAAACATCTGGCGGTAGTGCGGACGTATATCGTGGTACGGTGATGACTGTCGGTGTAGACGCCGATGTAATCGAGGAGAAAGCCCCCATGTGGCTAGGAGAAGTCCTGTTGACGGTAAGCCTGCGGTTCCTGACGTAGCAACCCAAGGCACAGAACTGACGCTTTCTGCTGTAGAATACGATCCCTCCGAAAGAACCCGTCAAAGTATCATTTATACTGCACCCTTGGCAAGACTCGTTGCCCAGCATTACGGCTGCTGACGGCAATAATCGTCTCAATGCCAATAGGATGCTCAGGGTGAAAAAGATTCTCGCCTATGTTGCGGAGAGAATCGAACCGCCTCCAGCAGAGCCAGACCCCAACGCCTTGAAACCAGAAGAGTATCTGGAACTATATTGTAACGACCGTGTATGTCTTGATTGCTGCCCAAGTCGATTTCCCTGCTGACTGAAGCTGCAGCTGCTACAAAACACCATGAGTCTTGCCACCTTGCGAGCACATATTTGGAAGGGGGGGAATGATGTTGTGCTGTATTACAAAGCGAACGGACGAAAAGAGATACCTAAGGAGCTCTCGAAGGCGGAAGCGCCGTTAGAAGCAGAAGTAGCACCGATTTCAACGCAGCCAGCCACGACCAGTGCTGCAACTTGAGGGCTTGGTTTTGCAAGGAACGCGTCTATGGGAAGGGTATCATTGCATCTACATCCAGTCTATCTTAACATAAAGTGGTTAAAATGACCATGTTTTGTACATACGTCCCGTCTTACATATGATAGCCCAAACGCCCACAAATGCGTCAGGTAGTGATACACCAGCACTGTTGATATACACCGGGGCAGACACCCCCGCTTTCGGGGTTATGACATGATTCTACGTTTCGATTCGTGGGACATGATATGGGATTGGTGTCAGCGTCATAACTTGCTATGCAGAGCGTTCACGGTCCATTGATAGCTACCGAGGAAGATGGCACCACCGGCACTGATCCACATGACCCTGGGCCCAATACCGGCGAAGAAGGGTCGTATACCATGGCTGGCGAACAAATCCCGCAGGACGGCGAGAACGCTCTCCTTTTCCTTCGACAGCATGACCCGTGTCTTGAGCACATCCAGGGGCGTCGTGATGCCCGCGGCCACGGCACCCGATATGCTCCCGTAGATGGCACTCTCTCCAGCGCTGACTTCGGTGAACGCCGACGCGCCGGCCTCCTGCTTCCGTCGACGGCTCCAGCCCTTGAGCGCCTCCCACAGCGGGAACTGTATGACAGTAAAGGGCACCTCGCGCATGACGGTGATGCCCCAGCCGCGGTACAGCTCGCGCCACACGCCCGTGAGTCCTACGACGCCGTATTGTCCGAGAATCGCGCGCAGCGCCCCGGCACTCGATCCGCCGTGCTGACCAGCCTGCGCACGCTGCTTGATGACCTCCGTAGGTACGCGTACAGCGCACGCGGCGACCTCGCCCAAGCTCGCGGCAGCCATGTGTTCGAAGGGTTCGGCCCAGGCACCGCTACCGTTATCGCCATTCTTGCCCGCCCTTCCGGCATCCTCGTCCTGGCGCTGCCGTCTCGAGCTCGACAGCAGGTCCTTCACGCCCTCGTATGTGCAGAAGAAGAAGGCGGCGCCCGGCGCGGACCCGACGAGGGCGGACCCGACGCCTCGATACACGCCGCGGAAGCCGCCGGAGGGGAAGAAGCCGGCGCGCGATTGGAGGCGGGTCTTGAGCGTGTCGAGGGGGAAAAGGGAGAGATCGACTGTCGTGCCCGCTATGCCGCCGGCCAAGAGGGCCGTGGCGAAGGGGGGGTTGGCTGGTGGCACTGCCATGGGAGAGGGTACATCGGCATACTTGGATATAATAAATTTCCGAGTTGCGTTCAAGGTACGTGCATGGATGTTGATACACTAACCTACATAGGTACTTTGTACTTCGTAGTGTATGGTTATTGCGTGGAGCCTTACGATAAGATAGACAGAGCATCTGTCACATGATATGCCCACTATAACTTCTATCACCTTGGTGGCCCATTCGGTTGCAATACCTATCACCTTGAATGCTGACTCGGCTGCAATACATTAAAAGTGGAATAACGGGGCTGCTTATGTAACTAATGGGTGCGATCCGAATGGTAGATCTTACTCGGATAATTGTTTTATTGGGTGTATGCATTTATGTAAAAGCCCCGTTATTCCACTTTTAATGTATTGCAGCCGAGTCAGCATTCAAGGTGATAAAGTGGAATACTGGGCACGCTCTACATCTACATGCACCCAATAGAATCATAATTCATCGCTCGGATAATAGTGTTATTGGGTATATATAAATATGGAGCAGCCCCGGTATTCCACTTTATATGTATTGCAGCCGAATGGGCCACCAAGGTGATAAGTAGCATATCCTGCACAGTAGTACTACAGTGCAGGCTCCATCCATTCTACAACTTTTGTACTTTGTACTTTGTAGGTACCTGCAATATGATACAAACCTGCGCCTTGGCAAGGGTCCGAGTCATCTGTTATAGGTCCCGTCAAGCCTAATGACGTAGTGATAAGGATGAAACGAGGCACGTAATGTACATGTAGGCATAACAATATATGCAAGTACGAAATTAGGTACCTAAGGATAGGCATCTGGAAAGAGAGGTATAGGTACCATACACGTGCATACATGGAGGTTTCTGCTATCACAACTCTCCGCCGGCAGCTGGTCATACTTTTTTCTTTTATTTTTTAATATTCAAGACGACGTAGGCTGGCATCAGAGAATGGAATGGGCACACTCTCACAAGTTCTCCACACAGGGCCTCGCCCCATCAGTATCCATGAGTTCGCCGAGGCAGTCCGGGCCATCAGCCCGTCACGCTTCCCAAAGCCGGGACATAACAGCAACAGAAACGTTGGTATGTGAGTCTTGTCCCTTATTTTCTTGATTTCCTTTTCTTCTTCTTTTTTGTATATAGGAAAAAAAGATCCCTTCCTTTTTAAAATTTATAGCCATTCTCCATTCTGCTCTCACCATTCGACTCCCGCGCGGGCTGGGTCGGCGTTTCTAAGCGGCGTCTCGTGATGATCAAATAGGAGTGGCTGTGAGCGGAGGCGTCGACTCAATGGCACTGGCCTACCTCTGTACCCGTCTCAAGCGCTACGATTCCGAGTTCCGAATCGCAGACAATCCCGTCGCCAATTTCAGAGCCCTAATTGTCAACCACCGGCTCAGGGAGGGGTCGACGAAGGAGGCAGCCGCCGTGTCCAGGGCCTTGAAGGGGATAGGCATGGAGAACGATATCCTTACCATATCCTGGGCCAAGACACTGAGCCAGAGCCCCTGCGGGCATCCGAAAGACCTGCCCAATCTGGAGACTGTGGCTCGGAGACTTCGTTATCGGAAACTGGGAGCCGTGTGCGGCTACACCGGTATAGCAAGCCTCTTGTTGGCGCACCACCAAGACGACCAATACGAGACGGTCCTCATGCGGCTCATACAGGGTCACGGCTTCCGAGGTCTGCGCGGCATGAGGCCTGCCTCGGATATCCCCGAGTGCGAAGGCTTACATGGCGCTCACCATAGCGGCTACATGGATGACCAGAGGAATCCCAGTTTGGTTCACGAAAGAACCATGTCGAGGAAACAGCATACGGCGCTCAGGAACGACCTGAGGTCCGGTATCGACGGCCTTGTGCAAGAGCAACATCCCAGCAACGGCAACTTCGTAGACGGACTAGACGGCCACGACTTTGAAGAGCGCTACGACACAAAACGGGCTATGCCCGTCGAGCTCACCAACGTTGATATCGAGGACGGCGGCGTCGTGGTATATAGGCCGTTACTAGAGTTTGCAAAGGACAGATTGATCGCCACATGCGAGGCGAACAACATCCCCTGGTGGGAAGACGGTACGAACCAGGACCAAACCCTGACCATGAGGAACGCCGTAAGGCACATGTACAAGCATCATACCCTCCCCGTGGCCCTCCAGAAACCCGCCATACTCGCCCTGTCTCGTCGATGCGAGCGAAAGGCCTGGGCTTTAGAGGCTGAGGCCAACAGGCTGTTGGCGCAGACCATCATACACGACCTCGAACCTAATGTCGGCAGCGCCTCGGTTCAGTTCCCCAGATACGACCTGTCTCGGTTCCCCAGGGACGCCTCTTCCCCCCTGCGCCGCGGTGCGCGTGTCCTGCATCAGCGCGAGGTGGCCGGGCTTCTGATCAGGCGGATCATTGCCCTAGTCAGCCCCGAAGAGCAGCCGGTGCCGCTTGCGAACCTGCAGAACGTCATATCACGCTTGTTTCCCGCGCTGCCCAGCTCTCCGGGCGACCCTCGCGCACCAGAACTCCCCAAAGCTTTTGTCATCGCAGGCGTCCACTTCGCCCCTACCAAGCCGACCCCGGCTAAAGGCGTCCCGTCCCAGGGCGCGGGCGGCTATCTATCGTGGTTCCTTAGCCGGACACCCTACGCCTCCACTCGACCAGTTCCGCTCTACCGCTTTCCCTATTGGTCGGCGCAGGGCGTCGGGTGCGGCTACCGCGAAGGCGCGGCCAAGTGGTCCCGCTGGATGCGCTGGGTGCTCTGGGATGGGCGCTTCTGGATACGCATACGCCACCGCCTCCCCTACCGCGTCATTCTGCATCCCTTTTCCCGCTCGCACGCCAAAGCCTTCCGCTCACTGCTAGCCCTCGAGGACCGCGACCGTCTCGCCGTCCTCCTCAAGCGCCACGCGCCCGGCAAGACGCGCTTCACGCTCCCGGCGCTCTACTTGGAAGAAGATCTGGACTTGACCAATGTGGACCCCCGCCCGTACTACCCCTTCCCGCCATCCATAGCGTCGCCGATGGCCGGCGTAGGGAGCGTAGGGGAGCACACGGACCCGACGTCAGACCACCCACGCGTCATCGACGTGTCGAAGACGAAGCTTATTGCCCTGCCCTCGCTCGATGTGCATGTCCCCCACCTCGACGCCTGGCTCGAGTACGAGGTTCGCTATCGCCGCGTCGATCGCAATACGCTTAGCACCGCGGGGTCGTCTCATCGAGCATCGTTCGCTTCGCGCTCAACACGTGGGATATCTCCCCCCCTAGTGATGACGCGACGCCGAAAAAAAGACAGGCGTCAATGGAGGGCGTTGTGGAGGGGTAGGGCTCGGCGAATAAACCCGACACGTAATGTGTAGATGGCTTTATATATTATTATCTTTGTACCCTGCTGTATGTTATATCATATATGTATACTTGTGTTGCGATGCTTAAACGGAGGAAAGCCTTAGGTACTGCCGTTGGTATGTCTTGTTCGATACTCTGCATGGCTTGTTCCCTCCTCAGACCGTACCCCAGTCACTCAATTCGATGGGGGATCGCCATGCTATTCCTTGTTGTTTCGAGTGATGAAGGGCGTCGCAATATCATGTGTAGCTCGTGGCAGCGAGACGAAAAGTCAATTCTCACTATCTCCCTCATCTAGAAACTAGCAGCTTGGCTTAGTGAAGTGACCATCGCCTAGTTCACTTCCTCCCTCGTCCGGGCGGGTTACCCAGGATCAACCGACAGACGGATATACCATATCGTCTTCTCCACAAAAGCTGCAGCATGTACAGTCTGTATGTGTTATTACTATTGTTTGATGGGTATTCGAATTTGTTCGTACAAGGTATGTCGGATGCATACTGCAATTCCATGTCTTCGAGATTGATTGATAGGTAGCTATTCGCCCAATCCGCCCCAGGCTCAGCATGCTTCCACCCCTGTTCTTCCTTCTTCAACTGAACGCTACCCATTCATTCCTAATCCCACATGTATATCCTGGATAGCCTCAATATCAAGACAGTATATGCATGCTCGGTCCACTTTGGAGCCGTATCACCTTTTCGATTCCAGTGTATGTATACCGAGCAGTTCGTGATATGCCATGTTCTTCTTTCCTGTGCCTGCGAGAAGAGGTGAGGGTCGGTGACCTGTTGTGACTATAACAGGGCTCGTTCCTCCCCCTTTCGTAGTCTTACTTCTAAAATAGAAGATTAGAAATCTAGTCCAAATGACCAAATAGCCAGCTGCAATGTTCTTTGAGCCGCGCTGGCTCGACTTTACTTTTGTCTGAGCTCAGCTGAGCCTTCCTAAGCCCCTTAAAAGGCAGCACCGCCAAGACCTTCGCCAGCAAACTTCTTCAGGCTCTGTTCAGCAAGTTCAGTACGTAAGGCCATTACTTTGGTCTCCCGCTCGCCCTTCTCGTACGCAGCGAGACTCTTGCGTAACTTCTCCTCCTTGATATATTTTTCTTCCCGGAGCTTCTCCTCTTCCTCTTTCAGGCGATCCATATGAGACTGTAGCTCGGGGAGTACACCGGTGGTCAGGGGAATATAGGAGGGGTCCATCTTGCCACCAGGAATCAAGGGGGGCATTGACGCAATTAGCTGCTGGGCCAGGCTGGGTCGGTGGGTTTCCGCGGCAGGACCCTTGGGCGGATTGAAGGGTTTTGCTTGAGAGATGGGGGTAGGGGGAACCGACTGTGAAGAGACACTAGCGCGAGGGCCTGTAGGTATGCTATTAGAACTAGTAGTAGTAGAGGCCGAAGCGGGCCCAGAGGCTGTAGGCAAATTACGACTCTGAACAGTGTTACCCCAGGCTGACCCTCCTCGACCACCCCGACCATAGCTGCCTCCACGGCCAGAGGCGAACCCTCGAGGGCCGGACGGTGGAGCGCCAGCACCACTCTCCTGCCGGTTCACGACCGGAGACGGACCAGCAGCGACAGCTGGTCTAGGAGGAGGACCTGTCGATCCGGTAGTAGATTGGCCGCCAAAGCTGCGGCCATCCCTCGGACCCGTAGGCGGCGCTCGCAAGGCAGCGGGGCCGCGAGGAGGAGATCGTGACGGCCGAGACGGAGCAGACGGAGGGGGGTCCTGAGAGGCCTTCTGTGGCGTTTTGTCTCGCACGCCGGGACCACCATGTGAGGATCTCGAGAGGGGACGAGTAGGAAGGGGGGTTTCGGGACGGGAGCGGTCATCTCGTCTAGGAGGCTCAGGACGCGGGGATGATCTCTGTGATGTGTCGCGGGAGGGCAGAGCAGAGGTGATGACAGAGTCACGAGGGAGCGAGGGGCGTCTAGCGTATGAGGGACCGAATCGATCATCGCCACGTCGATCGGGGGTGCGAGAACGACCACGGTACGTGCCCGGTCTCGGAACGGGAGGGGGGGAACGACGAGGAGGTGGGCTACGGTCGCGGGGACGGTCTCGATCGAGCGGGGATCTGGATCGTCGTCTGTGTGGCAGGTTTGTCAGGGGAATGAAATTGGGGTTGTCATGGGGGGGCAAAAGGTTTAACCTTGGGTCGAAGCCTCTTCTTGGAGATCGCGGGCGGTCTCGGTCCCGGCCCCGATCCCGATCCCGGTCGTCGCGTCTCGGCGAGAACCTGCGCGGTGGACTTCTCCTCAGCGGGCTACGCCTGGGAGAGGACCGTCGTGGAGGCGAAGGTCTGCGGAGAGCGCGGCTTCTGTCATCTCTCCGCCAGCTATCGCCGCCAGCGTCACGTATGTCTCGCACATCTCTCAGGTCTCGTCGGTCTCGTGAAGGCTCCCGTCGGTAGCGGTCGGTGCTACGTGAGCGGCGTCTCGGGGCCCGGTCAGGCACATAGCGGTCGCTGTCTGGTGGAGGGCTGCGAGGCCGCTCGCGGGGAGGCGGACTTCGAGGCCGCCGCGGAGATCGGTTGGAGTTATACGGTCGATATGATTCGCCTGCGCCATACCTAGTGACCTCTCCATCGTCATATCTGGTGAAGGGGGTGTTAGTGAGCCACACAAGTGCAGCTCTCTCTCTCTCTCTCTCTCTCTCTCTCTTCCTCTCTCGCGCTCTCTCTCTCCCCCCTCTTACCCCCCCTTCTCTCTTATACACGCATATCTCGCAACTCAACCCGGAACCCGGACCCCCCCGAACCCAAGACGCGCCAGGTTCGTGTCCATATAGAGTTTAAATAAGAATTCAGCGAACATACCTACGACTCCTCGGGTCGCGATCCATTTTCGGATCAGAAGGCGAGCACTGTTGCTCTGGCCGTCGTGAGGCCGGGGTTTTGCATGGAACAATAAGCAGCACCGGCTGAAGGCGATTCTGGGTTATTGATAAAATAGGGAGAGCCTTGCTTGCTTCTTTGCTCGCTCGCTTCACTGCTGACCATATATATACCTAGGGATGAAGGCAACAACGATGTCGGCCCGAGCAAGTGAGATAGGTATCTAGTATCGTGTGGACAATGCAAAAATATCAAGATGCTCTGGTGAGCTGGCAGCAGATACCGTGACGCGGGTGAGAAAAGAGCAAGACGAAAGAAAATAAAGGAGAAGAGGGCACGGGATATTATGTTGAAGAGAGGGGAGGAGGGAGAGAGGCAAATTCCGGTATTAGGATGAAGAGGAGTGATTGCTGCTGTCGTTGTTGTTGTCGTCGTTGTTGTTGCGAATGTTGTTGTTGCTGTTGTGATTGCGGCCTTGAATATTGTTGTTTGGGTTGGTAGGTAGGCGATAGATAAGATAGATAATAGATACCTAATACCTATTTCGTACCTAACCCGAGCCCTGCATTTAATGTCGGTAGTACAAAGTACCTACATGGATGCTCCTTGAGCACAAAACGGTAGAATGTACAAAGTATAAGTACATGTAGGGACCTAGCGTATGTACCCTTAGCACCTCATGAGAAAGTTCAAATGAGAGTGGCACAAATGTTTGATCTCCAGTACCTTGGAGTCACATGACATACCCACTATCTATGTAATTAAGCACCCACTCGGCTCAGTGACTTCGTAGATCTGAGCCCAGATAGGTTGGGCACCTTTAATTAATAGGGAGGGCACCCCTCCACTTGGTTTAATTGCTGTTCTCCACACTACTAAGTTATAGTATGGTTTAAAGCAGGGTATTAATATTAGAGAAGTATTTACTCCAAAGTAACTTTACTAAACTTTTCTGAAGCAATAAACTGTTAGGTAGTTGCTTTTATAATAGTAGCTATAGCGGTAAGCCTTTAATTAATAAAAAATGTAGTTAAATTTAGTTTTGCTATTTAAGTATACAAAAGCTTTTATTTAGTTAATATCTTGCCTTATTAATAGCTTTTATTTGCTTTTATTTTCTTTAATTAGTATTTCTTATAGCTTTTTTAGGCTTTTTTTACTTATTTTAACTTTTTTAATTACTAAAATTATAAACTAGCGCTTAATTTAGTTGTTAAAATAAATTTTAACTATTAATAGCTGCTTTATATTATATATTAGTTAGCTTTATACTATATAAAGCGGTACTAGGTTTACTAAAGATATTAAAGCTAAAAATATAAGCACTATAGCATTAATGTTTTTATTATTAGCCGTTTGCTATATATTTACTGCTGCTTCTATTATTTATAAAGTGTTTTTTAAAAGTAAAAAAAAGTAAAAAAAAGTATTACTAGATTAAGCTTCTTTTTTTTTTTTTTTTTTTTATAAGCTGCTAGCTTTTCGTATACGCTTTTTTTTTCTTAGTAAGCTTTATAAAAGTAAAAGTAATTCCTATTTTTACTTTAGCAAAAAAAGAAAAAAAGGCTAAAAATAAAAGTAATTCTTATTTTGCTTTAGCAGAAAAAGAAAAAGAAGCTAAAGGTAGAAGTAATTCTTATTTTTGCTTTAGTAGAAAAAAAAGAAAAGCTTTATGCTTTCTCGCTTTTTTATCTTTTTGCTTTCTCGCTTTCTTACCTTTTTGCTTCCTTTTTTAGCCTTATAGTTTAAAAAAAAATATAAGCTAAAAAAGAAAAAGAAATTCTAAAGCAAAATAAAAATAAAGTATATATAAAAAAAAGATAAAATATTTATAAAACTACCTATTAGTAAATAGATTTTATAACTAATTTAATAAATAGTTTTACTAACAATATAATTTTAAAAAAGCTATAATAACTATAAGCTTAATAATAAATAAATTATTATACTTATTTTAATAATAGTTAAATTAATATTAAAGCTTATATAAATTTTATTTAACGTTTATTATTAAACTTATTTTATATTTATTAGTATTAAGATAATAAGGTTATTATATTTTTAATTTTTATATTATTAGCTTTAAATGCTTTAGTAGTTAAAGCTTTTTACTTAAGTACCTTTAAGTAAAATAAAAAAATAGAAAATATAAGTTATTATAATAAAAACTAATATAGCAATTCTTATTAGCATAATAATAAAAAAATAGCGTATATATATAAAAATAATAATATTTTATAAGTAATAAAAATATAAAATATAAATAAAAAAAAAATAATTAAAAAAATAAGTAATATAACTAGAATAGTTATAATAATAACAAAAAAAATTATAATTACTATTTTATAAACCTTTTTATATATAAATTTATTATAAAAAAAAAGCTTTAAGCAAAAAGAATATATATTAAAAAGTATATTAAAAGGTTAAACAAGTAATAAAAAGTTAATAATAAATAATAGTAGGCTTAAATAAGTAATAGAAAATTAAAAGTAAATTAGTAAGCTAAAACATAATAAAAAAGCTAAATAAATAATTTAGTAACAAAAGTTTAAAAAAATATAAAAGATATTTTTAAAAAAACAATATATTATTTAGTTTATAAAAAAGAAAGCTTAACTAAAAATAGTGTAAAAAGATTAGCTAAACTTAAAAAAAGAAAAAAAAAATAAGCAAAAGTATAATAACGCGTTCTTTTTTAAAAAGTTGCAATATATTGCATAATTGCTAAATTATATTTAAGATATTTTATAAATTAAACAATATATTATTTAATTTAAATAAAAGAAAGCTTAAATAAAAATACTAGCAAACTTTAGCTAAACTTTTATTAATAGGTAAAAAATCTGCTAATTAAATAACTTTAATATAAATATTTAAAATATTTTTTCTTATTTCTTTATATTAATATATAATAAAAGTTATAATTTTATAATTGTTTTATTTTTAGCTTTTTTTTAATGCTATTTTTATTTTTTATAATAAAAAACTTAGGTATTAATAATTAAGTATTACTTATACTTTCTTTAAATTATAAATATAACTTTTAAAAAGCTAGTTTTAAAAAGACTTAATGTTACGCTAGCAATTATAGCTATGCTATTAATACTAAGTTAAGAAAAAAAAATAAGGCTAAAAAAGCTATATAATACGATATAATATATAACTGCGCTAGCAAGTTTACCTTATATATAAGCATTAGCAAACAGTAAATTATTATAAAAAAAACTAGCTATAAGTTTTTTATAATAGCTAAACTTTGCAATAAAAAATAGCATATAAACTTTTTATAGCTATTATATAATTATAAGCTATTAAATTACCTTTAAAATTATTAGCAGCATTATAAAATAATTAATTACTATTATAAAATTATTAAAAATAGTATAAAGTAAAAATATATAGTTAGATAAATTTATTATAACTTTTTTATTGCTAATTTAAAATATCTTTTAATAAATTATAATATTAATAATTACGTTTATATTTACTAAAAAACCTTTTAAAATGCTTTTATAAATACTACTAATATTTTAACGCGTTTATAAGATCGCAATAGTTTATAGTATATACTTTTACTAATTAAAAGCGTTTTTAAAAGCTTATTTTAGTTATTTAAGTAGTTTTAGCAGATATAGCAGCGCTATTTTAACGTTTTTATAATAGATTTAATATATAAGTTTAATAAATATAAGCTACTACTTCTTCAAATTAATAGAATTATAGGCATTAAAAGTTATTTCGGTATTATTTATGCATTAATTTTTAATAAGCAGACTTTAACGCTTATATAAGTAATATAGTACTATAAAAAACTTTACATTTTTTTTAAAATATTTTAGCTACTTTATATAATAATTATAAACTTTTAAACTTTTAAGAAAAAAGTAATATAAGCTATTTAAAAATTATAAATGCAGCAATAACTTTATATATAGCATATTATAAAAAACGTTTAAAATAGCGTTAAAAGTAAATAAAAAAGCATACTACTAGCAAATTATAAGCTAATAGCTATTTTATTACTTTCATTTTTTATAAGTATTACTTATGCTTTAGCATATATATTAAAAGAAACTATAGTTATATTAAATAGCAAAAAGTTTTATAAAGCTATTACTTTTAATATAGTAGTATATTTAGCTAAAAAAATTAAAAAAATTAAAAGCTAATACTATAATAAGAAGCTTACTATTAATTATACTTCCAATAGCTGATTAACTTTTTAAAGGTATATTATATATATTTTATCGATTAAAAAGCTTAAAAAGCACTAAAAAAACCTTAAAAACAAATTTAAAAAGCAGATCTTTATTTTAAAATAGCTTAATAATACTTATATAAACTATAAGTAGTAGTAGTATTATATATATATAAAAAAATATTGCAATTTTGGTATATAAGCTTTATTAATATTAGAATTAATATATTATAAAATTTAAGGCCGCTTAAATAATATAAATATAAATATAATAACGCTTATTAATACAATATTTAAAATTAACGTTAATAAATAGTATAAATTTAAAACTAAAATAAATAAACAAAAGTATTAAAAACCTACTAATAAGTTTAGTAAAAACTTATTTAAAAATTATAACTTTTAGATTTATATAAGTATATTAGGCTTTAATTTTATATATTGCTAATACTTTTTAGCTTATAAAGCATGCTTGCAAAAGCAAAAAATCTTACTTTTTAACTATATAAGTAACTTTTTTTAGCAGTATAATATTTCTTATTAGCATTAATTATATATATATTTAAATATAAAGCGCTAAAGCAGTAGAAATTTTAAGTTTATATATATATTTTTTTAATAAAAAGCTAAAAAAAAAAGACTTTAATTAGTACTAGTAGCTTATTAACGCTTCTATAGTTTATATTAACTCTTTTTTCTATATATGTAACCTTATATAGCAGCAAATAAAAAAACAGGAGTTTTAAAATAGTAAATCTTATACTAAAGCATATATTAACAATAGCGCGATATAGCTATAGTTAAGCTTTATTTAAAATAAAAGCTGCTGTAAACTTTTTTATAAAAAGATTTAGCTTTAAAAAAGCGGTACTATATACTAGCAAAAAACTATTACTTAGGCTAATTTTACGCTTACTTATTAAGCTGCCGCTAATACTTTTTAAAATACTAAAAAAGATTATAAAGTAACAAAAATTATAGCAAAAATAAACCATATTATTAATTTATAAGCTGTAGCACTAATAGCAGTAATACTTTAATATAGCGGTATTTTTACTATATATATAAACGTTTATTAAGATTTTATAATAGCTTTAGGCTTAAAAAAAGCGCTAATAGTAATTAAAAAGCCAGCAGTAATATAAGGTTAGTATATAAACTTGCTGCCGCTAGCGGCAAGCTTAGTACTAGTTTTATAATACTATATATATAGCCTTAAAAAGTTACTATAAAAGCAATAGCAAAAGCAATAGCAAAAGTAGCTAAATTAGCAGATTATATAGCTTTTAATACTATAAAGCTGTTTTTTTAAGCTTTAATAACTAGTTTATAAAATTAAATATTGCTTAATTACTTTTTTAAGTTAAAATAGCTTAATAATTATTATAACTTTTTAATATAATATTTTTACTATATAAAATAAGTATAGTTATATTATTTAATAAAATTTAGCTTAATTAAAAGCTTACCGCTATAGCTACTATTATAAAAGCAACTACTTAATAATTTATTACTTCAGAAAAGTTCAGTAAAATTACTTTGGAGTAAATACTTTTTCAATATTAATACCCTGCTTTAAACCACACTATAACTTAGTAGTATAGAAAACAGCAATTAAACCAAGTGGAGGGGTGCCCTCCCTATCAATTAAAGGTGCCCGACCTATCTGGGCTCGTAGATCTTTTGCAGACCCAGAATACCCTCAGATCTTCGATTTTTATTAGCACTATACCCTTGTTTAATGCTTGTTCGAAGTCGCTGAGCCGAGCGGGTGCTTAATTAGATAAGACGTACATCTACTCCGATGTCTGTACCAACAAACTGAGGTTACGGTACCTAAGTAGTACATAATCCCACTATACCCGCTACCTACTGCTGCGGTACATCTCAGGTACAGCATCTGACACTCGGGCTGCATACATGTATGTTGATGGGATAGATAACCTTGGTATGTTTGTTGAATGATTGCTCCTGTAACTAAATGTTAGGTTAGAACATGTAGTACTTACAAGTAGGTCAGGCTTTTAGGTGCTGACCACAAGATGCCCAACTGCCTGCAAGCAATCAGCAACCATGGTTTGTTCTCCTCTGTAAGTCTGAATAGCATGCAGATTCATCTCCTGAAGGCATTCTCTTTCTGCATAAGTCGTCAAGGCAGTCTCCTGTATCACCCTCTTATATCATGAGTCGTCTCAGGGAGACTTGATTGGTATTCTGGAAGGCGCTTCCAAAGGGTAAGCCCACCTCTTGATCGTGAGGGTGCACTGGAAACCGAATAGCCGGGACAGGCCCAACCGTCATCTAGTACTGGTAGATAGAAAACTTCGCTCTCTCATCATACGCACACTATACAGTACGAAAGATCAAGATACTCTAACTCTATCTACGTATCCCGACAGGTACCACGAACACGAGAAATAGTGACCTCATGGCAACTGAGCCGCCTAGAAGAAATACCACTACCATATAGAAAGATCATTTGTATAGAACAAGTAATGCGCCATCTAGCTGTACGTTACAGACAATACCTGTCCCCCATATTACCAGCACTACCATCTTCTTCAATATCATCGTCTATCTTCCTCAGTAGCTTGCCCACTATCCTCCCGGCTCAGCCGCTGCGAGATCCACTGCTGGGCCTCGGTAGCGTGCGCCTCCATCATGCGATTCAGGCTCGTCTCCAGACTCCTCTGAACGCCCCCGAACCGTTTCTTGAGCACCTTCTTAGCCAGGTCTTCGTCGCTCCAGCAGGCGTGGTCCGCCGCCACGTAGACGAGCGAGTTCTTCTTATACCACGTCGAGAGGTCGGGGTCCGTCTCCGACTTGACGGGCCGGAGATTGCCAGTTACGAAATTCACGACGCCGGATACCCTATTCCTGCAGTCTATTCATTCCAGCCAGTCAGTACTTTATTTGGCGCGGAGGGGCGAATACGCTAGTATAACCATCAATCACAGGCGGAGTCTCTTGGGGGAGATACGTACGGCGGTTGGTGAGGAGGACCTTGACGCCCAGATAAGCATCGCCGATGCCGAGGAGGAACAGCTCCTCCACATCATATAATTGAAGGTAATTATCCCATATGTAGCAAACGAGCTCCTGGATCTGTTGCTGCAGGGATTTTTCTGTCGCTCGCGGCATGAAGGCATCTAGGTCCTCCGGGTGTGTGATGTAACGAGGCACGTTGGCATCCACGACGCCGAAGCCGTGCTTGATTCCCCAATCTACGTACGATGTGACGCCATCCAGCTGGGGCCGCCTAGTCAGTATGATATGATAATCGCTGAAAACCCTGAAGGTGCGGATACGTACAATGAACCCATTATGAGGATCGACTGTATTGCTAATGAGGTCCGGCATTGCGACCAGCTCGGGGCTGATTCTTCATTAGCGGGAGTAGAGTGCCTTTCCGAGGGAGACTCACGGGTCATGGATGATGAACAAGACTTTTCGTTTTGACTGAACATCGGGTGTAACCAGGACCTGGTTCTCAAACGACTTAAATAGGGCCTCGCGCTGGATGAAGAGAGGAATCATCCCGTGTTTTTCGGATAACACTTGTCGCTGATAGCCGCGAATAACATCGTGGAGGCGAGAAGAGTCGTGGCCCAACTGCTGTATATCGATGATCCCCGGTCTCATGCACTCCCAGTAAGGGGCTTGGACAGCCTGCACCTTAGCCAAAACCCTTGCGGCCTCCTTGCTAATGGGTGGGACCGCCATCCGCGGCGGTGGCTCTCCCATGAGAGTTCGTGCTACTGCCAGGGCTGAATGCGATATCGCTTGAAGGTTATATCCACCTTCTAGACATACTGCTACTTTTCCGCCAGCAAGAGACATCAACATATGTGTCATATGAGCATAGCAAGACGGGGTGACAAAGCAGCCGCCGAGCTCGTCCCCATCCGCCGCATCGAAGCCGGCTGAAATGATCACAAGGTCCGGGTTGAACTCTTGGGCGATCGGCATGACGATCTTTTGGAAAGCGGCTAGATATTCGCCATCCCCCATTCCTTGCGATGGCCATGCAATGTTCACGTTTTTGCCCTTACCTAGGCCATGACCAACTTTGTCCAAGTCACCATCGGGTATCATCGAGTTGTCCGGCTTCCCTGGATAGAACTCCCCATCGGCATAGACGTGGAGGGATATGTAGAGAATGTTTGGATCATCGTAGAACATGTTCTGAACCCCGTTTCCGTGATGTACATCCCAATCTAGAATCAATATTTTGCGACAGATTTCGGGATACTCGTTTTGGCAGACTTTGGCCCCGATCGGGACATTATTGAAAAGGCAGAAACCCATAGCTGAATCATATTCGGCATGGTGCCCTGGCGGTCGAATAACGGCAAATGCGTTTTTCACATGGCCAGCCACTACGTTCTTGCAAGTCTCGATGCAGCCCCCGGCCGAGAGCAGGGCTGCCTCGTACGACATACCCCCAACGTAAAGCGAGGCTCTACCTTGATCTAATGTCATACTCAGAGCGCGAAGATCCCGAGTCGACATATGAGAGAGATTCTCAACCCAATCATAGTGTCCCGGCGTATGAACAGTACATATCTCTTGTTTCGTGGCTTCCCTAGCTGGTATCCTCCACATATACTTTGTCGGCGTTTCCCTTAGAATATCAAGCAACTCCGAGTCTGGGCCTGTATAGACGAGTCCTGCCTTCTTGAATGTCTTCATGATCTCTTCTATCCGCCTGGGGTCTTCCGGGTGGTGCGGCGTAGGGCCAAAATCAGCATTTGCATGAAGCTTCATCCTGTCATCATAGCAGCATCCTGTGGGGAGCAATCCGCGTCTTCGCATTGACTGAATGGAATTTTCGTCGCTAGTAGATGATTCCTGGTCTCCTATAGTTCCGTTTACGTCGTCCATAGGGGAGGCCTGTCCCTCGTCGTTACCCGAGTTAGGTAAATAGAGCGCACCGCTGATGCCGTTGGGAGGTGCATCTGCCATGGAATGGTCCTCAGCTTCTATGGCGCCGGCGTCAATTGAAGCCATGATGGTGCCCGGTGAAGGTTGTGATGATGAGAGACGGCGCGGCTAAGACGAGCTAACTGGTGAAATCAACACTGAAGAACAACGATGAAGAATGGAATCAGAAAGCCAGCCAGCCAGGATACCGGTGCCCGAAGACCGCAGGATTTGCTGGTGAAGATTAGCCTAGGTACCTCGTAGGTATTTCCTTCAGTTATGCGCGTCAGTAACAAAATATAACGAATACATAAAGCACAGAGAGAGGAAAGAAAAGAAGCAGAAATAACCCCCCCCCCCCTTCCCGCGCCAAACAAAAACACCTAGAAAGAAGAGTCTCCATACTCATCTAATTCCTACTACCCGGCTCACGAGCAAGCATCTCGACACACATCTCATATCCTAGTAGCCTGAGATAGCCCTCCTGTGCCCGCTGCGAAGCGCTGAACAGAACAGAGTGAGTTTACTTAAGTACATGAAAAGGCTACTCATGGGAAAGAAAGAAGCAGAGAAAAAGAGAAAAACACAAAGAAAATGAGTGATCTATAGCTATGGTGGCCCCTGCTGTAGAGGCGGCTGCTGTATCGTGACAAGGGGCGACCGTTGTTGATGAGTAGACATCGCATACTTACACCCACTATTTGATCCGCCGGGGATTTGAGATAGCCCTCGAGTCTGGCTGCAGGCCCCGGGCGAAGTGGTGAATTGCTGTATCTGTCTGATCCGAGGCCTCGGTGTCTATAATAAAAAGCGACTAAATGATGTTGTGGAGACAGGCGCGGTGCAAGATAGTCGACGTGCTGCCGCAGACAGACCGTGATAAACAACGTGGTGTGGTTATGGTGTTGTGGCGGGAAATGGCTTGGACAATTCGGGCTGCCAACAGCCGTTGTGGTTGGTCAGGTACAGGTGGTTATTAGGGAGCCAGGGCCTGATAAATGCCGCTAGGACTCACCTCAAACCAGCCCCCTCCAGCAACCCCCCAAAACTTGATATAAAATTTGAGCTCTAAAATTTAAATAAAACAAAACCAAAAGCGAAACCACATAGGATAAAACGAACTAAAATGTGAAATGTATTACCGAGACAGTATTTATTATCTGATTACTTGAATACGCGTTAGACCCAAAAGTTCTAGTAAAGCAGGCGACTGTTAACACTTAGGAGCTACAAAGTAATACTAGGTGCGCGACTGATGTACCAGCCGGTACCTTAGGAAAGATCCCGCTCACGCTCCCTACCTACTTAGTACCTAGTCGTGTTTTATACAGTCTTCACCTAAATCGAGACGAGTGTAAAACGGTGGTTGTGCTATTACACTGTTAAAACAGACGCATAGATGGGAGACACGCTGCTAAAGTCAGTCGTACTGCAACAACTTGCTGCAGACATTTGTTAATGGGAGCGTAACCCCCTGGATCTCAGGGCGAGCTGCCCGGGGTTGCTTGCCTATATGATCTATCTATATATACACACAAATTTTGATATGCAACCAGGTCTGCCTCAACATTAATGCAATATAGGGCGGAGACGAACGTATAGCATAACCGTTGGTTTTACGGTATTGAAGAAGGCTATATGAACACCATTAACGTATTAAGGCATGTAGTACTGGGAGGCAAACTGTAATCCTCGAGAGAAAGTTTATGCTCGTTTTTGGAAACAATCTTGGACAACATCTCAACGGCAGCGTCATATCCTGAAGCTGGCGCGAATCGAAGAAGTATGCAGAATCCTAGGAGACAACGATGGGTCCAACACCGGCGATTATTCAGTATCGAAGCGATTAGAGCTGGCCTCTGGGTCGATGGATTCGCTCCGGGATATGAATTCACGTTAGGAGAGAAGTCCCACAGTGGGTTTCACGTAAAACACGTACCCAGGCGAATAAAGCGGATGCGCGAGCATGTATTCAATCGGGGAATAGCTTTCTTCGAACACGCCACGAGTCCTTCTAGTACCCGTCGCAACGATCGGCTCCGTTATCACCGCGAGGGACGCGATTGGGGAGCTCAAGCGGCAGCTCTGCTAGTTGCTCCTTGGTGATGGGCGGGAATCCCGTTGGCCAGGCGTCATGGTTCCAAGCCTCGCACTCGTCAGAGCTAGCTCTGTCCTCGGTAATGATCCCCATTGGCGGGAAGGCCTTGGGGCGTTCTGGATCTATTATCGATCTCTCCTCAAGCACTGTCTGGATCGACATAGACAGAGTCTCACGATCAACAAGGAAATCGCGAGTACTATTGCTAATGGCTATGATTAGATATTCTTTGCTGTATTTATAGCAATGTTCCAGGAAATACTTGAGTAAGTCCGGATCAAGCTTCATATAAGTGTTAACGATTGCTGGATGGCGCTGGCCACTCTTGCCCCAGGGTATCAGTTCAACGATAGAACTCGTCTATCGAGTTCGTTAGTACACTACACTCTTGGCTTTATGGTGCCCTGACTACTTACCCCACGGTGGACTTTACCTGGAGACGAGCAAAGGTCGTTGCTAATGGTCTCATATACTGTGCCCAACAAGTCATCCAACTCGTGGATTTCTTGAGTTGTGAGGATCCGCACATGATGAAGCCGAACATCTTGATCAAACTTCTTTGGCGCGTGAGTATTACGCCAGTAGTTGCCGTGGAAGTAGTGGCTATAGAGCCACCAGCGGGTGATAGCCTTGCGAAGCCGGCTCTCTTCGTCTAATTTCAGACATCGTCGGTCTTCAGGGTGATCCCTCCAGCGCAAACGAGGATAAACCTCGACCCACCAATCAACCACCTTGACCAGCTCAGCTACTCCCACCAGATCGTGCACATTCAATCTGATCTTTTCGGGGCAAACAATCTTTCCGTTTTTCCAGGCCACAGGGCTACGCATGAGGAATACCTTATCCTCTGGTGCATCATCAGGGCTGAAACTGAAAGTGACGGTAAGAGGGTGCAGCATTCTATCGGGGAGGAAATCGTTCTGATTAGCCGTGTATAGATAGAGAAGGAGCTCTAACTCGGGGCGGTTGCGGAGAATCTTCAGAAGGATCTGGCCTCGTTTTTCTGTAAAAATTCGATGAAAACGTTTATTGACCAGCCTAAAGCTAGTGAGGTCTGCGGGCCCCATGATCTCCATGATTTCGAGTATTATTTCCATTGGAACGGTCTCCATTGTGGATATAGGGGGTTGGATAACCCAAATCTCGCCCCGGGGGCGTGTGACCAGCTCCTGTGTGATATTCAGTAATTATAGTACGCTAGTTGATTCGACGAGCATGGTTTCGAGTATACTCGAGAAGTTATGGTAGATGTAGTCATCGAGGTATCCACCACCAATATACGGGATTCCCGTGGAGTGCCTTGAAATATAGTTTCAATTCGAATGGGGAAATAGTCTACCTCGTGGCGTTGGGGTGATGCTCGTGGGGAAGAAAATGTTGATCTGCGCGGTTCTCTGAGAATAATGATTTGGAGTGGAGAAAATAATAAGACGAAAAGATTCCAACCCTGCTAGTCCGGCTATCTCTGTTCATGAGGAGCCTCAGAGCGCTGTTCTTGCCTGGGAACAAAATGTACTTTTCACACCAGAATTTATGCAAAGGGAAAAAACCGCTAATGAGTTCCAGGGCGATGCCTAAAGAAGTCGCCCCGGCTGCAGAATCCGGGGCGAGGGAAGTTGGAAGCACAGTCGGTAGGAAAGTATCGAGACAAGTTCCTCAGGGAGAGGACGGCGTATTGCCTTTCCGTGGATTGAGAATTTCGTGTTGGAGATTTAAGACTAGCGTCTTGTGTTAATTGATGGATCAAAATATGCACGCTGAAACTGTGGTGATATCCTTTTAAGACTATGTATGTTGACTTGGGCCAGGTTGGTCAAGTATTGAGCGCAGTTATGACAGAGATATTCTGGCATGACTCTAGTCAATGAGGTTCAACAGTCGAGAGGCACCAGATATGAACTTACTGAGAGCAATCCTGAATGTAAATGGTGGATGATTATGTTGAACGCGACCTTTTCTTTCAGATTATCAATGGTTGCTGCTGACATCCTCACCCTTGGTGTTAAGACCAGGGCCTTCAAGACTTTGGGGCAACTTACTGTCCAGCTCAAATAAGGCTGTTAGCGAGCCTCTCCAAACCATCTACAATCCCATTGTATAATTTCTCCTCTCGCCAGCAGCGTGCAGTGTTGAGTATCTCACCAATCAAACTTGAGGCTAGCCAGGTCACACAGAGCTGTCAATTTCCTAGCACCCTTGTAGTCACTCGGCTCAATCCATAACGACCCCTCCGTTGGGGCTATATTGTGGCAGTGAGTTGCACGAAAGCATCGTGTAGCGTGGGGGGGACTTAGCCAAAAGGGTGGGATTGTTGTGTTGCTGTATCATGATGTCCCTGATTTGGAAAGAGGATACACAACAAGTGATGTTTCGAGTCACGTCAGTTTAAATTAAAGCTAGGTATATGACAAGGATTAGGCTTAGCCGCCTGGGTAAAGGGTGGTTCGTGCGACCTTGTTATTGCCCGGGCGACATGGCGTCGGGTTTCGGAAGAACTTCCTCCCAGTACCCCGTGGAAACCCCTTTTTCAACTTCAGGTCCACAGGTACCATACGATGTAGGTACATAAGAACCTATTACTTGAGGTCCCGTTAGGTTTTGAGGTCCCGTTAGGTTTTGAGGTCCCGTTAGGTTTTGAGGTCCCGTTAGGTTTTGAGGTCCCGTTAGGTTGAGGCAAGTAGTAGAGTTGGTCGCACTTCGGCGCTATTTTAGAAACGTTCAGAGGAAATACAACGTAACTTCAACGCGGACATGGATTCGATCAAGTAGTTGGAATACGATATCATCTAGGCGGGCAGCGGAACATCATCATCATCAGTACCTGTGTGGGTAGTATTATGCAGGCTAGAGTAGGCCCTAGACTGAGCCTGAGACTTGCCAGACAGAAGTTACAGATTACCATACGAAACGCCAGAACCCCAGCCCGTTGCCTATATGAAAAAGCAGTTGCTCAAGCGAATAGCTCCCTTGAGTCCAGTTGATCCACCGGTTTTTGGTAGCCGCTGTCGCTCCGCAAACCGAGATTGCCCATCTTCGACTGCCTATTTAGACTCTGCTCTGCCCGGAAATTGTTCTTAGACGCCCCTTTCCGTCTCAGATCGGCTCGAATCTGGTTCGGGGAGACGAAATGTTTATTCTCGTAAAGCAGAGCGCCGCCAAAGGAACCCTCTTGGATTATTATCGGCTGCAGCACGCATCTGGGTCCTATTTCGAGGAGGGAAATATCGGGCTCCTTGTCCTTATCCGCTGGCCGGGATTTTTGTTTCCTTGCCTTCTCCGCCACCGCCTCTCCATCGACGCCGTCTTTTGTCGAAGATTCAGTCTCTTGTACCTGATAGACTCTCATGAAAATACGTCCGTCGGCTACCGAGAAGGACAATACATGGTCGATAAAGGGCTTAGATCTTCTCTGGAGAGGCGGTACGCCGAAGATTTGCAGGAAGAGCTGTTTGATGACTCGCAAATGCGGTTCCGTATCGAAGCTTCTGTCGAAAGACAGAATCGGCCTGCTTCCCTTTAAGCAGTTTCCAGAAAAAGCCAGCTCCTCCATCGTGTGGATGTTGCTAACGAGGAACTAGACACCAGATTAGAGACACTAGCTAGAAAAGATAGAAGAAAAGAGTCACTGGACAACCTTGCATGTAGGGCCGTTGGGCGCCTTGGATATCTGTTGTAGTGTATGTGAGTAATATGTTACTTCACCTTCCCTTCCTATAGAAGGGCGCTTCAAGGTGAATTGGACGAACCCAGAGATAGAGATCTACGACATGCGTCAGTTTGCCGACCATGAGAGTACAGCTAGAGGGAACACGCGATTTGAGGACTAACCTTGGCCTTTGCGGGCTTCAAAGAAGCAAATACTATGGAAACAGTTAACGGCTGACGCTGAAGAATTCATAAGGGTGCCGAGTTCCTTTAGAGGCAGAGAGAAGATACAACACGACTCTTTCGCAACACTTGACGAAAAAAAAGGCGACATGATATAATCCTAAACACTCACTTGTTGCAATTGTACAATTCCTATCAACTATTAGCGCGAAATCACATCTCAGTGGTGCAGGGGAATAACTAACGGCCAGCTCATTCAGTTCTCCTAGCCTCTTCTTCTGGTCGTACTTTGCGTCTATGCGACCATGTGGCATCTGCTCTGCGTATTAGCGCATGCTCACAACGCAGGATAGCCCCAAGGCCCCGAGAGAGAAGACATACCATGCTAGCCAGATCCTTGAGAAGATGACGGTGCCTAAACCGCACGAAGCGTCTCGGTAAGCGATAGCCCCATGGTGGCGCAAATGATTGAAGCATGACAGAGAGAACCATACCGATAAGTCACGCCCCGCGAAGACAGGATCAGCACTCTCTGCTTGTTGCGCTTTATGACGCCATTAGCAGACGCGTCATCAGCTTTGTCGTTCGCCGACTTGGAGAGAGCCTTGTAAACGGCCGCCATCCCGTCTATAGGGTAAAGGGAGTTAAGGGAGGTAAAGGTTGACTAAGAATCGATGGCTGCCGTAGATGCAATTGTCGAAGAGGGCATCGTACTGTCCTTGTCCTATTGGCGTGCCATGTACAAAGTAACTGGCCCCGAACTTTTTTTTCGGCTTGACTAACCGATAAGAGTTCGATAAGCATGAGGCGTTTCTTATCCACTCAACTACCTTTGTGGAGAAGCCCCGCTAGGACACTAGGTTACTACCTACCTACATAGATAGGTACATGTAGCTTAGTGGGCAAAGTAGGTACTTTGTACCTGTCCCTGGGCTTCCAAGGCGCACGTGCACGAGTCTAGGCACCGGTATTCCCCAATCAGGTACATTCTAACCACCAAACCACACGGACTGCTGCTCATGCATGTGTGTATAGCCAACTTCACTGAATAACACGGCAATGGCGGTGGACGTTCATAGATTAGATTTGATAGCGACACCAGTCCAGCAACTCCCCCGACGTGTCACATCGTAGACTGCGAGACATGACGACTGCTATAAAGAAAACAATAGAAGTGCAGCCCCTAGAGACAAACAGATAAACAGGACCAATATTGCTAGCCTTTCCCCTTCTTAATGCATCGTCACCCATCCGTGGAGGTAGCCCTCACAATACATAAAACGTGACGCCGCGTACGTAACATTCACACCGACCGTATAAACCGTCACAAGTCATTCCACGGGGCAACATTCATAAGTCTAACAGCATTTTCCTCCCTGCTTCGCCGCATCATCGGGCGACTTGCTGAGCGAGATATTGGTGCCCGTCATTGGAGCTTGCGCGCCCTCGCCACTATCTAGCGCCTTGCTCGAAACGATTCGGTAGATCTCTGCACGTTGCGCACGTTAGAAAATACGGGTGTCTTGCTAGTGTCCGCAGAGGCGGGGTAGAGAAATGGCAAAGATGGATGAGGCTTTTGGGACATACCCGTCAAGATATTCTGGAAGGCGAGCTCAACGTTGCTGGCATCTAAAGCCGAGGTTTCTATGAAAGAGAGGTGGTTCTCGCCTGATGTTCTGATCGTTAACAGATAGCCACCATCCTTCCGCATTCTGTAGGGGGGAGCTTTGACGTACTGGCAAAGGACTTGGCTTCTTCGGTGGGGACGGCGCGTAGGTGCCGCAAATCGCTCTTGTTGCCAACAAGCATGATGACGATGTTGGCGTCGGCATGGTCTCGGAGCTCCTTCAGCCATCTCGTGACATTCTCGTAGGTCTGGTGCTTGCTGATGTCATAGACAAGAAGGGCACCAACGGCACCACGGTAGTAGGCAGAGGTGATGGCACGATAGCGCTCCTGGCCGGCGGTATCCCAGATCTGTGCCTTGATGGTCTTGGAATCAACTTGAATAGAGCGGGTAGCGAACTCGACACCGATGGTCGACTTGGAGTCCAGATTGAATTCGTTGCGGGTAAATCGGCTCAATAGATTGGATTTTCCGACACCCGAGTCTCCAATCAGCACCACTGCAGTCAGGGGGTGGTTAGCTTTCGGGGAGAGGAATCGCGGGTGAGTCGACAAGCGGGCGCACCTTTGAAGAGGAACTGGAGAGCGAGTATCGATTAGCGGGTACGCTCCTTCTAGCTTCTGCGGGTGGGAGGATGCTGTCGAGATGCGCGCGCGAGAAAGGGAGAGAGAGCGAGAGTGCGTGCGTGCGTATGTGATGGGGGATGGACGGGAGAGAGAGTGTAGAGATTGGCGACGAGACTTACATCGTACTCGTCGTTTGCCATACTGGGCAATCAAGGTCACTTTTGATGATCGGCGGGAATACAGCAGTGTCGACACGGGCAAGAATAAATCGCTGTAGCTGCGCAAGTTCTTGGTTAATTGTCCAGGGGAAGATCAACAACGTCGGCGGTGATAAAGGGCAATTCGGGGACAGTCGACGGCAGTCCGATTCCTCGAGGCAGCGAGCCAGCCACACCAAGGTCGAGACGTACCGTGGTCGCTAGCGAAGGATGGGGATTTAAGTAGGTGCTAAGGTAATCCCTGAAATCTAGGCCGAAAATACTCTAGTTAGAGAGTCGAAAATGAACCTCAAGGTTGTTGTAGAGAAGGATGCTATCCGCGAGACAACCCCGAGTTGTGGAGGTTATGTTTTAGCAGAGTTCAAAGGAGCTTTCGACATTTAATGGAATAGAAGGTACACCTATCTAGACTTCATGTAGTTATGTACCCAAATGTGCACATGTATGCCTTATATCCATTGTACTTACTTTGTACTTGGTGTAGGTTTTGCGAGAGGTATTGCGCAAGTGCTACACTATGTACAGTGTCTTGCTACGTGCAGGTACGGTACTGCCCACCTACATGTAAATGTACACATAGGTACATGTATGTAGTGTACCCAAGGTATATGTACATGTAACCTTAGCGCTATCTTACTCAAGTACTTACGTATCTATGTACATACCTATGTACCTAGCAGGCGGGGTGCCGTCAACATAACATAGGTACCTTACTACCTGTACAAGGCGGAGGTTCATTTTCAATGAGGTACAGGTAGTCGACTACGTTCCAAATGGATCCACAGCCCACACTAACTCCCAGCAACATCGCATGGACAAACATCGTGACATATGATATATACTGGTACTTTACCTACCTTATACTCAACCTACGTAACCCACGTACAACGCAGACACGACGCACGGTACTGATATATATACACATATAAATCTTCCTCAATCACGCCAGACATAGCAGACCACCGAACTCCCTCTCCCCCCCCGTCCCTTCCTCCTTCCCTTCCACTTCCTTTTTCTCCCCTCCCCGCCTCCTGGGCCCAACCCACGCGGTACTCCAACCATCCACGGCGGACGCGGACTACCCAGGTCAGGTACACATACGAGCGAGACATCACGACAGCCCCTCGCATCCGCATGCGCTGCCGCTCAGACATCGCCGTCTCTCTCCCACCCTCGACCCCTTCCCCCACCCTTTCCCGGTACCACGCCTCCGATCCCGCTGATCGTCGCGCTCATCCCCGGTTGCCCGCGGCATCGTCGCCATGTTCTGGCGGTTTGGCGGCTACGCCAACATCTCCACCATCGATACTATCCTCGACAAGCCCGACTTCCTGCTCGAGGACCTGTTGGACGAGAGTGACTTGATCCAGGAGCTGAAACAACACAACACGAAGCTCCTCGAGTACCTGCGTCAGGACCGCGTCCTTGCCAAGTTACTCGACTATGTCGTTGCCCCCAAGCTCGAGCCAGTGGAGCACCGGGGGGACGACGTCCAGGATGACGATGCCGCCAAGAAGGGCAGGTCGCTGGGCTTGCCCTTCGGCCGTCCCCGCGCCTCGTCGAGGGCCACTAGCGACGGGGACGACGAGGACGAGGATGAGAAGAAGCGCAATCGCTATGCCTACGTCGCTGCCGAGGTGCTGTCTTCCGACAACTGGTCCATATACGAGTCTCTGATGGAGAACCGTGCCGTGCTGGCCAGTTTCTGGTCCTTCCTCACGCTTCCCGCCCCGCTCGACCCTCTCCAGGCCAGCTATTTTACCAAGGTCAACGAATCGCTCTTTGACAAGAAGACGCACGATATGTTGCTTCTGCTCCGGTCCCTCGACAACGCCGTGCCGAACATGCTACGCCATGTCGACTGCCCCATGATCATGGATCTCTTGCTCAAAATCATCAGCCTGGAGAGGACTGAAGATGGCCAAGGCATAGTCGAGGTACACGAACCTCCCTCCCCCAGTGTGAATCTGTGTTGCCAAGTCTTTCTGTTCCCTTGCTGACATGTGTCCTGACTATCCCATAGTGGCTCTATACGAAGGATGTCATCCCCTCGCTTCTTTCCTTCCTCGGACCGGAGCACAGCTGGGCGACGCAGACCGCGGCAGGTGACTTCATCAAGGCCATCATTACAGTCTCTGCCAACGCTTCCCAGAACGAGCAGGCATGCATTGGCCCCAACGAACTAACCCGTCAGCTCGTGTCTAGACCCTGCGTGGAAATCATCATCGGCTACATGCTAGGCGGTGGGAATCCTTTGACCGTAGGCGTTGGTATTATCATAGAGGTGATCCGAAAGAATAATTCCGACTATGACCCCGACGTAGGAGCAGACGCGAATGCTCAACCATCCAGTCGTGATCCAATATACCTCGGCGCTCTTCTGCGTTTATTTGCCGAACACGTCCCCGATTTTATGTCTCTGGTCCTCAACGCGCCCGCGCAGAAGCAACGCCTCGATTCGACCTCGGGCGTCAAGATTGAGCCCTTGGGCTTTGATCGATTCAAGACCTGCGAGCTCATGGCCGAGTTACTGCATTGTAGCAACATGGCTCTTCTTAACGAGGTGGGCGCGGAACAAGTCATCTTACGCCGAGATGAGGAGCGAAGCCGCCTTCGTCTCAACGGACACCTCACGGCAACTCGAGGCGAGGAGACGCACTCTTCTGAAGACTTGACTATGCGCACCCGCCATTCTTCGCCCGATGACAGCCGCCGGCTTGGGGTGACTAATGCATCTGATGACGACGGGTTTGAGGAGGTGACATCTTCTGGTGAGATGACCGAGGACACCTCACATGAATTCGTCAAGGCCGAGGATGAAATCCCCATCACTGCGTCATCATCTTTTCTCGATAGGGATGATGATGACTTTGTAGATGAGCCGCTCACCTCTCCCCGCCTCAACGTGGAGGAAGGAAACCTGGAAGACCACCACTTCGAGATTCCCGAGCTCGTAGTCGCTCCCTTGTCGCCTAAGAAATCGACAAAACCAGTGTTAGTGTCATCCGCAGCTGAAGGGGAACCGAGTACACCCTCTGGAAAGTCAGCACCGACACAGGCAACAGTCGAAGCCTCCGCATCTAACGAGGCAACTCACATGGTTATAGAAGTTAGCAGCGATGCGCAGGCAAGCATCCCTGAGGTCACCCCGGAAGAGCCAACCTCGTCGTCGTCCAAGGTCACTTCCTCAGCCGAAGACGGCATGGCGGTTGAGCTAACCCAGGGTAACCTGGAATCTGTCTCCAAGAAATCGGGCACAGAAACCCTGCTGTCCACCCAAACGCCTTCAGTTCTCCAAGACATAGGGGCCCCATACCCACCTGGTACCGATCGACACCCCGTCAATGATCAACTACCCGAGTCGGCTCCTGGAGTCACCGTGGCAGAACAGCCCGAGCCTGTAGTCGGCGATTTCTTGAAGATCCAGTTTGTTAGAAATAACGTTGTCCCTACCATATTGGTATTTTCTCTCTTCTACGCCATTCAGAATCCGAACTACTATTTAACACTCTGTCTAGTCCTTTTTCTTCCGATATCCTTGGAACAACTTCCTCCATAACGTTGTATACGACATTATTCAACAAGTATTCAACGGGCCGATGGATCGTGGCTTCAATCCTACTCTTGCCATGTCCTTATTCGAAGCTGCAGACATCACTAACTCGATCATTAATGGGCAAATGACGAGCGAAAAATCGCAGGCTCAGAGCAAGACGCGGATGGGATTCATGGGCCACTTAACCTTGATTGCCGAGGAGGTTGTCAAGTTCACCGAGCGAAACCCCCCCGAACTTTTATCGGACCTAGTCGTTGACCGCGTCATGAGCCAGGATTGGATCAACTACGTCGAAGGCGCGTTGGCGGAGACTAGGGAGAGAGATAATGCCATCCTCGGCGGCGTGAGGCCAGAGGTGGCTCTAAGTAATAGGTCGCAAATGGGTGGCAACCTCGGGGGAATGGGTCTGCCCAGCATCGGACTTGGCGGTAGTCAAGGTGGCGGATCCAACGCCCTTGCCGAGGCCGGCCTCAACGGTGGTAGCAATGCTGTAGATATGGCAGATCATGGCAGTGGCAGCAGCCTCGGTCCTTTCAGTATAAGCTCAGGGCTTCTTTCGGGCTCTGGATTCGGAAGCTCTAGTGACGAGGACGAGGACGAGCCAGATGATAACGAGGAAGATGTGAACACCGAGGTTAGTGCTCCCTTCACCTTGTTCCAAGAGGCACAAAGAATGCCAATAATTCCGCCGAGCAACGAGATGAGCTACCAACACGTCACCTGTGCGAGCTCCTTTTCTCCTGTCTTTCCTATGTGTGTTCCGGCGCCCTGCACCGGAATCATGAGCAGGTATTATGGGGGAGAGGCTTCACCAGGACAGACGAAGGTCCTACTGCGCTATATTGTTGACAATAGTTTCTTCTTCCTCTTCTTCCATACCTCATCCATACACCCTATATATTTTCTCAGATTTGTGACTAATGTTACCATAGTTTCGTGCCTATACAGATCCGCTGAATGTATCTTCCTTATCAACGGATCCGCCTTCCATCCCTCCGCCACCTCCGCCACCGCCCCCATTGAATATACCACCCTCACGTGCTCGGCTGCAGCTCGCTGCGCGGCTGGCTATGCATCAGAAAAGCATGACGGCCACCTCCGCACAGCCTGCTAGCGTCGAAAACGATGAACAGGGAGGCGATGCGGGACAGGACCGGGAGACGGACGGAACTCTTCGCAATCCGTTTGAAGACGATGGCGAAGATGAGGTAGATGATGATAGCGATGATGGTCTGGGCGAAGATGGAGGAAACACGGACCACTGGGATTCGAGGAACTCGCGTGGGGGCTGGTGGCGAAGCACACTACAGAGGGGTCGAGAGAGGTTCGGAGACGGGCGGGATGATTCCGACTCTGACAGAGAGGACCCAGGCGAACAGGACGACGATGATGATGAATTTGGCGACTTTGCCATGCCTGAGACGGACAGCAAGGACAAGGACTCAACCACGGCAAGCGTGATTGTTAAGCCTCTGCCAGTACACCCACCCCCTCATAATCCCAAGAGCTCGACCTTCACCAGCCTCTGGCCGTTCAGTTCGAAGGAAAAGGAGAGGGCGAAGGGCGAAGAATCGGCAGGGCCGGCGGCGGTAGAGACGTCAAGCGAGGCTGAGGTTCAGGATGACGACTCGAAGATCAAGACAACGCATGAGGCAGCGCGCAGAATGAGCATTGAAGACCCGGACGATGAAGAAGTGGTCCTTTAGGAGCGGGCCACGGACAAAGCGACGGATATCGACGAGCGCTTCGTTCATGTGTGCTTCGATGTTTAAAACCATTGTTATTTAACTGCGTAGCAGGTGCTACAGACGATGACGAGGTCATGTTTTAGGCTACGACTATTCCATACGACTATGAAACGGGAAAGGAAGTCGAGCGAGGAGAAAGGGCCGGGGGGGAGACGGAAGGGTATGGGGTCATATGTATACGTTCCATTGTAACATTAGATAGAGAAGGTTCAAATCTTAACTACATGTAGTTGTTAATATGACTTGATGATTAATGATTATAATCTATAGGTACCTTGATTGGATATTGTTTTAAAATTCGTAACATACCTAACTAGTAGTAATGATAATAGTTAGTTAATCAGTCGATCAAGTTAGTTTAATGTTATATTTAAGTTTATGGCCGCCAGTTTGCATGGACCTAACTCGATATTGGTTGACATGTAGGTAGGTACTTCGTGCTTGGCTGATTATATGTACACAGTCTATACAGTAATCCCAGCACCGTATCCTGCTGCATGCACGTGTAGGTATCCGACTAACCTCCATGTACCTCCATCTTACCTAACTCGTCCTCGCGACAGCAGACGTACATGTACCTCGGGAGGTATTCAGAGTTGCATGTATGTTGTCAGATTTTACGACCATGTTTATACTCACATTCACCTCCATTCGACATATTCGTCCGCCGCATCCGCCGAACTCGAACGAATCACCGGTCTACCAGCCTTCAGCCGCCCTCCCTGTTCTCTCCGTTCGCCGCCTTGTCCCTCTTCTCCCCTTTCTCCCCTCTCTCCCCCTTCTTCCGGCGCAACAAGCTCTCAGACGGTCTCTCGTAAGCGGCACGGCACGGCGACGCAAGGCCCTGCAGGTCTGGCCTGGGTGTGCTGGGAGCAGCCGGCAGAGTCCACCGACTAGCGGATCTGTGTAGTCCAACTGCTCTGACATCTGACATGCTGTGAGCTGCCGTAGGGTCCCACGAGTAGACGACCCGGCATGCGAAGAGCATGTCATGTCACCCTTGTGCCAGAGCCTATGCCCGAGTCCGTTCGACCCCTCGCAAGTTCCAGCTTCCGTCGTCACTCTAGCTTCGTCACTCTAGCTTCGTCACTCTAGCTTCGTCGCCCTGAGCCCCGTCGCCCTGAGCCCCGTCGCCCTGAGCCCCGTCACTATGGCCAGCTCGGCATGGTCCACCCTGTCAGCCCTACCTCGACTTGACACTTCCACTCGTGCCCTTGGGGATGGCACTCGGCCAGGCGAAGACGCACGCGGTACCCGATCAGCTCAGGAGATCAGGCAGCTGCCCCGTAAACCAAGCAGCAGCTTCTTCTCGTCAGCAGCTAATCCCCCGTCGGCAACGAGAGCCGGTGGAGGAAGCACTCCCGATCTATTCAGGTCCGTCGCCAACGCCCTCGGCGTCGCTCCGAACGAACTACCCGAACCCTTCTACGGCATTCCTTGGGCCCGCGATGGCGACGACGATGACGATGACGACGACGACAGGCGCCACAATATCAGAGATGACGGTGGCACCCGCGGCGGAGTCCACGAGACCTCGTCGGCCTTCATACGTCGTCGGTCCACCGTGGTCCCCAGCTGTCGCGACTGTGACAATCCTCCCTCCTCCGCATCGTCTTATCCACAGCCATACCCTTCCGTGGGATACGGGTGCGGACATGTCGCCATCGAGGCTGCCAGACCGTCGACTGGCCTTGCGTTTAGGCCGTCCGTGGACCCACATGGCGACGCACCCCGTCCAAACCATTTGCTCGTAGAATCCGCCTGGCCACCCGTGGCAGGCCGCGACTCTCGCGCCAACCCTCCCGGCTCTGGAGAAGAGGGGAATCACAGGATATATATTGAGCGAGAGATGATGACACCGCTGAGCCCGTTTCCACCCTCGGGCCGTCCTAGACTGCCGTCAATTGTAAGTTCATTAGAACCTAGCTCCCCAGAGAGCAGCGCCAGAAGCCCGAGATACCAGGGGTCGGTATACGCCAATCCCCCGGCCATTCCGTCCAAGGCACCTCGTAGGCTACGTAATGACGTGGAACAAACCCTGTTATCGGATAGTGGTATATCGAGAGCTATTGTGGTAAGGCCGAAGGCTGGGCTGTTCGAGGGGCATCTCGTCGCCCTGCTCACACTATCTGATGGCGGACCCGACGGGTCGGATCGCAGCGGCAGCGATGGCGGCGAGATCAAATTACAGAATGCCTACTACACCAGAAACCTGCCCTCTATCCGCCGGGCTGTCGAGTCTCAGCTTGCTCCCGAGTGTGTCCCGAGCGTTTGGATCGCCCTGGAGAGGATGCCTCTGGACGGCGAGGGCCAGGTCCATCGCAGAAAACTACAGACGTGGATACAGAATGCAAACGATGATCTGTATCGGCGCATCATGTCTATTGAATCCAAGGGAGAACTGAGAAAGCCGTCGAACACGTGGGAGAGACGCCTTTCGAGAGCTGTTAGCAAGGTGCTTCGCGTCGAGCAGGACGGCATAGGCATGAATCTATCCTTCGCCAATCTCGGAGGCGACTCTCACGCGGCAGAAGAACTCGCCGTGCGCTTCCAGTCGGAAGGCATCTCCATCGAAGCTCGAGATGTCATGGAGGCTTCGAGCTTGACCGAGTTAGCCGCGCTCGCTCACCCTGAGGAGACACGCTCCCACGAAACAGAGGAACTCGCAACTGATATGTTCGACCTTTCGCCTATGCAGCATCTCTATTTCCACACGCCCATGGGGAAAGACACGGCGCGTCGGAAGTCCAGCGATGGCGACTACCGATTTAACCAGAGCATCCTATTGCAGCTGAAGCAGAGCATCAGCGTAGAGGATTTACGAGCCGCCATCACAGCTGTCGTAGCTCATCATAAGATGCTGAGAACCCGTTTTCGCTTCGCCAACGGGTCCTGGTGGCAGTCGACGGAACCAGCCGTCCCCACATCATATCAGTTCGCGCATCACCTCATTGGTACGAATGCGGAGCTGGAGTCTGTCGCCACGGCCGCCCAGTTTGCCATCAATATCGAGCATGGTCCTGTATTTGCGGCCCACCACTTTCACACGAACGACGGCTATCAGCTACTCTACTTGGTTGCACACCACCTCGTCGTGGATCTCAAATCGTGGCAAGTCGTTGCCAATGATCTAGAGAGACTGCTCACGGATGGCCATCTACTCTCCAAACACGCCTTTACATTCAAAGAATGGACTCTGCATCAGAAGCACCGTGTCCAGACGACCACCGACGTTACCGGGCTCGCATTCGAGCTTCCAGCCCGGAACTGGGAATATTGGGGCGTTAAGGACACTCTTAACACGTACGGGAGTACCGTCGCTCTCGGTTTTACCCTGGAGTCGGAGGTGACATCGGTGCTAGAAGCGGCTAACAAGGAGCTCAAGACCGACTCCTGCGACATCTTCATGTCGGCTCTTCTACTCTCTTTTGCGCAGACGTTTCGAGATCGATCCGCGCCGATTCTCTGGAATCAGGAGCACGAGCGGGCCGCCCTAGACCATGAACGTGATATATCTACGACTGTGGGTTGGTTTACGTATTTGTGCCCCCTTGTTGTGAATGTGTCGTCAACAGACGACCTCTTTTCCATCTCGAGTCTCGTCAAAGATGCGCGCCGGGCGGCTGCCAAGACCAGTCTGTCACACTTCACCGCCAACCTGATCGATGCCTCGTCGGCGGAATCATTCGCCTTCTCTCACTGCCCACTCGAGCTTATCTTCACGTACGCAGGCACGCTGGGGCACGTGAAAAGTCAGAATGCCGTTTTCGAAGAGCTTGATATCCCCGGCAAGGCCATGGGTTCTGATACCGCAGATGTCGGACGGTCTGTCGGTCGAATCGCCATTTTCGAGGTATCTGTCTGGATGGAGGAGGGCGAGGCGAAATTGAAATTCTTGCATCATCGGGATTCAAAACACCGGGAACAGATACAGACCTGGATCCGCAATTACGAACGTGTTCTGCGCCAATCCATCAGCAGACTCAAAGACCACGCACCTGGGCTTTCCTTGTCAGACGTCCCTTATTTAGGCGTGACGCCCGAGGGGCTGAATCAACTCAACCGGGACATCCTTCCTCGATTGAATATAAATACAAGTAATGTCGAAGACGTCTTCCCCGCTACGGCGTGCCAGCAGTATGTCTTGATTCACGAGTCGCTATTGTCGGGGAGTTCACTGGCTCAGGCGACGTACGAGCTCAGCACCGTTGGCAATCCCCTTGACACGTCGCGTATTTGCAGTGCCTGGTATCAAGTGACGTCGCAGCATCCTTCTATGCGAACCCTCTTCTCACCCAGCGTCCTGAGGGAGGGCCTCTACGATCAAGTCATATTGCGAAACCATTCCCCCAATATGTTGTTCATCGAAAGCGGAGAGATTGAGGGCTCGATGGCGGCTATTGGAAAAGTGCCCCCTTTACATATGAAAGAGGGAATCCCGTGGCATCGACTCATTGTCTGCCAGTCTGTCGGCAAGGCTTACCTAAAGCTGGAGATCAGCCAGGCTATCTGCGATGTAGGTCCTCTTCTGTCTCTTTTTTTTTGGTCTCGTTACTCTCGTCCTTACCATTCGTACCTTTTCCGGGCTCCGTTCGCGTCCCCCCCCCCCCCCCCTTTGGTACTTCATTCATCTCCCCGCCCTTCTTGACCGCCCACCTCTTCCAGACCTAATCAATCACGCAGGTTACGAGCATCGCCATCCTCTTCACCGAGCTTGAACAAGCGTATTTCCAAGGACAAACGGCCCCCAGCAACAAACTCTTATTTCCTGAGTATTATCAGCGCCTAAAGCTGACATCATCGAGTACTCAATTCTGGAAAGAAAAGTTGTTCGACGTGCAGCCTTGTCACTTCCCTCACCTCCGCTCCGAAGGCACCGCTGCTGTTGAGTGGCAGACAATCCCCATTCACCTGCAGATCCCTTTCCAGCGGCTACATGATTTTGCCCGATTCTATAAGGTCGATAAGTCGACCATACTCCGAGTCGCATGGGGAATTTTATTACGAACATTCCTTGGGGTGCAAGACGTGTGCTTCGGGTACCGCACTTCGGGTAGGGATCTACCTATCACAGGGCTCGAGAGCGCGGTTGGCCCTTTCTCGAGGGTTCTAGTCGGCAGAACGCGGGCGCTCGCCAACCAGACAATTGTCCAACTCCTCCGAGACGCCCGGCTCGAGCATTTCAAATCCTTGCAACACCAACATGTCCCGATGAGCATGATTGAGCATCAGGTCGGTACAAAGGGCAAACGATTGTTCAATACATGTATATCTTTTAGCTATGAAGATATTTCGGGCCTCAGTCTTCCGAATAGCAAATTTTCTCACAACAGCACCATGCAGGCTTCCGAGTACGATATCAATGTAGATTTCAACATCCATGACGGTAATCTAACCGTCGTTGTTGGACATCGCATCCTCGCCTACGAGCAAGTTGTCACTGTTGGCCACGTTTTTGGGAAGGCTGTCGAGACCATCTTGGAAAGTCCCAGCGCTACGGTGAAAGAGTCGGACTTATTCACCGTCCATGACCATAACCATATACTGGCATGGAATAGCATGCCCCAGATTGATGTACAGAATGAATGTCTCCCCATGCTTATCGCCGCCCAGGCATACAAGAATAGTGACATTCAGGCCTTATGTGCCTTCGACGGAGCATTAACCTATGCCGAACTGTGTAAACTTTCTCGAGGCTTCGCCCAATACTTGCTGAACCTCGGTGTCCGGCATCAGATGCCACTCCCCGTTGTCGTCGACAAAAGTCGATGGGCCATCGTGGCCATGCTGTCTGTTCTAATGTAGGTAATACAAAACGTGAAGGCAAAACGCATGTGCTTTGCTGACTTCTTCTTTTCCCAGGGTCGGTGGCATTCTGATACCTATCGACGCCGAGGCTACGGATATGTTTCCTTGGGTTGTGCAAGTCATTCATCGTGGCTTCATTCTAGCTTCAGATAGCGTGCGAGGATACTTTGAGAGCTCGGGATGCCCCACCATCGCGGTCAACGAGCAGACCATCCTGTCGCCGTATGTGCAGGCCGTTGAGTTGCCAGCACCTGTGCCGATCAGACCGCACGACATAGCATGCATCCTCCTAACCCTTACCAGCTCTAAGAGCTGCAAGGCCGTGTCTTATAGTCACGGAGCCTTAGCAACATCGTGCGCCGGCCAAGGTCCTACGCTTCGAATCAACCCTTCAAGCCGAGTGATGCAACTCTCCTCCTACAATATTGATATCTCGCTGTCCGAAATCTTCACGACCCTTGTCAATGGGGGCTGCGTCTGTATCCCTTCTGTCTCGGAGAGGATCTCCGGCTTTACAGCCGCTGCTCAACGTATGAGAGTGAACTGGACATATCTCACGCCACCACTTTCGCGGAAATTGGATCCCGACACCTTGCCGGGCATTGCCGTTGTCTGCTTCCGGGCGACGCAGCTTGAGACCGAGATTTACTCACAGTGGCAAGGGAAAGCCAAGGTAGTTCTTGTCTATGGCTCCGCCGAAGCCTGCCCGCTCGGTCTTTCGGCGACGGAGGTAACAGGGCCTCTGACACCCGGCTTTGGCAATCCTTTTTGCGGAAACTTCTGGATCGTGAGCCCAGATGATCATAACCGACTCATGCCGGTAGGCGCGGTCGGAGAGCTCGTAATCGGAGGAGCTCCCCTCTCCTGCGCTAGCTCCCTAGACATGGTTAACCTGGACTTCGACATCCTTATCCGAACGAGCACTGCTCGAGCCCAGTCATTGCTTGAGCAATCTGGCAGCCGTCTTCTCAAGACGGGCCGTCTAGTGCGTTACCGAGAAAAAGGAGAGATCGAATTTGTCACGTCGGAGGGCGAGAGAAGCGAGATCGGGGGCAAGTCTTTTCGCGTGTCCGAGATCGAGTCACAACTTCGACGATGCATTGGCGAGGGCATAGATGTCGTTGTCGAGATGGTTGCCTTTAAGGATACGAATTCAACCCCTGTGTTCACGGTATTCGTCGAACTTGGAGACAGCCTACTCGAGGGAAGAGAAGACCTCGCCAGCCTTGACGATAAAACACGACAGAGACTGGTTCACTACAAGCAAAAAGTTAACCTGGCCCTTCGTGAGACGATCCCACTTCCGATGGCTTATGTTCCCGTGCGAAGATTACCCCTGACAACTTCATTAAGAGTGAACAGGCGAGGGCTCCAGAAATTGATTGCCGGTCTATCGCGGCATCAATTACTAGCCCTAGCCGACATTGAAAATATACACAGCATGCAGCCGACCGATATCCAACCCTTGCCGTTGACGCAAGGGGAGCAGCAGATGCGCGCTCTTTGGTCTCGGGTTCTAGGCATCGAGGACCAAGCGTCCATCACAGCTAACGATGGGTTCATGACGCGAGGCGGCGACATTGTGATGGCTCACAGCCTTGTCGTTATGTGTCGCCAACGAGGAATAGACATTTCTATCGTCGATGTTCTACACAACCGCACCCTATCTGAACTATGTAAGGGGCTTGCCAGCTTTCAGATGCCCACAGTCAAATCAAGTCAGGGAGAGCAATATGGTGCATCAAACGGCTCGACACAGGAAACAACAGCGACAAAGCTCGGCTCCGATAGAAGTGTCATTGAGGATGTAGCAGAAGCATCCTCTCTACAGACCATGTTCGTCGAGTCTGCCATGCTTCAAGCACGCGGCAATGTGTCCTACTTTATGCTCAGCGCCACGGGGTACTTGGATTGGCACAAACTGGAAAATGCATGTTTCATGTTGACTAAAGCCCATCCCATACTACGAACAGCATTCGTGTCCCACAGCCGCCAGGTCTACCAGACAGTTCTTCGGTCTTACCGGCCCGAGTTTCTGCGATATCAGTGCCAAAATTGGCGCTTGAATAACCTCGCTGTAAGACTCATTAAGCGGGATCAGCCACTGCCCATTGATTTCCGCCGCCCCGTTACCAAATTCTTCTTCCTCGATGCCGGTAAGAGCTCCATCCTTGTGATGCGACTTTCTCGTGCCCAATACGACGATCTCTCCATCCCTATCTTGGTGCGTGACCTCGGCCGGTTCTATCGGCAAACCGGACCCCTCACGCAGAGCACCGGCTTTTGCGAGGTGATCAGAGCAGTGCGCTCCACATACGCCAGCGGAGCTACGGAGTATTGGCGCTCCCTTCTCGAAGGTGCATCTATTACACAAGTCGTCTCGCAGCCCTCGCTTCCCGTCGCGAACTCGAGTCCAAAAACGCTGCAGCAAAAGATTACATTTGGACCCCTACAGAACTTTGGCATACCTTTCGAGTCTATCCTAAAGGGCGCATGGTCTATCGTCCTATCAAACCTCTCTGGCACCGATGATGTTGTGTTTGGCCATATGGTCGAAGGCAGACACCTAAGTCTCGCCAATGGTCAAACCATCTCAAGCGTCGTTGGGCCCAAGGGCAACGTGATCCCCGTACGGACAAGAATACCCGACCTCCCCGTTGCCCCCCTCGAGTATTTTAGGAACATACAGAGTCAGTACGTTGCGAGTATCCCTTACGAAAACCTGCAAACGGCCGACGTCATCCAGAATTGCACCGCCTGGCCATCCTGGACGCGCTTCAGCACCGTCATTCACCATAAGAGACAATCCGAGCGCTACAAGCTCCTGAACTTTACCATCGGGGACGCCGCCTGCACGCTCGATATGATGGGCCTCAGCCATGAAGACTCTGATGTTTTCGTGCAAACTATTATGGCCGGGTCGAAACAAGTTGAGGTGTCTGTCACATTTTGCGAAAAGAAAATTCAGACTTTCTTCGCCGAGGAGGTCTTGAGGATGCTGTGCTCCACAATATCCGTCCTCACCACCCCCGACTTGGTGATGGATTCCATGGTTCTCAAGGGGCTCAACGACAGCTACACAACGCCGCGCATCCCGCTCCCGGCGCCTAAGCGCGAAAGCAGCATCCTGTCCCCCATACTCACCGTTGATCCGGATCATTCTCGAGCCGCTCACAGCGTCATCGCAACCGCGTGGGACGCTGTTCTCGGCACTCAGGGCCTACAGGTAGCCGACATCCGTTCTGTACCATTCTACGAGATCTGGGGCGCTCACATGCCAGCGGCCGAGCTAGCGCGTTATTACACGCAGAAAGTGCCCCGTTTCCCTGGCCTCGAGCAAAACGTATATACCACGGAAGAGATCATTGACCACCCGACGATGAACCAGCAATACGAGCTAATTATCGCGAAGCAGCAGCAAACACAGCTGCGGCACGGCCGCAGTTTTCTGAAGCGGACGCCCTCGCGTAATCCCTCGACTTGGGGGAAGAATTTCCGGAAGCTCACGGTGGGAACAGGAGCGGGCGTCACCGATGCCACGCTGAACAGCCTATCGGCGCCTCCGCGGCTTCATCCGCACCGTGGGCTGAATACCCAGGGTAAAGACTCCTTGGACTCGCTTTCAACGTTCAGCAGCATCGCCGATGATGGCGAGGGCATTTCTACGCCGCCTACGTCCGCTGATGGGGCGCATCGAAAGACGGCGTATTAGGGATCACTTGACTGATAGTATTTCAGTCGGATACATTTGCTTATGCTCACGATGAAAAGTCATGATATAAGACGGGAAATAACGAAAGTTTATTATTTCCCCGTTTTCCTCATGTCCATCGTTTTTCTCGATTTCCTCTTTCTCACGATATCCATAGATACAATGATTCATGAGTACGATCTCCACAGCATAGTTCGGTCGGTGAACACCGGGGCATAGATTAGGGGAGGGGAGACAGTGTTGATTCAGTTCTCCTATATTCGCGTTCATTTATCCAATTATTAAAAGGCAGCGGCTTGGTTCGGGAACTGCCGCACACCCATCGACGCCTTGATTTCGTCTATACGAGAATTGTGTGCTTGGTGGGATTTTCTTATTCTTCGCGATTCTGATCTATGATACCCGTTAGCTCATTGGAATAGATAGATATAATTATGTTGATTCGGTCAAGTAGCGTTTGCATATGTCGTAGGGTATCGAGATTCCTCCATAACAAGAGATTTAGAAAAGCCTACCAATTTATATATAAATCATGCTACCAACTTTCTTCCCGCGTGCTCTTCCTTGAGGTTGGTTAGTAAGAGAATGTGAAGGGGGTACTCATCACTTTCAGTCGAGGCAGCGGGCAGGTCAGTAACAAGGAATGCCGCGTTAGCTTAAAGCATGATAATACCACAAACACATATTTATTCAATCACGTACGCGCACCTGCAGCTAATATATTCATATAATAGCTAGGCTTTTATGTTTATTATTATTAAATAACCTGCTTATACTAACTAAATAGCGCGGTAAAATCTATATGTGTAACTATAAGCAAAAACTATGCCAAAGCTAGATAAAACACTTGTATGAATTATATATAGCTATTTTAACAGTGTTTTACTATAAAAAAGCTGTTTTTTACTAAATAGTCTATTAAAAATAAAAGGTCTAAAAAAGAGCTTTTTTTTACTAAGCTTTTGTTACAAAGTAGGAAAGTATTTAGGTTAAATATAACGGTTAACTTAGGACTAATTTTATAATAAGTAGTATATAAAACTAAAGCTTAAAAAAAAAAAGAATTTCCTCCGATATTTATATAAGTATAAGATATATTATATATATATAGCTAGACTTTTTAGTATATTAAAGTATAATAACTATTTCTTTTTTTAATTTAGAATATCTTTGGCTTAATAAATTAATTAGTATAAGTATTTTATATAATTATATTAATAAAGTTAGTAGTTATAGTAGTAGTTACTATATATAGGTTATATTATTTTAATTATAAAATATTTAAGTATTTAGATTATATTTTTAAAGCTACAATTTTAACTTATGTTGTTATAGAATTAGCTATATTATAAGCTTATAAACAATTATAACTAGCTGCCCTACCTTATAGGTCTTTTTTTCTTTTTTTTTTTTAAGCTTTTACAAATTTTTTTTTTAAAGTTTTTAACTTCTATTTTTTAAGCCGCCGTTTCTGCCGTATTACCCTCTCTTTTCTTTCTTCTTTTAATTATTATTTACATTATTTTTGCTGCCTTTTTCTAGTATGCTTTTTTGCGCCTAAAAGCAAACGCAGAAAGTAAAAAATCATAAGTTTAAGCAATATAATAAAGCTATAATTATTAAAAGTTCTTTTATATGCTGCTTCTACTTTAGCAGAATTTATACTAGCTTTTAGCTACAAAAAGGCTAGCTCTTAATAATTAGTTATACTATAAAAAGCCTAAGGTTCTCCTTTTATAAAAACTACTAAAGCAGTTATAATATTTATAAGCTTATATATATTATCTTTTAAGTTTTATTTATATTTTATTACTAAATAATAAGCTATTTATAATAATATAGTTTAATATAACTTATTTGTAAAAGTTACTAGATTTTTTTACTTTTTTTTTCCTTTTTTATTATAAAAACTTAAGCAACTTAACCTTTTTTGTTATTTTAAATATAAATAAGCTCTATATTTAAAAAACTGCAAAGCTAATTTAAAAAAAACTTGCTAAAGTATAATAGCGCTTATTAAAAGCTTTTTGCTATACCTTATTTTTATATTATGCTACTTTTAGGCTTATTAGTAAAGTTTTTATAGTAAAAGTAAGTATTTTTGCTGCTATTTTTTTTATAAATTAATTTTAATTAGCTAACTTAAAAAGCTATATTTAAATATTAACGCTTAGTTTTTTAGCATAAAACTTTGGCTTAACAAGCTATAGTACTTTTTTTAGCTAACGCTATAAATAATTTATTTTGTTTCTATTTTTAATTTATTTTTAACTTATTTAAACTTTTAAATTATACTGCTTATATATACGTAGAACTTTTTTTTATTTATAGTATTTTAATACTAGTTTTTCTGCTTAATTATTAGCTATAACTTTATTTATAATTAAAATTAAATAAATCTTTATTAAAGTTATTAATAATAAAAATAATAAAATAAATTGCGATATTTTTAATATAGCGTTTAAATTATATATAAAGAAAAATGCTTTAAAGTTTTTTTAAAAAGTAAACTAAAAAAGTTTTGCATATATAGCTTAAGTAATAAAATATAAATTAACTTTTTTAAATCTAAAATTATAAGTTTAACTTCTACTGTATAAGTAATCGTAAGCTAGCGTTTTTATTATTTTTCATTTTTTAATTAATTAGGCCTTAAAGTACTTTTAGCTAAGTATTACTAGCTAAGAATATAGCTAATCTATAGCTTTTATAAATTAAAAGTTTTTCTAAATTTTTATAATATTTTAATTAATGCTAGTAACTAAAGCTAGCAGTAAAAATATTTTTTTAGTATTTTTTGCTTTTATTTCTAATTATATAGAACCTTTAATTGCTAGCTTAATTTCTGCTTTTACTTTTACGTTGTTATTGTTTTTTAAACTTCTTAATTATAATTAGAGCTATAATATTAGTAGCTAGTACCTATTAGTTATATTTTATAGGCTAGCCTTTTTATTTAACCTTATAATATAGGTTATATTTATATATGCGTTTACTTACTATATTTTTAATTTCTTATTCTATATTTTTATTATTAAAAGCTAGCATAAGTAAAAGGTTTGTAGTATTAGCATCTTAAAGTTTTAAGCGTTAAACTAAAAAAATATTATAAAGTTAGAAATATTATGCAAAAAAAGTAAAACAATAGGCTTAAAATCTTATTTTGCTAAGTATACAAAAAGGTCTTATATATTTTAGTAATAGCTTATAATATTTAAACTAAAAATTTTTAGTAAATAAAGCTACTATTTATTTTACTTTAAAAGTTATTAGTTTATACCTGTTGTTATAATATTTTTAGTATATTTTAGTTATAATATGCTATTGTTTTATTATTTTATTTTTAATAGCTTATAGTTTATTAATCCGATTTTATATAGCTAGTACCTTTTTTAAAATAAAGTTATTTTTAATAAATCGACGGAATTTTAGTATATAACTATATAAAGCTTTAAAAGGTAACTTATTAGTAGTTTAATTAATTGCTAAATTTATTGCAAAAAAAGCTTAAAGAAGTAATTGTAGCTAATTAGTTTATTCTTAATTAATAAAAGCTTTAAAATAACATTTAATAACCTAATTTATCTATTCTATTTAATTATTAGTTTAAAAATAAAATATAACTAAATAGCGTTTTTTAATCTTAGTATAATAATAAAGTTTTAACCAAAATTAACTAGTAAATAGTTTATTTCTGTTAAATACTATTTCTTTTAAACTACTATATCTATATTTAATATTTCGATAAAATAAAATAGCTAATTTTATAGCTATAAGTTCGTTAAAAATAAAAAATAGGTAAGTTAACTTAATAAAACGGTTTATAATAACTAGTATTAAGTTAACTAGTTAACCTTTATAAAAGGTTTTAAGAAATCTTGTTATAAAGTTTATAAATAATTCTTTTATAGGTATAAAAAGTAATAAAAGTATATTTAGTTTGCTATATTTTCGATAATATTTTGCTTTAACTTTAAGGTAAATAGTATAGTTTTTTATGTATTTTTAAACATTAGCAGCAAAAGTTAACTAAAAAAACTTACATTATAGAAGTTTTTTTGTCTTAATCTTTCTAAAGTAGCTTATATAGTAGTTATTATAATATAATTTAATAAGTTAAAAGTAAATAGACTTTTTTAAGGAAATATAAGCTTTACTAATATATTTTAAAAAAGCTTTTTTATAAGTTTATTATAGTTCTACTAATATTTTAGCTTAAATTTGTTATATTAATTAACGATATTTAAGATTTTTTTATTAAATATTTTATATTAACTTTTAAAAAGTATTACTAATATTAGAGTTAAAAGTATTTTTATTATAAATAGCTATTCTAGCTAAGTTATAACTAATTGCTTATATAAAGGTTTATTAAATCAAAAGTAATTAAATAGTATAAATTTTTTTTACTAATATATATAAGAATTTGTTTTAAAATAATACCTATAATACTACAATCTTATGCTTAATTATAAGTAGTAAGTTTATGTTTTAAAATGTTTTAGTTATATAATTAAGGTATTACAAGGAAAAATTAGCCCTATTTTACTTTTCTGCTTTATACTTAATAATAAAGTTAAAAGAAGCTAAATAGATATACTAGCAAGCCTGTCGACTATTTAATTTAAGTGTTTTTATAAATAACTATAAGTTGTTATAATTAGTTAATACTTTAATAAATAACTTGCTTTTTTATAGATAATATCGCTAGTATTTAAAGTAGTTTATTATAACAAGCATTTTTTAATTTAGTGTTTCATAATTTAATTCTGCCTTATTAAACTTTTAAAAGTAAAATAAAATAGGTTTTTATTGCTTTTAATTATTTTTTTAGGATAAGTTTCCTGCAAAAGCTACTTTAAAAGCATTAGTTTCTACTAATATTGGTTTCTTAGGGTTAAAATATATAAAAAAAATAGCTTTTTTAAATATATCTTTTAAAATTTAAAACGTATTCTTTTCTAATATATTTAAAAAAATTTAACTTTTTTTTATCTTATATATATCCTTTTTTAAGTATTAAGTTAAAAGTAATATAATATAGAAGTATTTTTTAATAAAACGGTAATAAAAGTTGCAAAATTTTAAAAATCTTTATAGTTTTACGTAGTACTTTAGTTTAAGCTATTCCTAAATAGTATTTATTTGTTTAAAGTTTATTTTAACACTTTAATTAGATATTATATATTTTAAAAACTTTAGCCTTTTTTAATAGAATTAGTATTTAGATAGTTTAGCATATAAGTTTATTTTCTATAGTTTTTTAATAACGTTTTAAATATATTTTATATAAAATTCTTTATTTATTGAAAAAATAAGTATATTGTTAAAATATATAATATAAAAAGTATTTAAAATATTATTAAGTGCTTTTTATATATAGTTTTAAAAGGTAGTAGAAATATTATATAAATTTATTAATATTACTAGGAATTTATAATAGCTATATCGGGTATAAAAGGCTATTTTTTATTTATTTTTAGTTTAAATCTAAATTTGGTAGTATATATTCTTTAAATCGATTTTAAAGAAAACTTTAGCATAAAACACTTTATTTAACAGCTCTAAAATAAAGGGAAGTATAAAGCAATTTTTTACCGTAATTTTGTTAAGTCTTTTATAGTTAATATAAAGTTTTAACAAGCTATTTTTTTTTAATATAAATAGGATTAGTATGCTTGCAAAACTTTTAAATTTTCAAATTTTCTTATTTTTTATTATTTTTATAAGCTACTTATATAGCTTAATTAATTTATTATAAGCTAGAGAATAAATAAAGTAATAAAAAACTATTGTATTAAATTTAAAATTAATAGCTAGATTTTCTTGTTATAAATAAGAAAGTATATTAGCATTATTAGTATTAAAGAATTTAGATAAGTTATAAAATTTAGATAAAATAGCAGCGCTTTTAGGTTATTTAAGTTATATTTTAACTTTTTTTAGCTAAATAGTCTTTAGTAAAGTAATAATAGCTTAGCAATACTAGTAGTTTTAATATGCTTAAGCAAATTAATAAAATATTAACAATTTAAACTAATAAAGTCGAAAACAAAAGTACTAATAATTTGTTGCTAAATTAAAAATAATTTCTTGCTTTTTTAAGGTAGTTTAGAACAACAATAAAGAACTTTTTTTTAAGCAATTATTATAAAAAATAGCAATATATGCATGCTTAAAAGTTTAAATAGTTTTATAACTGTTAGTAAAAGTATAAAGTATTTAATAGGTACTATAAGTAAATAAACTAGTATAGCTAACATTTTAAAGATTTAGAGTTTTAAAAGGAGCTTTTTATAATTTATAAAATAAAGCAAAAGTATAACTAATGTAGTTATATTTAGTATAGAAATTAAAATTAGCATAAGTTTACAAAAAAGCTTTATTAAAGCTAAAATAAGTAATTATATATAGGATATAAAAACGATATATAATTAAAATAAGCAAAAGGTATTTAAGCTTAGGTTTTATTATAACTTTTAAGCCTTTTTTTTGTTTTTTAAGCTAGACCTTTTATACCTTTTAGGAAAGTCTTACTTAAATATATAGTAATTAGTATTACTTTCAATTTATATTTTCTAAATCTTTTGCTTTTTAAACTTAGAAAATTTAGAATAGTTTTAGCTTATATATCCTTTTTGCTTGCAATTATAACAGATAATATTGCAAAAATAAAAATCTAGATTTAACTTATCTTTAGGCTTATTTTAAAATAAAAACCTAAATATTTTACAAATATTTTAGGCTTTCTAACAAAGAAATTTTAGAAAGGATTATAAACTTTGTTTCTATTTAAAAAATCTTAAAAAGTATTTCTAATTTTGTCGATCTTAAATAAAAATATCCTTATAGAATTTTTATTTATAATAGTAAGCATTATAATTCCTATTATATAAAGTATTTCTAGTAGCTATTTAAAATAACAGTATTTTTTTTTAAACTTAAAAATACTTTAAGTTTATTCTAGCATAGAATTAGTTTATTATTTATTAGCTTTTTATTTATCTGTTATTAGTTCTTAATAATAAGTAGTAATATTTACTATATCGTATTAAATTATAAGCAAAAAATAATTAAAGTTTATAATCTAATTTTAAAATATTTTAAATAGTTTTTGATAAAATAGTATAGCTTTTTTATTATTAGGCCTTTTAGTTTTTTAATCTTTAATAGTAGCAAAATAATAACTAAATTTTCAAAAATATTAATAAAAATATTGCTTAGCTTTCTTTAATTAAATACTAATATTAGCTTTTAAGTAAGCAAATTAATAAGTTAAAGTATAAATCTATAATAAGAACTTATTCTAATTAGTGCGGTATTATTAAAACTTTAGTTTTAGTCCGCTAATAAAAAGGCTGTAATACTTATTTTTGCAGTTTTAGTCTATTTTGCTAACGGTATATAAGATTTTTTTAAAATTTTTGCCAAACTTTTAATTTAATAATTTAAATATAAACTTTAGTTCTATAACTTATTTGGCCTACTTATTATAAATAAAATCTAACGTTAGCAAAAGGTAATTAAATTTAACTAAATAACTTAAGTTATATTTTAAATTATATTTTAATTTTACTTTGTTATAGTGTTATTGTTATTTTAGTTAAAATTGCTAATTGTTTTAATTAGCAAAAAAATCTAAGTTAAAAAAGCTATTGTTATTAAGGCCTCTATAATATAGCTTTAAGTTTAGTTAAAAAGATTTTAAAAAGTCTAAAAACTTAAAGTTTTTAAAATTCCTTAGTCTAAGTTTATATAAAAGCTTATAAGCTTTTTCTTTTAAATCTAATTATAAATTAATATTGCTATAAAAGTTATATAATTTAGCAGTATATTAATCTTTTTTTAACTAAAGTTGCTAATTAAAAGCTTAAGCTTTTGCAAAAGCTTTTTATAAGCTTATAATATTAGCAGGTATATTAGGCATAATTAACAAGGTATAAAAATTATAAAGCTTGGTTAAACTTTGCAATCGCTTGTTTTATAAAATAACTTCGGTATTATTTTATAAGCGTTCTAAGTATATTTAGTCTTTATTTTTTCTTACAATTATTTTAACTTTATATAAAATCATCTTTTATAAACATGTTATAAGTAACCCCTTAGTAAAAGCTTTAGAATTATTATAAAGTAGGAAAATATTTAGGTTAGGTATAACGGTTAACTTAGAACTAGTTTTATAATAAGTAGTATATAAAACTAAAGCTTAAAGAAAGAAAGAATTCTTTTTAATACTTATGTAAGTACAAGATATATTATATATATACAGTTAGACCCTCTAGTATGTTAGGGTATAATAGCTCTCTTTTTTTTCTTTAACTTAGTTAAAGTTTAAAAACTTTAATAAGTTAGTAATTTAGTTGCTAAAAACTTCTAGCAGCCTTATTATAATTTCTTTATAGCTTTTTTGCTTTTTAATTTTTTTCTTTTTCTTTTTTTAACCTTTTATAGCTTCTGCTTTCTTATATATGCTTAGCCTTTTAATGCTTATTATTTATCTTGCTATAGCTTTTGCTAGGCTTAATACTTCTATTATTATATAGAAGTTTTTATTACTATATAGTAATACGCTTTTTAAACTATACTATAGTACTTTTTGCTTTATAATTAAAAGGCTATACTTTAAAATTATATGCTATAGTATTTTTTCTGCTTTTATATACTTATATAAAGGCATTAAATATTTAAAAACCCTTTTTTTATAAAAAAAAGCCTTAAGGCTTATTTTTCTAGTTTAAATCTATATTAGTATAACTGCTTTATATTTTAGCAGCTTTTAGTATTTAGCTAAAGCTTCTACCTTGCTTGATTTTTTTTTAGCTAATATTAAGTAATAGCTTTTCTTTAGCTTTATTTTCTGCTATTTTACTTTCTACTTCTTTTTTAAAGCAATATTTAACTTTTTGCTTTATAACTATGCTTTTTATTAATTAACTTTCTAGTATTTCCTTTTATTTAACCTACTAGTTATTACTTATAGCTTTTTTTAGTTTTAGCTCCTTTTTTATTGCTTTTTTGCCTTATATACTAAGTTACCTATTATTACTATTGCTTTATTTATTATATTTTTGCTTAGCAGGTTTTTTATTCTTTTTTTAAATGCTATTGTTTTATTACTTAAATATAAGTCTAATAAAAGAATTCTTAGTTTAGTTTTTAGTTACTTAATAAATATTACTTTATAAGCTTTAGTTACTTTTTTAAAGCACTTGTTTTAAATTGCTGCTAAATATTTTACAAGTTCTTTTAATTAGTTATTTTAAAACTTAGAGTACTAAGCTGCTGTTTTATATAATAGTATACTTTTTATAATAGCAATATAAAGCTATCTTACTTTTGCTATACTACTGCTTTATGCTAAGTTTTATAACTTAATTACTATATAAAATTAAACTATAAGTTTTTTTTTTAGCTTTTTTAAGTATTTTTTTTATTTTAGCTTATAATTAAATTATACTTTTAAAAACCTTATACTTTCTTTTAATTAAATTACTGCTTTAAAAAGATTAACTAGCTACTAAAGCGTTACTTTATTGCTAAAAAAGTATATAAGCTTGCTTTTTTTTAAAGTAAACTTTATATTATATTTATTAGCTTAGCTATTATATATTTTTTATACTTTTTCTAAGGTTTTATAGTTGCATTTAATATTAATATTTATAGTAAAAAAGTTAGTATTGTTAGCAAAACTTATAATAACAAGCTTTTTATATATAGCTAAATTATTATATAATATAAATATATATAAAAGAAATAATAGCAGTAAAAAAAGCAATTCCTATAGTACTTTTATTCTTAGATTAATTAGTAAAAATTTTATTATATTAAAGCATAGTTTTACTATCTTTTTTAATATAAAAAAGTTAACCTATAATACTACTTATAGTAGGTAGCTTTTTTGCTACAAAATATAAACTATTTGCTTTTTATTAATTATATTAAAAGCTTTTAATATATTAAGCTATAGCAAAAATATAGTATTTTTGCTTTATATTATTTTTTATACCATACTTGTTACTATTTTTACTATAGTATTTATTAACTTATTGTGCCTATTTTTTATCTGCCTTTTTAGTAAAAAGCCTGCTGTTTTAGCTACTTCTACTATATAGTTATATATTTTCTTTTTTAAAACCTTTTTTAAAGTATATATAAAAGCAATTAAATATTACTCTACTGTTATTTATTTTACTTTAGCAGTTTTTTTTAGTTTAAAAATTATTACTACTTTAGAATAACAAAATCTTTTTAGGTAATACTTTAATATAAAGCTAGTAGCATATAGCGTTGCTATTTTAGCTGCTAGCAAATTGCTATATATTTTTAAAAACCTATTTAATAGTAGGTTTTTTTTTAATACTTTTTAAAGCATAAGTTTTTATACTAGTATTTTTTTTTTTTTTTTAGTTATTTTTATTAATATATTAAACTTTTAGTATTTATTATATACTAAGTTTCTATTAGGTATATTTTTAAAGTTGGCTTCTAGGGTTAAAAAAAACCTTACCGCTAAAACTTGCGTTTTAGCTTTAAAAGTAGTAGCATTTATAAGTTTATTTATACTACTATATAGTAGTAGTATAGTAGTTATTTCTAGTATAAGTTTATATACCGACTTTGCTTATTTATTTAAGCTTTAAAGCGTTTTAAAGTTTACTAATACTTTTGCTAAAGCTTTTTTTTAGCTTTTTTTTTTTGCTATAGCTATTTCTATAGCTAAAGCTATTTTGTTTTTTTATAGCTTATGCTATATAAGCTTTATATAATTGCTTTAAAATTATTTATAGGCTTTTTTAGCTACCTTTTCTACTGCTGCTACCTTTAGTATTTATTATAAAAGTTACTGCTACTTTATTTTTATTATTTTTTTTAGTACTACTATATTTGCTATTACTATTAACTATTTAATTAAAAAATTAAAAACAGCATTAAAGTTACTATTAGTTTACAGTATATTAGTTTTTATAATATAAGCTATTGCTTTTACTATTACTATTATTTTATTTAGCTTTAGCTAATTTTAGCTTTTTACTTATTTAAAATATCTTTTTAATATTGCTATTAAGTTAATAATAGTTTATAATACCTTATAGTTTAACTCTAGCTATTTTAAGTTTTTCTAATATATAGTTGCAAAGTTTTTTAATGCTTAAACTAAGTTTAAAGTTAAGTTTTTTTATCTTTTTCTAGTTCTAGTAATTTTTTTATACAGTATAGCTAGTATAAAGTTTTAGCTAGTTATAAACTCTATAAATTTGTTTGCTTTTTTTGCCTTTTTATTTTCTAGGTCTTATAGCAGATAGTATAAGTTAAAGTTTTTTATAAAAATATATTATTTCTACTTTTTATTTACTGCTTTAATTTCTTAAATTAAGCTTTTTTATTTTGCTTTTTTTTAGTTTAAAAAGTAAATAAACTATATAGTTACTATATTTTCGTTAGCTTTTATTATTATATATGCTTAATCTTTCTTTTTATTTCTTGCTAATAATTTTATAGTAATACTCTTGTTTATATATAGTACTACTTTATTTATTATTTATACTAGTTAATATTAATAGTTTATTAAGCAGTAAAAGTTGTTATACTTATTTATTACTAGTTTTTATATTATAATATAATTATAGCTACTATTTTAAAATACTTTTGCAACATTTAATTTAAATTTTATAATATTTTAAAATATTATATCGCATTTTATTAAGTAAATATAAAAGCTACTTTAGCTAAGCTATTAATATATTAACGTTTTACTAGCAACTTACTATTATTTATTCTTACAAATGTAGATATTACTAATAATAATTAAATGTTTGCTTTTATTACTTCTTTATTTAAGCTAGCTGCTTTTTTATAGCTTTAAAAGCTTTTAAGTTATAATATATAAGCTATTTTTGCTTTATCTTTCTATTTAATTTCCTTTTTGTATACTTAGTTTTAAGTAGTATAATTTTTATTATAGTTAATATATTTTAGCTAAACTTTTATTTTTTTAACTAAATACTTTTTTTTGCCTTTTTAGTACTTTATTACTATATAGTAGCTATATTTAGCCTCTTTTTAGTAGTATTTAGCTATATATTTATACTTATAGCAATTAAAATACTATATTACTTTAATTTCTACTATAAAAAGTTTGTAATTAAATATTTAAGCTTTTTATAAGAAACTATTATTGTATAGCTTTTTAGCTTTTTTTATACTACTTATATATAAGCATATGTTAGCAAATATTGCTTCTTTATTTTTAAATACCATTTTTTTATACTTTATAACTATAGCATATATATTATATAGCAGCAAAAAAAAGTTTTTATTTAATTATATTTCTTTAATTTTTTTTGCTAGTATATTTTTTACTATAAAAACTACCTCTTTTTTTTATAGCTTTAATTTTGCTTTAAATACCTTAATTACTTATTTTTCTTTATTTACATTTTTTAGTATGCCTTTTTTAAAAGTAATAACTATATTATTACTAAATAGCTTTTTTGCTACTATTATATTACCTTTTGTAAAAGCGGTATTAACTACAGTAACAATAGCTATTAAGTTTTAGTTTTTAAAGTTTTTAAATAGTTTTTTTACTTTAATAAAGACCTTTTTATTATATTTTGCTAAAACTACTTTATTATTTTATTTTAGCTATATTATAGCTATAACTTTTGCTTATATTTTTAATTTAGTAGTATTTAAAAGTAAATTAGTTTAAATAATCTTTTTTAAGGTTTTTTTGAAATAGTAGCATATAATTAATATATCTTTGTTGTCGTTATTTAATCTACTTATTTTTTATTATATTTTTGCTAAATTATTTATTAAGCGTACTAGTTGCTCCTTTTTTGCATTTTTTTTAAAAAAAAGCCCTTTTTTTACCTTTTTATCCTTTAATAGCTATAATATTAGTTTAATAAATCTATTAACAATTTTTTCTAGTTTTAAGAGCTTATTAGTAGCTTTATCTTTATTAAAGTACTACTATATTATAGTTGCATTAGTAGTAAGTTGCATTTTTAGCCTTAATAGGTTATTAATAAATAGGTTGTTTATTACTATTTCTATATTTATTACGCTATATGCTATTTGCGGCCTTAATATAACCTAGCTGCCTTGTTGTAGCTTGCGTTATCTTTTAAATGCAAGTAATTATTATTGATTCTAAAGTATGCTTGCCAAATTATAAGCAAATCTTCCAAAATCCAGAAAAAAGTTTCAATTCTTTTATGTTTATTCTTCCATTATTACTGTACAAATCTGCTGGCAGCATTCAGCCATAAGCTAAATAAGTAGTCTAACTAACTGGAAACCCAAAATCATATAGCTATATAATAACAAGAAGACCCTGCATCGCCACGTGATAATTTTCGATATGCAAAAAAGGGGCGAGGAGGCATATATATCAAGGCAGTAAGTAGGACAAACAACAACAACGACTGAGAGGTATTAGTAACGAATTACCTCAAAAACTTGTTTATACTCTATTCACCTATAATAGATGAGCAAAGCTGACATGCGTTCTTTCCCCTTGACATCGAGGCAAAGGGGTCTAGATCTATAAATCGCCCGTTGGCTCTCTTCCTCGGCTAGCCGCGAAGACTTGCACTCTCTGCAATTCTCGCCTGTCTGTATAACGTTTTTGTTGTCGGTTCGTTTCAGCGTACAGGAACGGTTGTCCTCAGCTGCGCGACAGGGGACGATGTGTGCCCTATGGTCGAACTCTCTTGCGCATTCGTAGCAGTAGTTGAAACATGTTGTGGATTGGCACATAATTCTCTCCTTATTTCCTTATTTCCTTCTTTTCCTTTTTTTGTGAGTCTGTCTGTATGTGTAGTGTAGCTGGAAGAATGGTTCGCAAGGGCTTGTATAAGTTGGAGGTAAACCCGACACTGACTGACTGCTGAAGACGTTATTTATTTCGCCTCCAAACTTTACACTTAGTCCCTTCCACTGACAACCATGGAACGAGACGAGACAGTTATTATCATGTAGTGATCTCCTTTGTCACTCATGAACTCACGTTTCGAAGAAAGCGGGGATTTGATGACGCATCTAGGGTCAAAGGACTTGACGTAGGTGGGTGGGTGCTGGGTTCATTGAGTGTCTTTATTGTTCGGTACATTTTATCAGTATTTTGTTCTTCACACAGCAATTTATTTGTTGGTGATATGTTGCTTTGCTTTTGGTTACGCCAGCCTAAAGGCCGTTTTGTCTCCGGATCGCATTGATGATGGATGCATCATAACAATCTCTTACGCATGCTCCATTGTGAGCATCCTTCTTTCGAAAGCGCTGCATAATGTACCAACATCATCACAAACGTCGCCCTTCTAACGAGGCCGCCCGACTCGAGAGTACCAACATCTATACTAGCTCCTCTGAAGCAGTAGACGGCAGGGAATATTCAGTTGATCTAAGCTAGGACATAGACACGTCAAAAGAAGAGCTAGATATCGTCAAGTTCATACTCGGGGAGATGGATTTACGGCCGTGTATGGATCGCAGGTCAACCCGCATCCGAGGAGGATAGGTACAGCTAATGAGGGCGTTGTCGGGGATATTCTAGCTCCCCGTGTCATATGTTGCGGCGAGAATGGCCCCGGTAAGTCCGGTAAGTCTAGTCCCGGGCGCATACTAGGATAGGGGAATAAGTACCTGACAAAGCTTCAGATGAGGTCAGTTGATTGTTCAGCCACTTAGCGCAGTGCGCCAATCTGATGAACGGCGAAGAAGGATAGGGCCATGACCGGTTCATTGTGCCCTTTTCTCCTTCAAGATCCTCTCTCAATACTACCCAGCGATGACCTGCGAAAGTGGTGATTGGGAGATATCGAATGACGAAAGTGGCTGAGCGAACAGGCAAGTAACCCTGCCGATAGGTTTGGAAACGACGGAGTGTCGCCCCTCGAGAACACGCCAGATCCCTCGAACGATGTCGTCGCCTGGAGGCTGTAGGCTGGCGGTGCTGGGCAGGGAAGACGAATTGAATTTTAATAGCTATGATATGATCAATAAGACGAAGTAGCAGTGTTGTAGCCCTGCGGCTCGGGATGATCCACATCGCAGATCGCAGGCGACCCAGCTCGCGCAGACAAACAGCGTCTCAGCCAGTAAAGAGGTCGAGGAATGTTGGGTCTCACGCATCTGATGGCTTCGCCGCACGTATAAGTTGCCAATCAACACCACAATACCACGCTACCTGGAAATTATGAATTACATGGGTGCCAGGAAGCTATGTATTCCGAAGTGGACTCTACAGACTTGAATATCACATGCCTGCGCCGCGTACCGCCTTTGGCTGCTTCGACGACTAACATCGCGGCAGTGCTGACCACCCGTGAGATTGTATATAACGGGCCACCAACTCGCCTGTCTTACCCGCCTTGCCCTAAGTATTTGCCATTGCGAGCCTGTATCAGGCTGTACTGACAAAGACGAATTACACATTACACATTGCACATTGCACATTAGACATTATACACGGACAGCCTAAGGACTCTCTACACTAGCAGCTGAGACACTAGTAGAACTAAGCGGCACGAACATTTAGTACGTAGATAAGAATAAAGAATGGAATCATCACGCAGTGGGTACCTTATAAGGAGTACCTAAATAGTGTACGTGTGCGATGGATGGGAATGGTACATGTACGACGTGGTATTGTAGACATAAGCAGTAAAGTTTGACTCGTCGTGAAGATGGTTCGGTTAGCCGAGGCTACTCGCCTAACCCGGGGGGCCCAGGATAGCGGGCGAACGGCAGTTATTGACAGCAAACTTGTACAAGTATGAAGCCCTCACTCATCTTAACCTCGCGGTGCTTCCGCTGCTCATTGGCGCAGTCCTGCCTAGCCAAGCCAGACCCAGATCTAAGCGAATACCCAGTCTTCTTGGTCGAGTAAGTAACGCCATTACGTACAGAACACCGACTCAGAGATTCCAGTTATCATCTAGGTAGGTTAGACTAATAGTGCCCGAGATAATATGGGGTTAGGATGGAGAACACCTCCTCGGGACAAGGTCCTGGAAGACCAATACCTTTTTAGGTACACCAGCGCTTCTACACTACTCCGGTAGGGGACGGCGTCCAATCCTACCAGTGCAATGGACTGCAGTGGCGTTAGTGGTGGCTCCCGTCAGCTCATCCGCGACCCACGGCTTCACTATTTGCACTGCCTTACAACTGCGGGTTTGCCCAACAACATGTGCTGTTTGAACGGTGGCAACCCAAACATTCTAGGCCAAGCGCAACTTTGCCTTCCGATACGGAGCTGGTGGTTGTTCCGGTCGCGGCGGCTGCAGCTGTTATTGTTATTGTCGTCGTTATCTTGTTATCATTGTTATCGTTGTTATCATCGTCATTGCTGTCCCTGTCGTCGTCGTTGTCGTCGTTGTCGTCGTTGTTATGGTTGTTGCTGGTTGTTATTGATTGCTGTTGGTTGTTGTTGGTTGTTGTTGGTTGTTGTTGGTTGTTGTTGGTTGCTGCTGCTCGCACACCAAGCGACACGGATAGGATTGCCCCTCCCTGCACTCCTGCACTCCTGCGCTCCTGCCTGCACTCCTACACTCCTATGCTTATCTAGGTACTTAGTAGTTATCCTCTCGGCTGATTTGCCAGTTATGCCGATGGTTCCGTGGACGTGACACGACACGCAAGCTTGGCTGCTGTCCCCATGGCCCATGACCCCTTTCCAGAATTCTTCTCCGGAATTACTTCTCTCTGCCTAGTCCAACCACCGGGCGAATCTTAACCGTAGATAGAAGGTGCTTCATAACACCAGCCCGTCCTAATAACGGCTGATTCTGAGCTGATGAATAGCCTCATCGGGACCCAGACGGGGGGAGTTGACGCTAGGTAAGGAAGAGGAGGTCCTACAGGTGGTGCGGAGAATATAAGGCCTCTACATACACCTCGCTAATGCACCTAAAAACACACCCCGCAACGGCGCTTCTGCCAAGTACCTATAGTGTACCTACTTGATTAATGCAGTCCCCTACATACTTCATGCACACTACTAGTACCTAGGTACTTCGGTACTTCGTACATGCTACCTTACACGTACCCAAGCTGGTGGACGCTTCCGACTTCGACTACCTACCTCCTACTTTGTATAAAGTAAGGGTTTGTTTAGACGTCTGGATGGTGTGGTGTAAGAAATGTCTTGCTCGGGGCGGTTCGTGAGGCGTGGTGGTCTGCTCCTCGGCGCCGTGTGCGCACTCGTCCTCCATCGTGGCCATCATGAGCATGATCGCCATCATCACCAATCATGTCGTCGGATGAGGCGAGGTCTTGCTATTATACGTACTGCGCTGGCGCAGCAGCAGCCGTGACGGCACGAGGTGTAACGGTTTGCTTTGTACTAGCAAGGCGCATACCTACATATCTTATGCACATTGGAATTCGCATACCACTACTATTACTTCGTACACTACATGTAAGTATGTACTACATTTACTTCTATTACTGTCAGCATCCTTCCAAGGGCCAAGGGCTTGGAGAGGGGGCTATCTATCTATATACACGCTACTTGTAATCATCATGGTACATTTAGGTACAAAGTATGGAGTAGGTATCCTCTATATGTTCGCCCGCTTCGCTGCGTTGCAAACTGCGAAAAGCCTTTTTATGCGTCTGTCTTCACGATACCACAATGGAGTGCCGGTAGCTCGGTCACGTATATGGAAGCAACGCAAGCGTTGTCAGCTTCACCGCCGACGCTGGCCGTCCGTTACCACTCATCCCTACGTCACGCGCCCCGACATATGATCTTGTATACCTTGGCGAGCGGTGATGTATGATCGATGGTACGACTGGGCAACCTAGGCAATCAGTCCTAGGCAATCAGTCATAACCATCGAACCCAACCTACGGTATGTACCCTAAGGGATATATGGGTATTGGTTTTATCTTTCGCCGTGAGTCTGCTGCTCCGTACAGAGACGATACTATGAGTTACCGCCTATAATCATGATCATTGCGTACCTCCTATGATTTCCAATTACTTTTATCAAAGTCGGACCTATCAGCTATTGGCTATCAGGGCTTTTGGGTTGGTGTTGGAGAGTAGGTGGGTACTTTAACTAGGTTGGTATCTACTATTCAGCGACCTTTACCCCATCAGAGGTCTCGCCGTGGCGCGACTTGAGTAGTTCGCAGCTAGGAGTTAGCGAGCAATCATCTCTTATCTTGGTTGATATGCTAAGCGGTTTAGTGATGCTGTAGTAGCATACACAGTATTACACGCGTACCTCCCAAGGCACAAGTAGGACTCCAGTAGTAGTGTCGTGTACGAAGTACGAAGTAGTGGAAGCAGTACAATATTGGATATTGGATAGGACGCTTCCGGCCAGTGTGCTGTGAAAGCGCCTACAACGAAAATCCTCGACCAGAGCCTGACCCGTGTACGAAGTATGTGGTGCTGCCCGTTCGCACCTCTATCTCGTACGACAAGAGTATATCGACAAGAGTATATCGACAAGAGTATATCGACAAGCTGGGGTTCTCGTACACTACTACGTACTTCGTGCTAATATCGATAAATAGGGACTTGCTTGATAGGATTCGACTTTGCACCTTTTTGGGCTGAGTGAATCTTGGTGTAGTTAGTTACTAACCTCATATGAATTAGTCTGGTAGTTGGCGGATGAGTCCAGTGTAAGGAGGTACGACGTACACGTAGTGGGGTAGTGTAGGAGCAGCATACTACGCTAGTCTAACCTAGGTAGGTACGCACCCCAAAACCGATTTGGAGGCGATCGGCGGACCAGTCACACGACCCTAGCTCAAGTTGGCGGCGCGGTATCAGCCACCGACGCCGCCAAGCTTTGAAGTAGCGTACACTAACCTACCTCACTCTGACTTAACCTGGGTAGCGTACCGTAGTCTCTCCACTCATCCTGCCCTCTTGCGTACAATTGCTTTGTACACTACAGTACACCACACCTCCACCACCACCACTCCACTTGTCCACACAAGGTACTTCATACGCGATCCTTGGGTAAGTACCTAGTGTACACTACAGGTTGGACAGTACGGGATCGGACAATCCCATACCATCTGCACGGTGCCGACCGTGAACCAGGGGGGCGGAAGAGGAGGACGGGATCTCACTCTCTCTCGCGCATGGGATAAAAAGGTGTCGCATGCGCTCCCATCGCGCCTCTTCCTGTGATCTGGTCCTGATCACTTTTTCGTCCCTTCAACATATTCCCCTATCACGCTTGCGTGGTGTCGAGTCTGACTGGACCCTGGCGATCCATCTCTGAGTTTTGAATAGACGAGCCAACTCTTCATTCGTCTCTGCTCTGCCCACCGCCGACCATGGCGAGCCAGGACGACAAGGAGGCCAACCATCCTCCGCCCTATGCCACTGCCACCGAGGCCGTCCATGAAGGTGCCGTCCGCGATGCCAACTTCTATACTCGGAATGGGTTGAACCTGGAGTCGTTCAAGGTGCGCGACTACGGCAAGGGCGTCGTCGAGCTCGATCGCAGCATAAAACCTCGCCATTTACACATGATCGCCATCGGCGGTTCCATCGGTGCCGGTTTCTTCGTTGGTTCTGGTAGTGCGCTGAGCACAGGTGTACGTACATACATGCCGAGGCGGCCATCAAACCGTCTCGGGGGGCGGCCGGAAGGGGCGCGTAGGGGGCCGGAGGGGGGGCACGTCGAGTGCCACTCTTCCGCCCTACCGTGGAAGAAATGTGTATTAACGTGTCGTCTTTGCGATAGGGCCCTGGTTTTCTCCTCATCGATTTCCTCATTATTGGTATCATGATTTTCAACGTCGGTATGTGGCTCTCCTGCTTTTCGCCCTCTTTTCTCCTTCGTATTCGTTCTTCTCCCGCTCCTCTGCGCCGGTATCCCTTTTGGCACTGACTCGGCTCGGTAGTCTATGCTCTTGGTGAGCTTGCTGTTATGTATCCCATCTCTGGTAGCTTCTACACGTATGCGACCCGCTTCATCGATCCTTCGTGGGGTTTCGCTATCGGTTGGAATTATGTCGCTCAGTGGGCCGTCGTCGTACCGCTCGAATTGACCGTGTGCTCCATCTCCATCTCCTACTGGAACGCAGAGATCAGCCCTGCTGTGTGGATCACAATTTTCTGGGTATTCATCATCGGCGTCAACATCTTTGGTACTCTTGGTTACGCCGAGGAGGAGTTCTGGTCGGCCGTGATCAAGTTGTCCGCCACGGTTATTTTCCTGATCCTTTCATTCGTCTTGGTGCTCGGTGGCGGTCCCTCGAGCGGCCGGTACAGCGAGTATTATGGCGCACGGCTCTGGTATGAACCCGGCGCCTTTGCCAACGGCTTCAAGGGCTTCTGCTCCGTTTTCGTGACCGCCGCTTTCGCCTTCAGTGGAACAGAGCTTGTCGGTCTAGCCGCTGCCGAGGCATCTAACCCATCGAAGGCCTTGCCCGGCGCCATCAAGCAGGTTTTCTGGCGTATTACCCTGTAAGCCTCGGAAATCTACGTGTTTTAGGTCCAGGTGCACTTCTGACAGAATGACTCTCATAGGTTCTACGTCCTCGGCCTTCTCTTCGTCGGTCTGCTCATCCCCTACGACGACCTCAATCTGCTCGGCGCTAGCTCAAACAATGTTGCTGCCTCGCCATTCGTGCTTGTTGGAAAGTACGCTGGTCTACACGGCTTCGACCACTTCATGAATGTGGTTATCTTGATTTCTGTTATCTCGATCAGCGTGTCTGGTGTCTATGGTGGCAGCCGTACTCTGACAGCTCTGGCTCAAGAGGGCTACGCTCCCAAGATCTTCAGCTACGTCGACAAGAGCGGTCGGCCCCTGTTCTCTGTTATTGCAATTCTAGCCTTCGGCGCTCTTGCATACATTGACTTGGCTTCGACCGGTCCAGTTGTCTTCTCCTGGCTGCTGGCCCTGTCTGGTCTCGCTGCCCTTTTCACCTGGGGCTCGATTTGCCTTGCCCATATTCGCTTCCGCCGTGCCTGGGCTCACCAGGGCCATACTCTTGATGAGATCCCGTTCAAGGCTGTTGGAGGTGTCTACGGATCATATCTCGGCCTGATCCTTATTTTCTTGGTTCTAGTCGCTCAAGTAAGCCTCCATACTTATCATACTAGCTTATCGAATTGGCATGCTGACAACTTTAAACCCCTAGTTCTACATTGCTGTTTCCCCTATCGGCAAGCGCGTTGGTGACGCCGAGGGCTTCTTCAACTCGTACCTTGCTCTTCCCGTTGTTCTGCTGTTTTGGGCCGGTGGTTTCGCATGGAAACGACAAAGCTGGCTGCGAACCGTAGATATAGACGTGGACACTGGTCGCCGCGAGCACAACTGGGATGAGATCAATGCCTACCGCCAGCAGCTTGCGGCGATGCCCGCCTGGAAGCGCCTCTACCACGCTGTGTTCTAAAGCTGGAGTCATACACAGGCTCCCCAGGGGGCCGCTTTTTAAATAATAGATACCTAGCATTTGTATGTATAGTCAGTCGGCATTTGCGTTGGGGAGCTTTTTAGCGAACGTGAGAGCTGCTAGTTAAATTTTACTTGATTAGAAGAGACGGGAAATATGACCTCATATCGCCCTAACCAAGTCGTGAGCGACAGCCACCACTACTCGCGCCTCTTGGGTGTTGTGTCAAGGGCATTGGGTTGGGACCTCCCGGACATATGGAGGCGTACGTTGATGATTACTTTATCTTTTCTCCTGTATCTATATATCTGTCCAGTTGTTTCAATTCTTTGTTCTCGAATACCTCGTACATACCTACCAAAATTTCTTTGACGAAAGTACACAGCTTATCTCCTTCGGAGCTTTGCGACAGCAACGCGCAGGCGTTAACGGCGGCTACTCCTACCCACATATTACTGGAGTCTGACATAATTTCATGTTCCCCCGAAAGTCATGATGACCCTTTACCCATTATGTCTCGGCGTAGGGAGTTACTCACTTGAACATTCGAGTTGATGTTTCTCAACCACCCGCACTGATCGTGGGCAACTTAGAAACCTGTGGCAACACAAACCGCCTGTAGAATATACGTTTCAGTCGATCAAGAGATATGTGATGAGAATTTGTGAAGTAGTTGTATAAGTTTCCTGTTCCTGGGAGCGACAGAGTGTGTCTTCAATCATATTAACAATGAGGATAAGCATCCTAACGAAAAGGCACTAATATTAAAACACGCCAACGAACAAGACAGGCCCAACGACAACATATCAAGCTTCAAAAGCGGCTGAGGCCATCTCGAAAATTTGTCCCACACGTAAAGGAGGGTATTCGAAGAGAATCCAACCCAGCATCAGATATTGGAACGCGTAGAGCAGCGAGCGATCCTGCTCGAAAGCGGGACAGCGAGGCGCTGAGGCGTGAACTATCGACGCCTTCATGATACGGTTATGGTAAGGTGGCGAACAAAATATATTGACCGTGTAAGCCACCCGAAAATATTGGCTCGCCGATACTTTGTCGTCCTATTGCCTTCCATCCGCCTATAAAGGATGGTGGTGCGAGCCGTCCGGTGTATCAACTACGAACATCTCAACTTTCTCAGCCGAACAGTTGTCAATCCTCCCAGGCCTTGCAACCGAAGATGCGATACCACACTGCGATACTCGCGACCCTCGCGGCCTCGGGCTTCGGCGTTGCTGCGTCCAACTTGCACGATAACAGGCTGCCGCAATGCTCATCGAAAGCTTCCACGCCTTGCAGATGTTCCATCGACACTCAGTACTTGGAATGCGTCACTGTTGGCGTCATCGGCGCAAACATATTTGACGTGGAGAATCTCGTGAACGACTGCAAGTTCTCTCGCACACACACACACATGGTTCCGCGTACATAAAGCCCAGGGCTTACTTACATGCTTTATAGTCTATAACATCTCGTGGCAACTGGGGGCTGCGCCGTATAAGGTGAAGGGGCCCGACAACAAAGTCGGATCTATTCGCTCGGTCCGATACCCACTGGTCCCCTCCGGGAGTAAGTAGCCTGCGAAAAAAGACCATTCTCTCACTGATAGTCGGCCATTCTCGGGTGAAATACCCATTCTATTGTCCAGTCCATTCGACTTGATATTGACGCACATTTTTCATAGCACGCCTGTGCTTTTTTCATAAAGAGCCGCTGCTAACATCTGGTATTTACAGTTGAGGACGTTGACGAGAGGGTAAGTGTATAGTAAATCCAACCATACCCCGAGGCTCTGAGAAGCGTCGTTTCGACACCGTTTACGTGTCTTGCAAGTCGGCTTACCCATCAATACATGATAATAGTTGGTGGCTCGTAGAGTCGCGATGGATGGATCCTTTACGATGGCTTTCGAGCAGGTTCAAGCAAGCATCCCCTATCCCGACGGGACGTAAGTATACCCTCGAGACTCTAGTTACTTAGTAGCGGGAATGCTGATCCGAGGTTGTCAAAAAGTGGTGTTTTCGCCGGGTGGTGGGGTTCGATCTCGGGAGTTGCTGCCACTGGCGACGAAACAATCGTCACATGGACTAACTGGGCGTGCGAAACCGCCCATGTCCGTGGTATGTTCCCACTCTGTTTACCTTTCCCGTGACCGCGAAGTGTGGGTAGTCGGGGACGGAATATTTCAGGCTCCCTAACTAGCTTTGTTCAGATTTTGCCGGGTTTCACGAGATATCCTTCAAGAACGTTACCGATATCCTCACGGCACAGGGGAAGATACATGGAACCAACGTCGGTCCCTCATCAGCGCAATCGTTCTGATGAACAGTGCCGTCTCTCTTATCACAGGCTAGAGTCGGATGGACCGAGGATTGGAGGTTTTGTGGCGGCCAGCACCTTTAGCTTAGAAAGGGCGTAGGTTTAGTATATTCGTCTAAAGCTAAGAATTGGTAGTAATTGAAGTTTTAAGTTTTTTGCCTTTAAAAGATAAATTGGGGATGGTGAAGAGACACGAAGTATTCATCTCATCCGAGTTTCTGAAGTTTATTGAGTTGGCGGTAAATTCGCAGCCAGTGACTTGAGGACCCTCTCGATAGTCTGGTTTATTTGTATTCACAACATAGGCCCAAGTGTTAAAAGAGACCCATTTCTTGATAGATGTCGTAAGTCAATATTAGAAAGGACTTATACGCCGACGTGATAACCAACACCCGAGGTGGCTAAAGGACAAATAGAGACCGTCTTCCTAAAGCAGACAGAAGGCGGCGGATTTCGAGTATCGCAGAGACATCCAAGGGGGTTGGTTATTAGTTAATCGTGTTTGATGCCGTCCCCGAGAAGAAGCTCGTTTGAAAATGCGATCTGAAAATCATTTTGCTTAGCAGGTTGATTTTCTTCTTCACTTTCCCAGACCGCGCAAACATAAATACGCATTATTGATTTTATTCTGTGTGCATCATTATGTCAAATGGTATTTTCTGCTAACCCGGCTTTGTCCAATCGTGAGAAGCAATGCGGAGATGAAAAAGAGAGCTGAATATGACTGATCACGACTTTAACACTCCTTACTCCCTTCATATTCCTCGTTTATTTTATTTCGTTCTAATCCCCGCACATCACCCCTTCCCTTCGCCTGCGCCTAGAATACCTCCTAGAATACTTCCTCGCCGCTCAACGTAACAGCAAACAGCCCAATGCGCCTTGCGCCCTCGACGTAGCTAAGCCTGATCGTAGTGCTTTAGAGCATGTCTTCGTATCAAGCCAATCTATCTAGTCCGTGGGTATACCCGCACGTCGTCCTATCTCCCCTTAGCACCCTCCACCTCCTCCAACAAAGTCACGAGCAAGGCGCCCCATTCCGCCTTATCGTTGCGTCGGAACACGCCATTCGTCTTTCGCGACTCGACGACAAGCGCGTCGTCATCACCGCGGAAATATGCCAACACGCCCCCTTTCCCATCTAGGCGGGCAGTGAGCCGGAAGTAGTGTTTGCCAAGGTCGTTCGCCTTGCGGACGGGCATGAAACGTAGGTCGTTCTCTAGGCACCAATTCTCCACTTCGTCGCGGAACGTCGGCTGCGCGACCTCGGTATGCGGCGTAGGGGCGGGGGGCTTGGGCTTCTTCTCCCGCTCCGTCTTCGGTTTAACGGGCCGTGCGGGGTGTTTCTCAGGACGAGCGAGTCGGTGCTTCGCCTCGTCGCCGAGTTCGAGCGCGGTTTCGATCGTAGCCGCGCCTCGCTGGAATTCGGCCTTGATACCCTCCTGTGACGCAATCTCGGGCGGGAACACTTCACCGTGCCACCACTCGAACCAAGCGCCGATCTCTTCATAGTTAGCCTCATCGCTCGTGAGCCACTGGTACAGCACGTCGTGCCACAAAGGGAACACTTCCGTAACGATGACCTCGGCTATCATGGAGGATGAGATGACATCGACCCACTTGACAACGCCTTGAAGCATTTTTAGGTACGGCTCCTGGTCGCCTGGATCAACGCGGAAGTGGGTGCGTAGGTAGCGGCCCATGCTGGGGAGAATGTGATGCATGACTAGAGGTTTCCATTGGTCTTGCGTTTTTGAAGGGCGGAAGATATCCCGCCACTGCTTCAACCCGGGAACCACCCCCTTCTCAAACTGCCAAGCATCGATCGTTTGTCGAAATTTACGCCTGACATCGGAGACTAGGCCGGTGCCTTTAGGTTCTAGATGGTGTGAAGGTAAATGCTGGAGCCAGGGGAATAGCCACAGATGTGGTGACGTACTTCGGTCTTTCTTGGGTTTCCAGCTTGCGATGGCACTTTCAAGTTTTCGGACAACCTGTTCTAAAAGCTGGGAGCGAACAAATGGGGGGAACAACTGCTCCCACCTATCTAGTACGGCAAGGAGAGGCGTTGCATCGTGGGCATCCCAGGTCTGCGATATGTTCGTGGCAAGTCTGGGAAAGACTAGTTTGTATATCATAGTTTCATAGGGCGTAGTCGACCTCGCGTATAAGTGATTGGAGCCGTCTTCTTCACGGTGACTCCATTTAGAGATAGCGCCTCCGTTGACCACATCGCCTGCTATACCGAGTAATGCTTTGATTTCAATAAGATCGGTCGCGAAATTGCCCAAATTAGGGTCTTCTAGAGGCTGCCAGCCCTGAACGGCGTGGGCAAGAAAAGGGTGGATGCTGGCCACCGCAATGCTGGCTAGCTCTTCGTTGTAAGCCGAAACGGTAATGTCGACCCTTTTGAGACTGGAGATAACAGGATCCCACTGCTGGTCCCGCGCGGCCTGGCAGATCTCGTCGAGAACAGCGGAGAACATTTGGAGCGACGAGAACTCACTCTCCAGCTCATCTATCTCCTGTTGGCGCTGATAGGTCTCCATGCCTAGCCACGCCTTTCTCTCTTCTAGTGTCTTCCACTCCTCCACAAAGGCGGCGAGATCGCCCTGCGCTCGCCTCGCTAGTTTCCGGGCCTCCGTCTGCTCCACTACTTCGACTCCGACCGTCGGGGTTAGGAGTCCGGAACCAGATGTGAGCAGTCTCTGGTCACGTCCGGTCATATCTAGGATGGGAGCGAATGCTTCCGGTATGTGTAATCCTGGCGCGGCTCTCCGGATATCATCGACGGTCATGTACTTCGGCTTGGACCGTTTCGGCGTGCTCACGCCGCTCCCCGAACCACTATCTCCGGCCTTCTTCTTCCTCTCACGCTTAGCCCTCTTACGTTCTTCGTCGGAATCGGGGACGTCCTCTCCTCGCAGGCGAGCCTGTCGTTTTTCTTCTTTAAGCTCCTGTTGGGATTTCTCCCTCACAGTACCGAGACCGACATTGCCTAGCGGACGTAGTGTGGCTTCGATGATGCTGGCACGACCTTGGGCGTTGGCACCGAGACCGTGTCCCTCGACGTAGCCCATCTTGGCCATCATGCGCGAGGCAAACGATGTAGCATTGGAGCGGCCACCACCGAAGGCACTCGGCTTGGGAGTCCGGGATGCCGGGGGTGGCTCATCGTCGGCGGCGCCCGGGTTGAGCACCGGCTCGGTGGCGGATGTTGGGATAAAGCTTGTCCCCAAGGGGGTGCTGCCGTCATATTTTGTACTTATGTTGTTTGACCGCTGGCTGGTCGGATTAGCGAATATGTTCGCGGGGGTTCGTGGTTGGGAGGCTTCGTTCCAACCGAGGCCGAGTCCCGGCGTGGGTAAGTGGAAACCCAGGCCAGCTCCAGCCATCTCTTCGTCCCCATCTTCATCTTCCTCCTCGTCTTCTTCTGCTTCCTGCCCTCTACTGAGATCTTGCTTATTTTGTGTGAAGCCTTTCTGTTTGGCGCCGAGGCCGGCGTGGTTCGCCGATGTGTAGTCCCCGTCATCGTCGTCGTCGTTGTCATCATCGTCATCGTCATCTTCCGCCTGCGCCCGCCCCTGCTCCTCCTCGTCCTCGTCCTCGTCCGGCTGTCGACCTAGCTTCTCCTGGCCGGCGGACACGAAGGTGACATTCTTGTGGCGGAGATCCCGTTTGGACGTCCAGCGTCTGTTTGGCGCATCATCGCCATCGCTGTCAGAGGCGAAGATGCCCAAGGCGGCGCTCTCCTTGGTATTGCGGCCGGTTCTGCGACGCTTGCGAGGGTTGAAATCGAGAAATTCGTCAGCTCGGGGGTCGATAGACTGTCGCGTCAAGCCGCCGTCGTCGTCGCTGTCGTCGCCATCCGAGGACGAGTAGGCGGCGGCATCGACCTTTGATATTCTGGTGTGGGCGAATGACGACATGGTGTTTGAGATCGGTCGCGCAGTTGTGTGTGCGAGTCGGATGGTCGGGATGTGGGCAGGAACACTCAAGAGAGTGTGTCTACGGGGCGTTGTCTACAGAGTCGGCATCCGTTGTGGTCGTAATGTCGGCCGTCGTATACCAACTTGGAAGCTTTGACAAAAATATTTATTGGATGTGTCGAGAGGTAGGAAGTAAGGCTGTAGGGGTACAGGGATAACACTATCTAAATTAGATGCCTTTCGAGCTTTGCGACGAGCGACTTCGGGAAACGCTAGCCAAGGGTATATTGACCAATAGATGCATAGAAAACCCATTAATATGGGTTCAACAGATGGGTCTCGAAGCCGCACCTAGGTACATCCGAGGTGTACATGTGTACATGTGTACATGTGTACATGTGTACACCCGTGTACCTTTGGTTCCGCATCCTACAGCGCTGCTTCTTCGAGCAATGATGAATGTAGGAAAGAAGACGACTTGACCGATACTCACGGGCGTGCATCTCGAAAGCCGACTTAGGGTTGCACTACATTACGTATGTGTCTGTATCTATGGTAAGTCATCATCTAATTACCTACGAGGCCTGAAGCATGAGAGAAGCAGTTTGGCTTAGTGATTATCGTCAAATATAAGTTCCATGCTGTTTCCTAGCAGAGTGTTAGAGCTTAATTACTCACTACTCGCTAGTCATGATACGTCTGAGCTTAGACAAATCTATTATCCTAGATACCTAATCTGAGAAGACTGCATCGAGCTTCGGGGCCAAGTGTTGTCAACTCAAGCCGCAGCTCAAAAGCCAGACATATAAAACCTGATGATAAAGTCATTATCGTTTCCCATAATTTATTTTTTATCGCTCTTTCCTTTGGTGTCGTCCTTCTTGTCGTCTTGCTTGTCGTCTGGCTTGTCGTCTGGTTTGTTGTTCTTGTCTGCATCAGACGTCCCCTTCTCCTTTTCCTTTCCTTGGTCTTTTGCCTTGGTCTCTCGCTCATGTTCTTCTTCTTCATTCTTCCGTTTCTCTATCTTTTGTCTTTCTTTCTGCTCTAGGTCTCGCCACTTTTCAGTATATTCCTCCTCGCCACGATGCTGATGGAATTTCTCGCCTAGTCCTGAGAGCCGAGGACTGGCATCTCCGACCTTGGCCCTCCCAATCAAACTGATGGCAATGGCCACACCGACAATGGCAGTCAATACGAAGCGGTACGTGCTATACCAAGCGGGGGCCCAGCCACGTACCGTGGCCCGCGCGTCGGCAAAATAAAGCGCCACAAAGGCGGCAAATTGTGTCGTCAGCGCAAATTCCACTGGCAAGAACAGCGTTGGCCAGGCAATGATGGGTGCCATGACCCCTATTCCGTACCGGAACCTTGTACGAATATGGTCAGGGGCTTTCTCGGCGTATTCCATACCCCAATGAACAGCACCTAGGAAGCTGATAATGATGGCACCGTATCCTAGTTGGATGGGCTCGAGCGTAGCTAGTGCCCGGGCTGCTGTCTCTGAGTCGATGAGTAGGTTGTTGGCGAACGTAGAAGAGGTAGGCCACGGGGTGTTGAGAACCCAGGCGAAGTAGATGGTGGATACAGACGTTCCGAGGTAAGGCAGGGTTCCAGCAACACCAAGCCAGTAGGGTTCTTTGGGGGCACCGGAAAGAGAAAATGTTTCCTGGACGGTTTTCTATGAACGCACGTGGTCAGCGTGTGATTACAAACGAGATACGATATCGGCGAGCCATTCATGCCTACCAGATCATCCGCTAGAGCATCCCTGGGGGGGCGTTCCTGGTCGGGCGCTGACGGCTCGTATAAGTGACGAACAGTAGATTCTGTCGTCACGGACTCTGGATGGGGCGTAAGCTTGCGCTGGGCGATCTTCTTTTCCTCCTCGGTGTCGATGCCTAGCTGGAAACCGTTGGGCGTCTTTGTGGCAAAGGAAGTCCATGGCACAATGACAGAAGGGTGCGCAGATACAGCTCTGGGAATGCGCGGATTCACGACAGATCGATTTAGCGCGGTTATTGGCAAATACCGCTTCGGCGCAGAAATGGCTCTCGAGGAGGCTCGTAGAGCGGATCTTATGCTGCCTATACGGAGCATCTTGGTCGGCAAGGCAGCGTACTCGCTGGGAGGGCCTGAAAGCCGAGGAACGACTAGCTTGGGACAAGTGAGCTGCGGTGGGCCGTCTGATGGCTTGTGGTTTCGGGTGAGTTCCTCATTAGAGAAGAAAGGATGAGTGAGAGGAGAATTGGGATATGGAGAATACAGCGAAGGGGTAGAACACCAAATGTAAACAAAAGAGATGGGATAAATGAGTACATATGGTACCTACCTACACGTGTGTAGGTAGGTAGATCACATATGTAGGTTCCTACTTAACCTAGGTAGGTAGAATTTCTGAATGTGTGGTTGCGATTGCTGTTGACTCCAGGGGCATTTTCTTGTTTTTGTGTTTTATTTATTCAATCCGGGATAGTGTACACCACGAATTATCTGCAATACCAGTACACATACCTACATACCTACACTACATACCTGTGTACTGGTGTAGGTCTCTCCTGCCTTCGTCATCGTCTTCGTCATAGTCATTAACCGCTACCTAGATAGCTCTGGAAGCCCTGCTGTTACAGGTCGTGAGTGACGTAATGATCCCGCTTCCCCAGTCACATTTCGGCTGGTATAAAGTACCTCCAGACATCTAGCTTCCATTCATTTAGGTACCTACATAGTGGGTACCTTACCAACATGGAGCGGAGTTGGAGTGTAAGCTAGGCCCCGCTCTACGCTTAATAGCCCCTCATTCGTGGCGTGTTCATTCTGTGGCTTTGAAATGAGTCCTGTCATGTCTATTGGCGTCATCAGTTCACGCAGCTTCCTGAGCTAGGTACCACCACATTCTTCATTATTTGGAAACTTGTTTCCTCTTCTTTACTAGCTACCTGATTCTTTTTCTAGATCAACTTACTTACTCACCTGGGTATCCAAGGCATCTACCGTAAAACAGTATCTACCTAACCCAGTCAGAGCAACATTTACCACATCCTCTTCGATTTCCCGGTCTTCGCGTCCGTCTTTCGATTTGAACCTTACCCGACTCTCACCCTTGCTTTTTTTGCCCGCGCCTCTGGCTCCTCATATCAAGGCGCCTGCGATAATCTCCCACGATAATCTCCGGCTGTTCACGTTGCTATTTGGCTGTGACATTCCGACGTCTCTTAGGCAGCGATCGGCGACTTCGGCGGCAGTGATCCCAAACTACGCGACCGTCCTCGCATCCCCACAGATGCAGCAATCGAATATCCTCTCTTAATCACCGCCACATTCCCGGCCCGGGTCACGGCCCAACGCCCTCGCCATGCTGGAGGGGCTGGTCGCCGGGTTGTTGAATCGCTTCCTGGGCATGTATGTGAAGAACTTCGACCCTGCGCAGCTGAAAGTCGGTATATGGTCTGGAGATGTGAAGCTCCGCAACCTCGAACTTCGTAGGGAGGCCCTCGACCAGCTAAAACTCCCCATCAACGTCGTGGAGGGCCATCTCGGCCAGCTTACCCTCATTATACCCTGGTCAAACCTCCGCGGCGCCCCGGTCAAGGTTTTCATCGAAGATGTCTTCCTACTGGCGTCCCCAAAGGAAGAGGCCGCCTATGATGCCGAGGAAGAGAACCGGAGGAAACAGCGCGTAAAAATAGAAAAGCTAGACTCGGCTGAGCTCATCAAGGAACGGAACCAAGAGGGTCTCAGCCATGAGGAACAGAAAAAGAGCCAGAGCTTCACAGAAAGCCTTGTCACTAAGATTGTCGACAATGTGCAGGTCACCGTGAAAAACATCCATCTGCGATACGAAGACTCCATATCGGCGCCTGGTCACCCCTTCGCCCTTGGCATCACCCTCGAAGAGTTCAGCGCTGTAAGCACCAGTGGGCAATGGGAGCCCACCTTTATTCAGAACGCATCGAAGACGACACACAAATTGGCGACGCTTGCCGCCTTAGCCGTCTACTGGAACACGGACTCGGAGCTCCTGGGACCAGGCCGCGAAGTGTCGGAAGGAGTCAATTTGGTACCGCACAATGAGATGCTACAGAAATTCAAAGCCATGATCGGTAATGGTGAGGGTGCCGCCGCTTCCGACCATCAATACATTCTAAAGCCCGTGAGCGGGCAAGCCAAGATTGAGCTGGACAAATCTGGCGACACATACACGCCCAAGTTCAAGGCCAACTTTCTTTTTGATGAGATCGGCGTCGTCCTGGATGATGATCAATATCGAGATGCTCTAATGATGGCTGATCTCTTCCATTATTTTATACGCCATCAAGAATACAAGCAACTTCAGCCGAAAGGAGTAACCCCCAAGGAAGATCCCCGGGCATGGCTCAAGTTCGCAGGAAATGCGGTTCTTTCTAAAATACACGAACGAAATCGTCGATGGACCTGGGATTACTTCCGTGAGCGCCGTGATGACCGTCTTCGCTATATTGAGATCTTCAAGAAGAAGAAAGCAAATCAACAATTGTCCCCTCAAGAGACGGATGACCTCAACAAGCTCGAGTGGAAGCTTGGGTACGAAGACCTGCGTTTCTGGCGGTCCTTAGCCCGCAATCAATTGAGGAAAGAGAACGCCGAAGCTCTCAAAAACGCGCCTCCGAAACCGGAACAGCAGCAGGGATGGCTGTCTTGGGCATGGGGCTCGAAGCCCCCTGAATCCAGTGACACATCTGAAAATACACAGATGACTGAAGAACAGCGTCAAGAATTGTATGAGGCCATTGACTGGGATGAGAAGGCAGCGCTGGCTGATGCCGTCGATTCCCCACGTGACGCGGTCAAATTCCAAGTAGATGCGTCGCTGTCGACTGGCAGCTTTACGCTCAGGCAGAGTCCGCACGGCGGCAGAACTGATTTATTAAGTCTTCGCTTTGACGTTTTTAAAGCGAGAGCCATGAAGCGGACCGACTCTTTACTAGCGGATATCAGCCTAGGTGATTTTCGAGTCAACGACGGCACAACCCCCGACAGCTTATTCAAGGAGATTGTTAGGGTCAAAGATGCACCAGATAGTCACCGACAGAAGCGATTGTCAATCGCTGAGCTCGAGAACAGCACTCGAGAGACATTCTTCGACTTCCAAGTCGAGCAGAACCCTCTGGATGGTGAGGGTGACTTCGCTGTCACGGCCAAGTTGAAGCCACTGGAAATTGTATGGAACCCTAACTTCGTCGTTGGCATCGTCCACTTCTTCAAACCGCCTGAACGTCACATGGAATCTATAACAGCTCTCATGGAATCTGCAGGAGCCACCGTTGAGGGGTTTAGGCAGCAAACAAGAGCTGGCCTTGAGTTTGCCCTCGAAGAACACAAGACTATCAATGCCAAGCTCGATCTCCAGGCACCGTTAATCATCATTCCACATTCTATTAAGACAGAAAAGTCGACCTGTCTCATTTTAGACGCCGGCCACATTAGCCTCAACAGCGAACTGGTTGACAAGGGTACGCTGAAGCAAATACAAGACAAACAGCAACAGAAATACTCCGACGAGGACTTCAAGCAATTAGAGTCCCTTATGTATGATCGCTTTCTTGTCAAGCTCACGTCAACACAGGTTTTGATCGGCCCTTCTATTGAGGAGACGAAAGCTCAGCTAGTTCAGAAGGACGAGCGTCGCATGTTTCATGTCGTAGACAAGATCAATGTCGACTTTGTTGTTGCTCTTTCAATTCTGCCAAAGGCACCAAACCTAACCAAGGTCAAAGTGTCTGGCCATATGCCTGTCTTACAGGTTAGCATATCTGACACTAAATACAAGAGCCTGATGAGGCTCATTGATGTTGCCATTCCAAGACTTGGCGATCAGGGGCAGCAAACCACTGATACGCAATTACAGCCGAAAAGGCCTCGGCTAGTCAGCTCGGTATCGGGCCGCTCAGATGCAGGTCTTGTTCGCGGACGACACTCCTCCAACCTGTTCCTGTCCCATCAAACAGCCGTTATTCTCCAGGAAGATTCGGATAATGACTCGGATGAATTTGAAGATGCAGAGGACGGTAATCTGAACCAACAACTCAAGGTACAGCAGCGCAATTTTGAGTTTAAATTTGCCGTTGACAAACTCCAAGGGTCCTTATACCGGAGCGACCCAGATGGACACAGTCCTGACTCGCTCCTTGTCAAACTCGTCGCCCAAGATTTTGCACTTGAATTGTATATTAGGCCATTCGATTTGGCTGCTGAGGTCTCTCTTGGTTCTGTCACGGTTGATGATTTTGTGGATAGCCCCTCCGCGGAGTTCAAGTCCATCGTTTCCTCTGGCGATGTGGAAGATCGCGAACAGCAGAGAGATCTCGTTCGAGTCAAATTTACCAAGGTCAGGCCGGAGTCGCCAGAATTTATGCCAGTATATGAAGGTGTTGAGACGAATGTGGACGTTGCCGTCTCCACTATCAACTTAATCGTCACCAGAAAGACTCTCCTCGCGCTTCTAGATTTCATCCTCGTTACTTTTGCCAATAACGGTAGCGAGGATAACCAGCCTCAGAAGCACATCGCTCAATCTGGGGAACAAAGTCAATCAGCCGAGATAAACGAGCCTGCTCAAAGCCCGGAGCAGACTGAGAGCGGATCCATTCGGGTGAAGGTTGACCTGAAGAGTATTCGCCTTATTCTCAACAACGATGGCATTCGCTTGGCAACGATGTCTTTTAACCATGCCAATGTTGGCGTCTTCATATCTGGCAGGACTATGAGAGTCGCCGCCAAACTGGGAGATCTCGCTCTGGTGGATGACATTAATGTCGGTGCCGCAGAAGATTCAAGCTTCCGTCAGCTCGTTACGATACAAGGCCACGAGCTAGCCGATTTTCGTTACGAGACCTTCGACGTGAGAAATAAGAAGGCTTACCCCGGTTACGATTCTTCGATCTTCCTCCGAGCCGGCTCGATCAAGGTTAGTTTTCTAGAAGAGCCATTTAGGAAAATCATCGAATTCTTGGTCAAGTTTGGGAAAATGCAGGCGATTTACAATGCCGCGCGCCAAGCCGCGGCAAACCAGGCACAACAACTGCAACATATCACTAGCAAGGTCAAGTTTGACGTTATCATCAACACACCCATTATCGTTTTCCCGGGGCCTCTTTCTCCTGATCAACCAAAGCGAGACTTAGTCACCGCTTACCTGGGGGAGATTTACGCCCAGAATAAATTTGTGCCTCTGGATGACTCTAGAAGCGCAGACATAGCCATGAGGCTCTCCGCTGGGATCAGAAACATTCGGCTAACATCCTTATTTCATTACTCTGATCACGAATCCGAGGAATTAGAAATGATTGATCATGTCGATCTCGGTTTTCATCTCACCTACGCAGAGCACAAAGAAGGATGGAAGCGCCCTGACATGGAGATTGAAGGCAGCATGGCAGATGTCAACCTACGAATCACCCAGTATCAACTCAAGTACCTATTGGCGATATCCAAATCTGTTCCGGCTGCTTTTGTTACCGATGCGGGTGCTAGTGAACAGGAGGCCGAACGGGATGTGGATGAAGGCACACTTCGTAGGGCGAAGACAATGTCATCCACAGTCACCGATGCTGATGATGACCACGTTGACCTATCTCCCGAGCTAGGTTCTCGAGAAAATACTTGGACAAAGCTCGACCTCGTCTTCACTATTCACAAAGTCGGCCTTGAACTCATCAATGCCCATAAAGATAAGCCCGTCGGTAACATTGAAGCAGCGAGTCTCTCTCGGTTCTCTCTAGACGATAGCAAACTCAAACTTAGAATGCTAGCCGACAATTCGCTTGAGGCAGAATTTGTAATCCATTCATTTACTATCCACGATAGTCGCACACGCGACGGAAACAGGTACAAGAAAATAATGACTTCCTCCAACAAGGGTGTGCAGCAGTTCATGGCAACAGTTTCGATGGCTGAGGGCAAGGAGCGAAGCATGATCGCAGTGGTCGTCATAGACAGCCCGAGGATTATTTTCGCTTTGGACTACATTTTTGCTATTCAAAAATTTATCACAGTTGGGTTACAGGTTGATGAACCTTTTCAAACCGTTACGGAAAGCCGGACAGAAACGCCGGATGGCTCAGATACCGAATCCATGCAAGTCCAGTGGACTGGGAGACTGTCCCCGAACAAATCTCATGCAACATTACGAGATGAGGAAACAACTGCAGAGCAACCTAAGATGAGTGTTGCATTCCGCCTTAATATCGTGGATGCTCAGCTCATCCTAATAGCGAATCCCCTTAGCGCCAGCTCGGAGGCTATCGTGCTAAGGACGAAGCAAGTGTTATTGTCACAACAACATGCACTCACATTTCAAGTTTCAGAGGTGGGCATGTTCCTCTGCCGCATGGACAAATTCGATGAGTCACGGCTTCGTGTGCTTGATGACTTTTCTATTCAGGTCTATATGGACAACTCGCAAGAAAACCTTACCAATATTCACGTCGATGTCGAGCCACTAATCCTACGCCTATCTCTTCGGGATATCCTTTTGGTACTCCAGATTGTAAGCAAGGCTTCTGAACTGTCCGGGGAGGAGGGTGCCAAAGACCCCCGCATCACTTCAAACAAGAAAAGCCAGCAGAAGCACCGCGATGGTCTGAAAGTACGCTCGGCCAGCGGGAGGGGCTACTCCACCATCGGGGCTTCCAAATCTAAGGCGACCAAAAGCGCTGGGACAGTCGCCACTCGCTCCCAAAACAACCTGTCGCATCAATCACAAAAGGGTGGGCCGCCACAACTTCACGAAGAGCTGACGGCTACTTTGGAAGGTATGCGTGTTGTGCTCATTGGCGACGTTCACGAATTGCCAATCCTTGACTTGAGTATCAAGAATTTCACAGCATCGGCAACGGACTGGTCGACTAATCTCAAGGCTGAGACTGCGATTGATATGTATATCAATGTCTACAATTTTGCTAAATCCGCGTGGGAGCCACTATTGGAGCCATGGCAAGTTGGCCTCGGTATTGCAAGGGAGCACGGCAATGGCCTTCTCTCCGTCGACCTGACCTCAAGGCAAACATTTGATGTGACTGTCACAACAGCGACCATCGCATTGGCATCAAAATCGTTCGACTTCCTCACGCAAGACGAAGACATTCTGGGGAAACCACGGGGAGTAGAAGCGCCTTATAAGCTCCGGAACTACACCGGTTTTAGCGTCGTGGTTCAGGCCAAGACACTAAGCAACAATGAGAGCATCTCTCTTAAATTAGAGGATGGTGAAGAGGCCCCGTGGAGCTTTGAGCAATGGGAGAAGATGCGTGAGAACGTCATGACAGAAAGCACAACCACAAACAGTGTGGCCATTCATATTGAAGGCAGCGGCTTCGATGCGATTAAGAACGTCCCCCTTAATCGTGAGGGTGAATTTCTTTACAGTTTACGGCCTAAGATGGATGACACCATCCATCGGCTCCTTGTTGAAGTTAGTCTGGGCGCGGACAACATCAAATACGTAACTTTAATGTCGCCTCTTGTTGTGGAGAATCAGACACAGATACCTGTCGAGCTAGGTATTTACGATGCCCAAGAGGGCCACTTACTGAAGATTGAGAAGATCGCGCCGGGCGAGAGTCGTCCTGCTCCGGTTGCCGCTGCCTATGTTCAATCGCTCCTCATTCGGCCAGATTCCGGGTTCGGATACGCATGGTCTACCGAGCACTTGTGGTGGAAAGATTTATTGAAAAGACCAACGCGCACACTGGTCTGCAAGGGAGAGAACGGTGACCCATTCTACTTCCAGCTTAACTCCAATTATGACCGAGGACACTTTCTCACTGGGTATGTGATCTGACCTAGAAATGGGCGACCATTGGCTAATTTTAATAGGAAATATCCATATATGAAGCTAAAGCTTTCTCCCCCCATAGTCCTAGAAAATCTTCTGCCCTACGACTTCAAATACAGAATCTACGACAAGAATACGAAGAGGGATTGGACTAATTTCCTTCGGAAGGGTGGCGTGAGCCCCGTACATGTCGTGGAGCTCTCTCATCTGCTCCTATTAAGCGTGGACATGCAGGATACAGCGTTCAAAGCCAGCGAATTTGCTATCATCAGCCCTGGCTTTCAAGAGGACTACCGAAAGGAGCACAAACTGATCTGCAAAGATGAAGAGGGTCTGGCCTTGCACCTCAAACTTCACTATTTCCAAATTCCGAATGGCGGTGGTGCTTTCAGGGTGACAGTTTACAGCCCGTATGTAATCCTCAACAAAACTGGTCTAGATGTTGCTGTACGTGGGAAACAGTTCCTACAACAAGCCAAGAGAGCAGCCGGACAATCATCACAACTCGACCCCTCCAACCAACAACGCTCTAAGGCCCAGCCATTGATGTTCTGTTTCGGCAATGAGGACCAACGTAACCGTGCTCTCTTGAAGTTCGGCGATTCGGAATGGAGCCAGCCCCAAAGCTTCGACGCCATCGGTAGCACGACGGATATGGCACTCCAATCTCATACGAAGCAATCCGAACTTCACGTTGGAATAACAATTGAATCTGGCGAAGGGAAATACAAGTTGACGAAAGTCGTCACTCTCGCGCCGAGATTCGTAGTGAAAAACAAGATCGGCGAATTGATTGATGTGAGAGAACCAAGGTCGTCCAACATCATGACACTCGAGCCGGGGGCTCTGCAGCCCCTTTATTGGCTTCAGCGATCCCAGCCCAAACAGATTGCATTGTGTTACCCGGGGATGGACAATCAATGGTCATCGCCAGTGAATATCTCAGATCTTGGTACAACGCACATTAAGCTTGCCAGAGCTGGTCAGCGTCAACGACTTATACGAGTCGAAATATTGATGGAAGACGCCACTATATTTCTCCATCTTAGCGTAGAGAATAAGGCGTGGCCATTTTCCATGCGCAACGAAAGCGACACTGAATTCACTTTTTACCAAGCTAACCCTAATGTCGATGAGGACGGAGTTGAAGACCGCTCAGGATGGCGGCCAGTTCGGTATCGATTGCCTCCGCGCAGCATCATGCCCTACGCCTGGGATTTCCCCGCCGCTAAATTTCGAGAATTGGTAATAAGCGCATATGGCAAGGAGCGGCATGTCAAACTTGCCGAAATCGGTAATCAGATCCCAATGAGGTTTGTCAGTGCTTCTGGCACTCAGAAGATCATCGATATTAGTGTCGCCGCAGACGGTCCGACACAAACCTTGATATTGTCCAACTTCAGGCCCAGCAAAAGTCTCTACAGGCAAAAAACGCAAAGCGGTTCTAGCACTAGTAGCGCCGGCGGATTCGAAGTTAAGAAGCAAGACACTGAGACAACATTCCAAGCAGCATTCAAGCTTTCAGGGATTGGGATATCGTTGATCAACCACCAGATGAAAGAGTTGGCATATATCACCTTCAGAGACATCAGCCTTCGATATAACGAGTCGGCCCTTTACCAGACCATTAGCACTTCCGTGAAGTGGATACAGATCGATAACCAGTTGTACGGCGGTCTATTTCCCATTATTTTATATCCCAGTGTAGTGCCTAAACAAGCGCGCGAGACCGAATTGCATCCTTCATTGCACGTCATGGTCACAAGAGTCAAGGATGATAGCTACGGTGTGTTGTACGTCAAGTATGCAACCTTGTTACTCCAGCAGATGACCATTGATCTCGACGAAGATTTCATCTACGCCGTATTGGACTTCTCCAAAGTTCCAGGAGCGTCGTGGTCCGAGGCACATGAAGGCAAGCTCTGGGACGAGGACGTGGATATTCCAGAGCCGAAACAAGAACAGTCAGGGCAGGATATCTACTTTGAGATCTTGAATATTCAACCAATGCAGCTTGATCTCTCATTTATGCGCACCGAGCGCGTCAACATCGAAGATAAAACCTCATCACGAAACCCCATCATGTTCTTCGTCAACGTTATGACCATGGCCATCGGAAATGTCAACGATGCCCCAATTCGATTAAATGCACTGCTTTTGGAGAACGCGAGAGTCTCAATTCCGGTGCTTACCCAAAATATATCGAACCACTATAGCCAAGAAGTTCTTTACCAAGTCCACAAAATAATCGGCAGTGCGGATTTCCTCGGTAATCCTGTCGGATTGTTCAACAGTATAAGCAGTGGTATCACAGATGTTTTCTACGAACCCTACCAAGGCTTGATCATGTCGGATAAACCCGAGGATCTAGGATTAGGCATCGCCAAAGGCGCCGCGAGCTTCATCAAGAAATCAGTCTACGGATTTTCAGATTCCTTTTCCAAGGTGACGGGCAGCTTCGGCAAGGGCCTGGCGGCGGCTACTCTTGATAAACAGTTCCAAGACCGCCGTCGCATCACACGTGCACGAAACCGGCCGAAACATGCCTTATTTGGTGTGACAGCAGGTGCAAACTCATTCTTTACATCCATCGCATCCGGAATCGGTGGTGTGGCTCGTAAGCCTCTAGAGGGAGCTGAGCAAGAAGGTGCCGTTGGTTTCCTCAAGGGAGTGGGCAAAGGCTTCATCGGATTGGCAACGAAACCTGCTGTGGGTGTTTTCGATCTGGCTTCCCATGTTTCAGAGGGCATTCGCAACACTACCACGGTTTTCGATGGATCAGAGCTTGACCGCGTTCGTATTGCCCGGTTTGTCCCTTCTGATGGCATCGTCCGTCCCTATAACCAGCGCGAGGCACTAGGGCAGTCATGGCTGAAACAAGTGGACAACGGGAAATATTTTAACGAGGATTATATCGCACATATACAACTACCGAAAGAGGACATGGTAGTCATGGTCACATATAGCCGGCTCCTTCTCATTCGGAGCAGGAGACTGAGCACGGAGTGGGATATCCCGCTCCAAGATGTCCAGACGATCGCCAAGGAGCGGACTGGGCTCAGCATCGTCCTGCGCGGCGGGACAAATGGCCCGTTTATCCCCATCGGCGAAGAGAGCGGACGCACGTTCCTCTATCGTATGGTGGCCATCGCCGTTGAGGAGTTCAACCGCCGGTTTAGGGGTTTGGAGTGATTAGCGACATAGCCGCGGACCAGTTGTGTACGTACACTTAAGGAGTGACAAGGGAGATGATATGACGTTTTACGAGGAATGAGGATGGGAGGTGTATTTGTAGACGAATGACGAGGTGAAAGGGGGAAGAGCGGAAGTTGTTAGAATTAAGCGATTGCATATATTTAATGGGTGAAAAATCCTATAAATTCGTAGAATCTTTGTTTTTTTTCCCCCAATTATCTCTTTAACAATGTCATTTAACTTATGTGAACAAAAGGTTTTGTACCTGTCTGTGGTACTGGAGAGCACTTATATCGGGGTACTTGGCCGGCTCCTCGGCGCTGATGAACTGCCTCAGGGGAGCAATAGAGACTTGTCGCTGGGCCTTCAAAAGATATGCCACGCTATACCTCTCAGGCAGTATCACTTCGTCCATCTTCTTCAGTCCCTTTGGAACGGTGACTTGGTGCACACCAGCAACCACCCTGCCGTTGGTCCACCGCATGAGGGTGTCGCCGGCGTTTACAATCATCTCAGTGGTGTCATCCGGCTCGACTGGGAAGAAAGTACCGGGGCGAGTCCGATCTTCCACCTCGAGGCCGCCCGTGCCGTCTTGGAATAAAAGCGTGATGATACCCCAATCCGAGTGCGGCGCAATACGGCTTGTATGACCGGCTCTCATCTCCTTGATGGAGATCTCGGGGTAGTGAGTGAGGCGTAGGTCAGCCGCATTGGGGATGGCGCGCTCCTCCAGGGACCCGCGGTTGAGGCCCAGAGAGACCTCGAGCGCAGCCAGCAGTATGAGGCAGATGCCGTTCCCCTCATCGTGCAGCGCTTCCATGAAGGGACGAAAGCCTTCGAGCTCGGAACTCTGGGGCCATTTGTTTGGGAATTCCGAATCGCTCGCGGTGCCTAAATCGAAATGCTCCTAGATAACAAAGCATTAGTATATGAAGGGACCTATAGCGGGGTGCGATTTAATCCCTTGCCTTCGAATCGGTGATTGGTTTCGAGGTCTTGTCGTCCACGAGTCTCGAGACGTACTCGACCGAGACATCGCTGTACCCACGCACAGGCTTGGGTCCCGGCTCATTGGCTATCTTGTTTTTCTCCTCCGCCGACTGATCGAAGAACGTCTTACTCTGGCGAAGGAATCAGGTTAACAAGGTGATGATAGCATGTTGAAACGCTGCGGCGAGGTACCTACCCACGCAAACACCTCGTCCAGTTTCTTCTTCTCGAGGCCGTGGTTGATGATCTTGACAAATCCGGTGTCGATCAGACCGGCAAGGAGCCCATCGGCAAATTGGCGGCGCTGCTGCTCGCTACCAGCAGTGAAGTGGCTCAGATCTAACGTTGGGATCATTTCGAGGTTCACTACAAATAACCGATGGCCATTCAACCAGGCTTGGAAATTCAGGTTCGGCAATTCTAAACTATGCACTCGAATAGGAATTTATTTATTCTGCCTCTCGGGCCAAGCTGACCAAGTTGTCCGGCACTTGGATGAGCGGATTTCGAACTATCTAGACGCATGAGATGGCTGCCCGAGCCGGTAGAAGGGATCGTCGGTCCACCAAGACGAAGGTGCCGGAATGCTAACAATGCGAAGACAGGCTCATCTCCATCCTCGAGTATGCGAATATCTGTCCCGTGAGTCAGCGGACTAAATTAGACATTATGCAGAGTAATACGTCGAGTTATGCTCATTCGATCGACCTTCAGTTCCCTCGCGTTCACCTTCCAGTCTTGCATGAGAATGTTACATCGCATTGATCTATCTCTACAAAGCAGTCGAGCGGTGAGGCGATCAGAGAGGAATCAACGCATGAGCTTCAAGAGGCTTCTTGGTGTAACCCTATAGCGTCGCTTCGCACGCAGGTGGCGTCGTAGCACCCGTCGGGAGTTATATGCAACTAGAATGTGACGGCAGGACTGCTTCTCCAATCCGGGGAGGTCCCCTCTGCTCCAGTGGGCCAATTCGCGGCGCACAGTAAGTGGTGAGGACGAAGATCACAGAATATAGCAGCATTGTGGCATCCTTCTGCGGGTATCATTGCACCTCGTGTAGTGAGCGAGCGGTCGGTTGAGTCGCCCTTCCTAGCCCTATCAAGAATGACATACAGCCATGAGAATTCCAAAAACGACGAAGCGAGCGGCTGTACGCCACGGGCTTGCAGAGGCTGCTAAAGTTGTTTCTCGCCTTCTGCTGTGTGACAGATGTGATAATATTGATGTCCAAGCAAAAGGGGGGGGAGGGAGATAGGGATATGCAGCGCTAACCCCGATTACTAGTATCTCAATTCTCCGACTGCAACCCTACCACTTCTTCCTCCAATCCCACCCCCACATTCGCAATCTCACCCACATGATGCATATTAGAGCCGCCAAATAACTGACAGCGGTATACACAACGGCGCCCCAATACCTCTGCTTCCCCGTAGCGCCCGTCGCGTCTAGCAGGCTTCCGGCAATAGGGATGCTGATCAGACATCCTAGGGAACAGACCGTATAGCAGGTCGCATAATATTTCCCATAATCCTGAATATGACACAGTTGGCCAAGGCAGGTCGGTGTCAGGCTTACGTTCGAGCCGCTCACAAATCCAAACAGGACTGTGAAGAGGACTAGGAGAGTTATGCTACTAAATCGAGGGGCTAGGACGTCAGGTAGCCAGAAACCGGCAACCGATGCTAGGCAGAGGAATAGGGATACGATCAGGGTGTTGTATCGGCCGAATCGATCAGCTAAGGCGCCGGCGACGTACCGGCCGAAGCAGGACGAGCCATTTGCGATGGCGAGGAGCTGGTAAGCAAACGCGGCGTCGCCTGACAGGGTCTTGTCCCCCGGTAGATCCTGTCGATCCAGGTAGTAGCTTGGTATGTATGTCATGGGTACCAAGTAAGCGAGATCGACGAGGAACAGGGCAGCGGTGGTCATGGACATGGCGCCGGTCCCGTCTAGGAAGATGCGCAGGTCGGGCAGCGTATCACGCCAAGTCGTGTGTGACCCGTTTCGCGGGGGAATTCTGCTCTCACAGAAGGCCACGCTGACGGCGCAGAGGATGAGCAGGATGAAGCCAAGGATCCGGATCGACCAAGCCCAGCCGACTTGAGGGAGGAGGGACTGCATCATGAGCGGAAACAAGACGCCACCCGCACCGCCCCCGGTAAAGGCTATACCGCTAGCCAGGCCGCGCCGTTCAGAGAACCAATGGGCCACGGAGCCCATGGCCGGGGTGATGAGGAGAGACGATCCACCGCCGGCCAGGATAGAGAACGCTAAGATGAATTGGTAGTATTCTGCGGGTGGTACGGTTAGCGCGACTGGCTCTGCGAAGGAGTCGATACCGGGGAGAGCCGCGTTGAACCTAACCCATGGCGTGATGGGCGTCTCACCCAGGCGACGTCTGTCTGCTTACCCGTACTGAAGCTGAGAGCGAAGACGCCGACGAGGGTGCACAGGCTGCCGGCAATCAACAGCCCACGCGGCCCCTTGGCGTCGAAGGTTGGTCCAACCTGAGCGCCGCAGAACCAAGTCATGAAGGCGTAGACGCCGAAGATCCATCCAATGGTGCTCGGGGACTCGTGCGGCAACAGTTCCCTCGACAAGTAAGCCTCGATCACCCCCGTCGAGTTGTAGACGCCGAGAGACGCGGCCAATCCCGACCAAGCTCCGAGCACCACCAACCACGCCCTGAGGCCCCCTTCCGGATACGTGACTTCGTCGCCATCGTCGATGAGGCTGGCGCCTCCTGGCGGCGGAAGAGAGGACGGACGGCGCAGAGGGGTTGTGTGGCTCTTCTCGGTCAGCGTCGTTTCGCCGCCGCCGCCGCCGTCGTGTAAGTGGCCGTCCATTCCCGGTGGCTGAGAAGCTTAGACGGATGCCGATGAGTACCCGGCGTCGTCGCCCAGTGTCCCGCAACTCAGTCAGAGTTATGTGGTCTCTTTTTTTTTTCCTTTTTTTTTTGTTCTTGTGTTTTTTGTGTCGAGTTGGCAAACCTTGGAGCCTCTTGGAGGGGAAGGATTGGGAGGGGGTTCGCAAAGCATTGCCGGCTAATGGAGGCTTCACTACGCCGAATAACACCATCGAAAGTACCCACCCGGTAGACAAGTCGCTGCGTGGTATGGAAAAGGCGGTATGACGTCACTCGTGACATTCGAGGAAGGAGAATGAGGGATCGGCCGGCCGGTGGCTCCGCTGGCTACGCTGGCGCCGGTGGCCCAAACCATCTGCATGTGCCGAAGCTACCTATGCTCTCCACTACTGCTCTCTAGTAGTGGCACCCGAGTGTCTGTGCATGTATGATGTGTGTATCTCGTCTAGCGCAACTTGGCGACTGCCATGCATGCTTAAGGCTTATTTATCTGCATGGCATACCTAACTGTGATCACAGGTTCAAGTTGAATCCGTCAACTAACCAACCCAGCACTTTTGGGGTAGCACTTCTGGGATAGCACTTCTGGGATAGCACTTCTGGGATAGCACTTCTGGGATAGCACTCCTGGGACTAGCATTTCGAGTTCTGTGCTTATGGTCTGTCTCGACAGGTCGGCTTTTGCCAGTATCATCACAGCCTTCTATGTCAAGTAGCTTTCGGCGCCAGTTGCTAATAGCAAAATGAGATGAGCAAAATGAGCAAACGCGGTCCTCAATCCGGGCTAGGCTACCTAAGCCAACCTCCAGGCACTTAGTAAATAAGACATGCCGGCAAATATAGAGCAAGTGTGCCTGCTCTCTTTGCATTGCCCCCTGGTATTCGTCTAACACACCATCTACCCTCGCCTAAAACTGTCCCGTTTGCCATCTGTATCGGTTAACAACCCCAGCGACAACCCCCCTTAGCTCCAAGTCACCGCCGACTGGCTGCCCGATGCGCGATGAGGACTGGGGACACTTTTGTCAGTCGTGCCCGGGGTTGTCGAAGCCGTGAAGATATCCAGACGCTTTATGCGCAATGGGCCGAGACCTACAACAACGATCTCCAAACCGGTGCTCACAACTACGCCGCCCCGTTCATCGTCGCCGAAATCGCCTTGAAACTCGGCTATCACTCCAAGGGTCCTGTTCTCGATGCCGGATGCGGGACCGGACTTGTCGGCGCTGCTCTCGCACAGGCCGGTTCCACGGCCATGGTCGATGGCCTCGACTTATCACCCCACATGCTCCGGGTTGCGGAAAAGTGCGGCGCATATCACAACGTCCTCCTGGGCGACTTGACAAAAGAGATAGCCAGGCCTAGCCAGTTCTATGAATTGGTCACCTGCGTGGGCGCATTCACACACGGACATGTCGGTCCCATCCCTGCCCTGAGAGAATTCCTCCGGGCTCTGAAGGATGCCGGACACGTCATTGCCACGGTTCTAGAAGAGATATGGCTGTCCGGAGGGTATCAGGCCGAGGTCGACAGACTAGAGGCCGAGGGTCTAGTAGAGGTGATCAGTACCACCTAAAAGGCGAAGACAAAGCATATGTGATGGTCTTGCAGAAAAAAGGTGCCATCTAGACAAGCCGTGTTAAGAAAGCTCCGATAGATCTAAATACGTTGCGTCGCCAACTAAAAAAGGTGCCTGCTTTGGAATATATGGACTGCATAAACAAATCATCTTGGCCTGAACGTAGTTGGTGGTTTGTTTAGCGAGTAGTTTAGGTTATATGCTACTTTCTCCGTCAAATAGGGCATAAGCAACCCAATAGTTCAGGATGATTACTTAAGCTCCTGAGGCTAACAATAGGTACGAGATGTCGCGGGGTAAATTCATCAGCTCACCTACAAGCTTCTATGTGGTGGCCGCTGGCGGCCCGGCCCGCTTGCGAGATAAAGAAAAAAAAGCTTAGCTTGACAACCCATGATCTCAGATTACCGAACTTAAGCTTCCGAGTTATTGTAAAACCCATGTTGTCCCTAAAATAGAAAGCTTTGCCGGCGAAGACAAGTACGCTGTAAACTAAAGTGCAAGGCACTTCAATTTAAACTCAACTACCTACCTACCTACCTACCTACTACCTACTTGGCTGGATACCTAATTAGTTGACTGAACGCTTTATTATCCACCAGCTAGGTTGCCCGTGTTAATAACTTAAAGAAGTTCTAATCAATAAATATATGGCTATAAACTTCTAAAGGTAACCAATGGCAGGCTTAACAAGGATAACAGCAGTAAGCCTCGCAAGCTTCGCCTTCCTAAGGTCAGCTAGAGGCTTCCAAGGAAGGCAATAATACATATCCAATACCTAGCGTATACCACTGTGCATAGTAATTAATATATACTCGGCGCCTCTTGAACGGAGTCATTTCACACTGCAACAATATAGTTAAGCGTTGTAATTTTATCATTATCTACGCGAGCAACATGCTCCCAGGTATGTACAAAAAACAACAAGACAATCACCACATTTACTCACCGGGTATACGATGAGGCGGGGGGTGGGGGTATTATTCCGATTTGACGCCGTAACATGCACTCCCGATTTTAAAGAGGTTCCCGCTCCCGTTTCCGAGTAAGTAAGATGAGACAGCATCTGCGTAGCTACCACAACCTCCTACGGCCTCCCTATAGCGCATAAATACCACAAGGAGAAAAAATGAACCTGATCGTGGATAGGGAAAAACCCTTCCACCCCCTTCTTTCTGTTAGTGATGTCTAACTTCATGGTCGGTTGAAGCCTTGCTTAGCCTAGAGTGAGCGAATTAGTGACCGGCCTAGGTAGGCGATAGCCCGGGGAGGGAATATGCGTAGCACTCACCTTCATTAGCTCTATCCTCGCCTTGAGCTGACTCGTGACTTCTGCTGCTCTCTTCCAGCTTTCCACACCGTTGCCAGCAGATGCTGTCATGCTAGAGCTGACGGTGGCCCCATGGGTCGCGTCGTCCATGGTAGCACTCCTATAGCCTCGCGCAGGACTACCGCGCCCACTCGAGCCACTCCCATATCTGAGGTCTGGACTGAGCTTGCTTCGAGGGTAATTGTGTGGTATGTCGCCGTTCTCTTTCTCCTCCGACAGCGTGCTCGTCAAACTCATCCTGTTCGACTGGGCACCGGCGCTGTTCGAACTGTCACGATAAATGCCCAAGTCCTCGTGGATCGGACTGGTGACTCTGGGACTTGCCATGCCGCCCGAAACGCTAAGACCCTCAGCCCTACTAAGCGCACGTTTGAGACGTTCCAACTCCCGGCGCAGCCTTTCGTTCACCTGCTCGGCTGCCTCGGCGTCGCTGCGTGCACGAACAAGCTGCGTCTCCTTTGCCTTGATACTTAGAACGTCCCGAGTGTGGTCCTCGATAAGTCCGGCATTCTGGTTCTTTAGTTCTTGTACCTCCGATGAGAGTTTGCTCCTATCCTGTCGTAGGTCGTCCACCTGCTGCAGGAGCTGCTCGTTGGTCGCTCGAAGTTCCTCGAGCTCGGCTCTTTCTATGGCCGTGAGCCCGCTCGAGGGAGGTGGCGAGGTTGCCATGGGGGCGGGGGCCGCAGCGGCCATCGGTTTTGCCAGCGATCGTCCCGCTAGACCGCCGCGGCCCAGTCCGATGCGCGGCCTAGGTGGTGGCGAGGCCGGTAGAGGCTCCTCATCTTCCACCAGAAGCGGGGGTGGCGGCGCGGCGGCTCTTCTCGGGGACCCAACGCCTGAGCCAGCAATACGTCGTTGGGGCGCCTTTAGACCAGTGGCCCCCCCTGGTTTTGGCATCCCCGATTTATTGGGCCCAGCGGCCTTAGAGGCTGGCAGCGGCAGAGGGGGTTCTGGTGGTGGTGCACTTGCAGGGGGGGCTGTCTTCTTTACCGCGCCTTTCTTGAGCCCTCCACCGACGACCTTTTTAGGCCCTCCCGCCTGTGCTCTCGCCACCGGCGCCGGCGCAGGTTTGGGCTTATCCTTCGCTTTGACCTCTGCTTTTTCGAAGAATTCTTTAATTTTCGTCTTCCGAATATCGTCTAAACCTTCGATATGGGGGTTCATGGCACGTTCCCCGACAATCTTCATCACAGTTCCCAGAACTTCAGCACCACCGGATCGGAGGCTTTCGCTCCCCTCGGAAAGCAGCTTTTTAGCAGCTTCGACGATACTAGCCACTTCCTGCTTTGTAGGTACGTCCCGCGTCGTTCGAAGACAACGAACTAAGAACCTCATCGTGCCTTCTTTAACCTGAGGATTTTTGTGGTTCAAGCATGTAAAAATATCCTCCAGGCAGTCGGTAAGGTTAGTAGCTAGGAATACTTGATCTAGTGCTGCACCTAGAGCGTCAGCAACTGACTGTTTCTTTTCCTTCAAGCGCTCCATGATAGGTGCCATGACGGTGGATCTATATTTTCCATAGCCTTTCCGCAGGCCTTTGGCCAATACTTCGATGCACTGGGCGGCCTGGGTGACGACGGCAATATTCGCATCTTTCATACTCTTGGCTAAACCGCGATTGATCTCGTTGAAGTCGCCATCTTTAATTCTCGGTATATTCAGAACGGCAAATAGACCCTCAAGCGCCTCCTTGCGATCTTTCCACTTGGAAGACGCCAGATTGTCGTGGAAGCCGGCTGGCACCTTGGACAGCACATCCTGAGGTTCCGCCAAATCGAAAGCGTCCACCTCAACAGGCTCCTCGACGCCATCGTCTTCGTATATGTCGTCGCCCTCGGCGCCGGGTGGTGGGGCCCGAGCCATGGCCGCCTGCTGAGACCGTAGAAGCCGTTCCTGCTTCGGTGCTGGCTCGGCCTTGATCTTCTCAAACTGGGCCTCGAGGTCTGTCTGTTGCGTGGGCTTCAGATCGCCCCAAAACATGGGTTTCATGGCTTCGCGAAGCCAGCGGTAAAACTCGACCGCCAAGTTGGTGGCTTCGGCTCGGACATTCTTGTCGGCATGACCAAAGGCCTTGGGGAGAATTTTGAGCACGGGTTTGGGGTCGGCGACTTTGCACCCGTAGTTGTGGAATACGGTGGTGAGGGCGGCGAGAGCGGCGGCGATGACCTTGGGTTGCTTTGCGGCAAGAGCGGGGAGAATGTCTTCAATGACGGGCGCAGCGACGTCGAGCTCGATCAGCAGGAGGAGAGCTTCGATAGAGGAGGCCTTGGTCGCTGGACGGGTGGAAACGAGGCCCTTCTCGACGATGGGGCTGATAGCCTGGCCACGCGAGCGTACGCAGCCCTCGCGGCCACCAAACTTGATGAATGCGCAGTACGCGGCGATGCCATCGGACTGGGCGGCGACGTTGGAATCGGCGACCGCACCCTTCCATAGGCTTGGATCCTGAATGAAGGGGCGGAAGGCGGGGTCGTGCTCATCGGGGGTAATCTCGAACTGTTTAGAGGCCTCTTCGTAGGCTTGCTTACGAACCTTCCAGACCTAGGATTGACAGTTGGGGGTGAGCGAGTATATATTAAGACATACCAGCGGGGGAAGAAAGCCCAGAGGAAGGAGGGGACGGGAGAGGGAGAGGGAAGAGCAGAAGCGCACCTTATGTACCCAGCGATCTGTAAGCGGGAGAGTGCTGTAGTCTGGCTCTCCGTCGGCCATGGCGGCAGACGACTGATAAGGGTCCCTTAGGAAGGTGGGTAGTCGGGGCTCGAGACCAAGATGGAAGCCGAAATTGATCTGGCGGCAACTGTTGTGACCCGGGGAAGCACCAGATTGTGCGGGTATTGGGTGGTGGCGCCTATAAGAATCGACGTTATTGTCGTCGGTATCGTTGGTGTAATTGTCCCCCTTCGAGTTGGTCTTGTTCTTCCTGCGTTTCGATGATAAGGTGACGGCTATCTTCCGGATTAGCTTGGGCAAGAAGGATGATATACGGTGCTGGACGGGCATCTTGTTTCTCTTTCTCCCCCCACTTCCCGTTCTCCCTGCTGGTGTTCTGGTGTTCTAGGGAGGAGCTATCCTGCCCGAGGGCTGTGGGGGATCATCTGTCGTGATGAATATGCCGAGTATATGCGTGCACACGTCAAGACTTCTTTGAAACGTGAGGTGGGGAGTGAGTAGGAGCCTGCAGCCGATCTGTACGTCGAGTTCGGCTTCTGCTTCTTGCTCCAGCTTCTACTTGGTTCCAGCTTCTGGCACTTGCTTCTGCTTCTGTATCCCGAGGCGCCCTGCCAGGAAGAGACGTAGACCTATGACTCGCTCGAGCTTGATGTGGCCGGTCTGGCGCTGAGGACAGAAGAGGAGAGAGGAGAGAGAGGCGGCGGTGGCAGGAGGGGGGAGGGGGGAAGAGATAGGAGAGGGGGTCGGCGAGGCTCAGGCAGGTATGTACAAAGCGTACGAACAAACACACCTTATACAGCTTACACAGCTTACACGGGGCATACACAGGCTATGTGCAAGTGCAGCCACGGCGCATACACAACAAACGCGTTGTCAGAGGATTCGTCCCAGACACCAGATCAAAGTGCTTTTCGCTGTTGCTCCTACGTCGGCGCTGTGGGAGGATTATGACGGATGACCGAGTGAGGACTATGACGAGAGGGAACGGAACAGATGGGACAGGGACGTGGATTGATCGGCCTCTTTAAGTAGGTAGTTATTTATATTTCCTTGAGTGAAAGTGGAGTGCCGAGACGTCTGTCAGTGAATGCTCGATGCACAGGTTACGACTTGGTGGAATCGGAATATCGCAGTTAATTGAAGTAGGTAGTAGATAGGTAGGTTATTGTTTTGAGGTTTATGTGCCCAATGTTTTCGTAGGTCTATACATACATCATTCACAAGAATGTGGGGGTTTCCAAGGCCCAGCAAATGTTATTGTCAGAAATAGAGCGCCGTCTACAATTGTTTACGGGTACAAAGTACAAAGCACCTCCTAGGTAATATGCCTGTAGACTATCAGGTACTTACTTAACTTACCTAGATACATGTGTATAAGAGGTACCGTGCGTACATTATGTAGTATGAATACTTCGTGCCTGAAGTACACATATGTACCTAGCACTAATGGCTGGCCAGCCCCGCGGCCTAGTCCCGAACTGGGTAGGTACCTACCTAAGTAAGTACATATGTGCTGGTTGATAGTGCATTCTCTCTTTTCTTTGTACCTACTGTACATGATAGCTTTCAGTGTCAACAATCAATCAATCAATCACAACGATAGGATGTATTGCTTGAACCAAGGAGAAACCAAAGCTTCCCTTCCCCATCTTTCTAGACTGTTCTGATATCTAAGTACTGGTAGCTTAGATCAGGAGTTGAGGCCAAGTTCCCTCAGGTTTCAACTCTCTTCTCTCTACTTAACAGCCAACAAGCCGAATGATCGATCAGCCCAAGCCAAACCTATCTAGCCCGCCGCCTACTTACCTACTTACCTACATATACCTACCTTACCGATAGTTTGTTTACCGACAGTTTGTTCACCACTGCATGGGTCATCTTATACCTTACACGCCCCCCGGTCCACGAACATCGTTGCTGCTATTGCTACTGCTGCTGCTGGTTTCCGCATCTGGTCCAAGATGGCACAGATATTAACCCCGCGGCAAGCTGAGGAGTTGTATGGCTCTGCTCTCGTCCTTTCCTCCCCCTTTCGTTCTCTAGGTTGCCCATGGCACATGGCTGTGGTCTCTTTCGTCATTCTCGCTAACTACTTGTTGTGACGATACCTACAGACACAAGGCCATCGTCGCCTACTTGGCCTCCAACAATCTGCCCAACACGGCCGCCGAACTGCGAACTGAGCTGGACCTCGGCGACACCTTTGACGATACCACGTCGAAAAAGTATGAAGGCCTGCTCGAGAAGAAATGGACGAGCGTCGTGAGACTACAGAAGAAGGTACCCAAGTCTGCCCTTTGCCCGTGTTGCCGTGTTGCCCATGTCATCATGTCATCCACCCATGCGCTTGGCTCGGCTTGGTTTGGCTTCGCTTCTCTTCTCTTCTCCTCGAACCCGAGCACGTCTGCGCCTGGCTAACTCGTCTCGGCTTGCCTTGGCTCGTCGTGTAGATCATGGACCTCGAGTCGAGAAACTCAATGCTGCAAGCCGAACTGGACAGGGCCACGCCAGCCTCCCTCTCGAGTCGAAATCAAGATCCCACCACCTGGCTTCCGAGATCGCCTGCCCGCTACACCCTCCAATCCCACCGAGAGCCCGTCACCTGCGTCGCATTCCACCCCGTCTTCTCCTCTCTCGCCTCTGGTTCCGAAGATTACACCATCAAGATCTGGGACTGGGAGCTGGGCGAGTTGGAGCGGACCATCAAAGGCCACACCAAGGCCGTCTTGGATGTCGACTTTGGTGGCCCCCGGGGCGGCACGCTCCTGGCCTCTTGCTCGAGCGATCTGACCATCAAGCTCTGGGACCCCTCCGACGAGTACAAGAACATTCGCACCCTGCCGGGCCATGATCACAGCGTTAGTGCCGTTCGGTTCATCCCCTCCGGTGCCGCCGGTGCCCCGAGTTCCGGAAATCTGCTCGTGTCCGCATCCAGAGACAAGACATTGCGTGTGTGGGATGTGTCCACCGGATACTGCGTCAAGACGATTCGCGGCCATGCCGACTGGGTCAGGGATGTATGCCCATCGCCCGATGGGCGCTACCTGCTGTCGGCCGGGAATGACCAGACAGCCCGGCTCTGGGATATATCCCTGGCGAATCCGGAAAGCAAGCTCACGCTGGTTGGCCACGAACACACCATCGAATGTTGCACCCTCGCCCCGCCCGCGGCGTACCCGCATCTGGCGCCACTCGCCGGCCTCAAGAAACCGCCGCCTGCGTCGAGTTCTGCTGAATTCATGGCAACGGGCTCCCGCGATAAGTCTATCCGGATATGGGATGGTAGAGGGAACTGCATCAAGACATTGAATGGCCACGACAATTGGGTGCGGGCCCTGGTCTTTCATCCCGGAGGAAAATACCTTCTGAGTGTCGCGGATGACAAGACGCTGCGGTGTTGGGATCTAACTCAGGAGGGGAAATGTGTCAAAGTACTAGCCGATATTCATGGCCATTTTGTTTCATGCCTGCGTTGGGCACCGGGTATCGTGCGAGAGCCTGTGGCCAATGGCAACCACGAGGGCGCAAATGGAACCGGCACTGGCACCCCGAAGCCAAGCTCCACTACCTCTGATGTGCAGATGAGGTGTGTTATCGCCACAGGTTGTGTTGATCTGAATGTGCGCGTACTTGCAAATTGAAGAGATACCCATTACTTATTTTCAGAACAACACATCTGCCATCGCCCATCGATCTCCCTGTCGACACCCGTTCCCTACATTTACCCGGAGAGGGCGTGTTCTAGCCTTGCAACCTGGAGCGCCTGGCGCTTCCAGAGTCCACACAGACCATATACGTAGGGCAAAATATTCGTGTGCTATCAGCAGGCAGCCGACAACGAGGCCTAACTCGCTACTTTTCAGCGCGATACGGAAGACTAGATGCCATGCTGAGCCGAACCGGGAACATACACGGTCACACTACCTGTTCAACGGTTCGCGCCATCACTCACATTAGCCTCTCTAGATCTATAGCGGCTAACTGCTGACTGCAGGAAGTGATACCGCGCGACATCTAGGAGATGTTCTTCGTTGCCTCATGGCCTTGATTCGATTCGTACGCAGACGCGAAGTTGCCTTTTTCGATATTGCCCATTGAACCCGGGCCTCCCTCGACTAAGAGGCGACACACAGCATACAAAAAAATATGCCGATGATTTCTCGTGCCCAGAAAACTGCAAGTTTCTGAAGCTACTAGTAGTATTTTACACAAATCTAGCGCCTGGAAACGCTGTGCGGCGGGACAACGTCCCACTATGCCAACAGCTCCCCTTGTAAGCCGAGCTTCTCCATCTAAGCCACGCTGCCTTTCCCCTGGGCCAAGCTTATATAGGCCACAGTATTAACAATGCGTGATAGGATCGCGACGTTGCATTGATAGACAGCCTTGTTGCGTGGCTTCGCTGCAGCAAGAGAGCAGGTCGTCTTGGGGATGGACGGGGGTGAATTGGGCATGCTTTACATCAATCAATCAACACTTTTATCTCTAGACGAACCTATGAAAGCATATCTCCTATGTTCGCCAGTCAGTAGACGGACGATTACATCATGTTTGCCTTTACACACATCTAATGTATTTACACCTAGGTAGATACGGCTTGTCACCAATGTACGGCGGGGTTCTTGTTACTTTTACCTTCGAGCCTGTTGTGACGTCTCACCAACTCCTCCCACCCGCCTAACTTCCCCCTTGCAATATGATAGCACTGGGATTCTGTACCAATAGCGTTTCAACAACAGTATATCCCATTGAGAGTCTAGAATCCCATCGTGGTATCGGTGGTCTCACCCCAATCCCTTCGTCAGGGCTAGAGTTCGCATTTGTGTTTATTGACGACCTGAGTCAAGTCGTCGAGGGATCGGGGGGAGAGGCGAAGTTGTCGTGACATTGCCCAACGAATGCTACCCGCATATCCCTCGATCATTTAGACGACAGCGTAGCATCCCTTCCATACGAAGACGGGAACCTCACGGGAGAACTAGACGAGATGTATATAAGAGAATACTAGCTGCCGTGATTAAGGGCGCCCGGGTGCGTGTGGCGGATGCCAAGCATTAAGTACCAAATAGAGGCCTAAGCTAGCCCTGACCTACTGAATAAGACTGATATAATTTGCAGCGGTGGACAGGATATGAGCAGAGTTCCTAGTTCCGGATACAATAAGTGCGCACCGGCGCCGATAAGTACGGATCTCCCTCGCCAACAGCTACCACACGTTCATAAAAATAAAAATAAACTATGAACACCCAGGGCATATATATACTACCGTAAAACGCCACTGTTCGGAAACAGGCAGGTAATATCGGGTTCTAAACACGGAGCATGGTAGTCATGGTTTAGTTAGTTAGATCTGCGAGAGGGGGGTATAATTTCACAATAACTTCATACATACAAAGTAGCCATTTATTCATACCGGCCTACATAAGTCATTATGTACGAGACTATAGCGTGGTTCTGCCTCTTGCGCGGATCGTATAAGTTCATTAATACACAGCTCCTCCACGAGTAATATTCATCACGCCGGGTCACTTGGCTTGGGCAATCTATCTATGATCTCCCCCCCGGCGCCCACGGAGATATAACCATAGCCTCGACCCTCTTCTACTTGGTGTGCCCACCACTTCTGAGTCGGTCGGTATTGATAGCGTATGTGGCCACACTGCGGATCCTCCAATCGAGCTTTTAAGCAAGCCTCGTGGAGATCGTTGAGACATTTCGTCCCGCGACCCCTAGTCCTTCCTGGAACAGGGTGCCATATCATCCTCTCGGGCTTGAGCTTATCTTCTTCGGTCTGCGGGATTCGCTCGAGGGCAAGCTCAGAGGCCTTTACTCCGGGCTTTGTCCTAATGGTCATAGAAGACATGCCTGCGGTCCATAGCCGTGGGTCAACCAAGGTCCACTTGTTGCGAAGAACCTTATCCAGAGGAGGCAGCTCTTCTCTGCCGTTCTTGAACATCTCCTCGATCCTTCGGCACGTGATGTCTAGAGGATTGTCCTTGGGGTCTATCCGGAACTTGGTATAGCTACTATACCACACATGTGACAAAGAGCACCCGTGGTAATTCTCAGCAGCACTTTCGTAAACGTAGTCGATTAGCTGACATTGCATATCTAGCAGGCCCTGTCCGAATTTCTCTCGGTCGGCTATCGCTATGTCCCAGATGAAAAGTTCGATTGTGGTGAAACCCCCAGTTGGAGTTATGAGATGCGGGTTCCTGGGCCTATAAATGGCAATCCATGGATGTCGTTCGTATTTCCGCTTAGGCATATACTCGTCCCAAGTATCTGTGATGGTGTAGAAAAGGCCATACCATGTGTTCCGTTTCTTTGTGAATCTCGGCGCTGCCTTGAGCCAGCTACTAAAGGTGTCAAAGTGGCTTCCGTGCTCGTCGCCGTCACCAAACTGTACGGCCATATCCCAGTCTCTCCAAGACACAGGTCTCCGGTGGAGTTCAGACCAGTTAGATCCTGTTCCCTTTCTATGTCCGTCTATCCACCACTGCAACGCCTGGGCGTCATCCGAGTGGAAAAGAGTACCTGTAAATGAAAATGGTGCTTTACAAATAGAAGTTTTCCATTCTTTAGAATCGCCGGCGCCCCTATTTATGGCCCTTCTTGTGTCCCAGACGACACTAGCCTCTGTGTCGTGCTTGTCGGCTTCCTTCTGAATCTCCGGCGCGAATGATCGTCGCTGAGCAATGATACCAGCAATATCCGGATCGCTTCCTTCCGTATCAAAATATCTCGGAATGTCAATATAGCGATAGGCTCGTTGGATTCTGCTAGGATCAGAGCCGAGAACATAAAATCTACGGAACCGGTCACATTTGAGTTGAGTCCACCAGCAGAACGAATTAACTAAGCTTTGTTCATCACTTGGGTCGATAAATTCGGTTAGCCAGTGGATTTTGCGAATGTCTGCCGAAATCGTTAGTAGCGAGCTAAACTAGGCCGAGTGAGGCATTGATAGCAAGAGAAACGTGGTTGAAGGTTAAATAGTATACTTTACCTTCGCTTGTTTCTTCATCCCCAAAGTGCTGCATTATCTCCTGAAGTAGTTGCCAAGCCCGGACATGATCATCAATATCCTGCTTACTCCGGCCAGCCCGCTCGAAGAATGTGTATACATCTTTGTTATTCGGATTGAGGCTTGTTAAGGCGTTGTACTCCTTTTGCTTTTCCTCTGTAACGTTCCGGAGAAACCGAGGGAAGTCGTGGCAGGTCACAATTACATGACCAGGATTCGCACCATATAACAAAAACCACTTCAAAAATTTACAGAGCTTGGCCGGCTCTGAAATCACGAAACTGGGAGTGATTAGAAATGCCCGACCATAAGGGAACAGGCGCGTCAATCGAAGAGTCCCCGGCACATTCGTAGCCCCCAGATCTGAGGGATACTGGGGCCGCGTATTCTCGCCACTGTCTAGATGCCAGAATGTATACTTCGAGCCCTCAAGCATGCGCCAGACATTTGGAATTTTCTCCAGCTTCCACAGAGTGAAATCAGCATGAGAAATAATTGTTCCTCCGGCACCAGCCCGTACATCTTCATGGAAAAGGCGCCAGCTGTCTTGTTGCTCGACTGTAAAGATCGGTCGGCCCGGTTGATGGAACCCTTTTTATGGCATGATCAGTCGCTATTTAGTCGTGCAAAATATTCGTCGGAGTTACTTACGTAGCCAAGCCATGAGTGCTCCTAGCAATTGTCGCGCCTTTATAGGAATTAGGAGCATATAGGTTTGTTTATCTTTCCACTTAAGGTTCTGTGGAAGCATATTTTTAAAATCAAGCCCAGTCAGTGTCCCCACGATATCTGGGTCGTTGGCGCCGCTGAGGTGTATAAGCTGATTGAACGTCTTAGGCTCCTTATGAAACCTCTGGGGATAAGCTTGGGGCGGAATATGTGACTGGAAGATGAGATACCGCAGTAAAACGTCTGAGCTAAGTTTCTTATCATCAATATCGTGCCAATCGAGCCAAGCCCAGCCAGTACACCTCGCTGGATAGACCAGGATCGAATACTCGCGTGCAACTAAATGCAATCCTATTGAGCCCTGCTGCAGCGATTGTGTGATATTCTTCAAGGCCGTAGCGTGTTTCAGTAGAGCAGGCTCAACCGCGCCGGCTGAAAGTTTCACTTCAATAAGTTTCTCCCTCTGGGAAAAGAAATGATACGAGGAGCAAGTAGATGCAAGATGGAGGGTTTCTTCAGATCTGAACGTAGATAACCAAGCAGCCGGATGTCGGGTAATGCCACTGAAACCCACCAAGACCGCTTCCGAGTGCCCAAACTTTACAAGCTTCTGGATTGTCTGTGTTTGTTCCTGTGGCTGATGTATCGTGACCGGGAGTGTCATCGAAGATGCTGGTACTCCTTTGTCCACATCTCTTCCTGCACTACCGGTGTTTGTGTCTCCAGCATCACGGAATACATCGCATGTCGTGGCTATCGGGCCCTCATTGTCTTCTCCAGTAAAGTGGACAGTTTTTTTGCGCTTCAGCGTAATGACCTCCTCTGTATTCCCCTCCTGTGCGGCTTCTCCGGATACCTGAGGCTTAGATACGGCCCCCGAGGGCGCAGAAGGCGGTTTAGATGCCTCACTGCTTCGTGGTGGCTCTATTGTAGTGGGCGAAGTGAGGCTCGGCTTCCGCGGTCTCGTACTATCTGGCTCATTACCGAGAAGGAAGTTGCGGGGAATAGAGGACAAGGCACCGGCTATGTCACCTTTCTCGATGCCTTTCTTTCTTGCGAGGTTCCTCATGCGCATGTTAGGAAACGTTTTGGGCGCCTTAGAGGGATCCGCCATGACATCAGCCAAATTCGCTCTCTTTCTGCGCTGTTTTCCTCCTGCAAACACATTCGTATCTGAAGAGACGGGAAATTTTCGAGTTCTGGTCGCTGTGAGCCGCTTGGTGGTCAGTGCTGAAGACGGAGCGGGTGGCCTTTTCGCTGTGAAAGGCGGTGTAGGAGTGGTAGTAGAAGCACTTTGGGTCGGCACCTTGGCGGTCGTATGTTTAAAGACACTGCTTCTTCTAGCAGTGCCCTGATAGCCGGTCATTGTGCCGCTACTGCCTTTGCGGACGAGCCCAGAGCTTGCTGCCGAGGAGAAACTTGGTGCAGAGGGTTTCACAGAGTTCTTCACGGAGATCTTCACAGAGGTCCTCGGGAGTGATGGGGGCGGTTGTTTATCCGAACTCTGTTCGGGCATCCGCGACACGCTCGAATCCTTTTTGGGCGCCTGGAATGGAGTCCCCATGAATGTAGTTTGTTTGGCGGCTCTTCTCGCAGTCGACGCAGGCTTAGGCGTGGCCATTGCCGTTTCCAATGGCGGGGTCGACGTATCAGCCGCTGCTCTAGATTTTGACGAGGGAGAACCAGCATCGTCAATCTCGTCTATTTCTTGGGCCTCGTCGTCGGAATAAAACAAACCCTGGTCAACCGGCGAAGCCATCGGCGCACCATCATCAGTATATTCAAGTGGGAGGGGCATTGTCAACGGCCAACCGAGCCTCTGGCGTCTGGCATTACGTCTCATGTGCCTCTCCGCTCGTTCGGCGCAGGCAGCGTCATATGTCGCCATATCAAAGGTTTCACGGGTGCCGGCATCAATCTCGGCTTTATTTTCTTCCCATTTGGCCAGGAGGCCGTCACCGAGATTCTCTATGGGCTCCCAGGTACTGTCTTCTAGTTTGAAGCCTTCCCACATGATGAGGTATTGGCGAGCACCGGGAACATTAGGATCCGGCCGTTCAGCCAGGATATCGTCGACGTCCCATTCCCTCTCGAAATCATTGTCTTCGGCATTCGTAGAAGCGGTGGATAGATCATCGTCATCGTCATCGTCATCCTGTCGTTGCCGCTGGAAGGCATCTCCAGCGCGAGAAGGAGAGCCACCAGGGGCATTGAACGACATAGTGCGACGGCCCGCGTAGCTACACTGGGTAGTCTAAGAGACTGAGCGGGACGCGGCGTTTGGTGTCAAGGTCGGGCAATATGCTAACATAGAAGAGGGAGACCGTATGGATGACGGCCATTTAGAAATCACACGTTGACAGGAGAAGGTTGTCAGGAGAAGGTTGTCAGGAGAAGGTTGTCAGGAGAAGGGTTGGCCGTAGCAACGGTGGTGGGAGGTAAGTAGTTAAGTAAAAAAGATGTTTACAGAGTTGAGAGAGACTGGATGTTGAGCGAGTCCGAGGAAACAAGAGGACGCCCCTTTCTAACTATCTATCGATGGTAGCACCTGCGATGACAACTACTACATCACATGTAATAACGGCAACAGCCGTGAGCACCCTCAATGGGCCAGGTCACGCTGCCTTAGAGAAACAAATTGATCAATATGTCATGTTACTCAAGGTTCAAGATTGATAAGGTATCAACGGTGGAGTGGTGCCATGTGTGTAATTTATCTGAGATGCTACCAATAGGTACCAAGATACATTGGCTGGAGAAGAGACGGACTGGAGGTCAGGGCATTCACTGTGTGGGTAATTATTATACGCACTGTCCCTTATACCTGCCTAACACACGGTACCTCCGTGCTTCCATTCTTCACCTTACAGGTACCGAGACATGTCTTGTGTCATAGGTGCATGTAGGTACACATGTAGTTGTATGGAACCGTGTAGGCATGTGCTTGCGCTTTGATATTCTTAGAAAAAATAGGTTTGTAAGTACTTCGTAGTATTGGGAGGTGCCTTAGGCTAGAAACTTAAACTCAGCTACATGTACTCACTTTCTATGTACCTAAGACGAAGTACGAAGTACATGTTTGTAATTCAGAGACACAGCATGTATGTTCTATACATAGGTACATGTGCGTAGTGGCAGCAACTAAACTCCGGATCCTGCTAGGTATGTCTATAGAAAGTTATTTCTGTCGCCCAATAATTACAACCAAGCGTAGTCATCATCTAGTAGCCATCCGCCAATCCTCGACGTCCTTCCAGCTTCGCGCGTCGGGGTCGACCTCGCGCCCGATGCCACGTCTACTCCGACTACGAGCGCGGCCGCCCCGATCGCCGTCGCCGTCGTTCCACGCTTCCCAGTCCTCGTCGCGACGACTGCCCCGACTATGCGCTCTGCTCCGCGGGCGCGCGACGACCTCTATCTTCTCGAGAACCTCGGCGCCGTCGCCGCTGGGCCTCCGCCACTTGCGATCCCACCTGTTCTCCTCGGCCTCGTCCCCCGCGCGACGCGCCTCGATGCGCTTCTCCACCGCGTTGGCGCCCAGCGCGCCCACCGCCGCTCCGACCACCGTCCCAATAAGTTGATTGCGTCTATGCTCGGCGTCGTCGCGACGGCGGTGGTCTCCGCTCCGCTGATGCTGCCGGTTGCTCGTCATGTCGACCGCCTCTCTCGCCGCCAGTCCGCCAACGAGGGCACCAAGCACGCCTACGCCCAGGCCAACCGCCGAGTCCGTGAAGGTGTTACCAACGAGCTTCTTGGCCTTCCCGATCGGCGCCCACGTCCTTCCGTCGTCCGAGTCGTCGCTTTCGCCGTACTTGTTAGCCCCTCTTTCCTGTATTCCGTCGTTTGGGCCGATGGGAGGGCCCAGCGATCTCGGCCGTGACCGCGACTCGGGGACGTGCAGTCCTGCGGATGGTGGCGGTAGCGGCGGGTAAGAGTCTCCCTGCGGGTCGTAGGTCAGCCGGGCCTGCGGCTTTCCATTGTACGTTGAGCGGCCCGGACTGGCGATGTGAGAATAAGAGGGCGGAGCTGCCGCACCCCCCGAATATGTGTAATACTCGGTACCCCGACCGCGGGGAGGATATCCTTCTTCGTATGGTGCCATGTTCCCTCTCGTGAAAAAATGGTGTGGGTGAAAGTCGAGTAGATGGTATAGTATAGTAGATCGACGATGATAATGATGATGAACACAGATGGCCCTGTAAGACCCCTTTTCAATGCTCAAGACTCGAGTGTGGTAATGATCGGGTGACCTTGGTGCCTCATGACCTGTGGTGTCGTGATAGGATAGATGCGATGGATGGGATGTTCAGCTGCGCGATAGCAAACGTGTCTGTCTGGCCCCACCTCATTCGAGTCGGGTCCAATCTGACCTGGTCTTCTTCTCTCAGTACGCTGTTCTGAACTAGCTGACACTCGCTTTCCCCGAGGTATTATATCAATGTTCGGCAGTGAGGCGCGTTCCCGAGTATGGAATGTAAAAATCTATACTCGCAAGAAGCAAAAAGCACGAATGAGAGACTAAGTGGCGACTTTATGCCTCATCGCCTAGCCACCAGTACACGTGTATTTAAGAGGCAGAGGCCTACCAACCCAAGTGCTACCGGTGCCGTGATGTGGCATTGGATTATGCCCAACAACGACCCCTGTATACTGCATACTAACCGATAGTGTAGGTATGAAGCAGCCCCCGCGCCCGCGGCCAATATCATGAATGCATCTCTTATGTATCCACATCAAAGGAGACAGAAACTAAAGGAAGGGTCTCTCCTGTTGAGCTGACAACATAACGACAGTGCCTAACAATATCAGTCAAGATTGGGCAGATTGGGCATTTGAGTGGAAAGCAATCGGTATATGGACAATCCTTTTCAACCGACAAGTTAGTATTGGTCGGCTTAGCCCATGTGATAGTGGGTGATGATGTCACGGCACGGGAGTCGTCTCCATAAATACTCTATACACCTAGGTACGAAGCACTTCGAGGTACCTTAGGTGCCTGCGTGTACCTACTCACATTACGCAGGTATTCACATATATCTAGGTACATACGTACGCAACGAGCATCTCACTCCTCCGAGGCATCATTCCTCAAAGAAGGACGAGGAGAAGAAGAAGAAGAATAAGAAAAAATAAATCAACTAGATAAGCAGTGTGTTTATTAAAGACGTGACAAGAGAATAGAAAAGGGAAGAGAAAAAGACAGAGAGAAGGGCACGTTCTACTAAGCGCTACCTGGCAGCGTGAGATCTACCAAGTACCTACCCGTCAACTACGTCCCAGATACATGTACGCGACCCAAAAGTTATTAGCCGTGGATGCTACATGCTACGCTCGAACGAGGACCCGACATTGAGCATGCTGCGCGAAACGAAAGTACCTACAAGAAATTCGTAAGAGCTGACTTGCTCCCGGCCTGTCTCTGCAGATGGAGAGATCTGTGCCGACGTCATGGAGGAGCAATATTCCGCGATAGGGCCTCGAGTCTCGTCTCTATCGCGGATGGTTACGGGCGTCTGTCTACCAGCCGACGTGCCAAGGTTCGGACGGCAAGGTGATCGGGGTCTATGTCAGCGCCCGGTTCGCCACGAAGTTGTGTCTGTAATGGGATTCAAGACGAGAGCACCTAATGAGAGTACCTAATCACAAAGTATCACCAGTGCTCAAGAGGAGACATTTGCGTCATTATCTAGTGTACACAGTCAATTAACTACCTAGTAGCATTCGGGCGGTAACAGTTCTTAGTCACGCCAATCGTACCTAATCTACAACATTTTCGTCCGACTTCCATACAAGCCGTCCCCCATTCATTACCATTATGCATGACAAGATAGTCATCAGAGAACCCTCCCTTTCGTGTCTCTTCTCCCCCCCCCCCCCTTACATTTCCTTTTTTTTCTCTTTTCTTCTTTTTTTGGTTTTTTCCCCTTCGATTATATTAACGGTCAACTCGGACCAGCAGCCACTGGCGACGTGGCTATTGCGATGTAGAAGTAGAAAGCGGAACGCGACCGGAAAGGGGTGACAGGCGCAATAGGATGCAGCGCAAACTCTTTTTCTCTCACGCCCCTAGGTATTGAGGAAATGTCCCGACCCGATCCGGCGTAAATAGGAAAACAAACGAGGAAAGAAGGAAAACAAACGAGGGAAGAAGGAAAATAAACGAGGAAAGAAGGAAAACAAACGAGGTAAGAAGGAAAACAAGGATCGAGCGAGTCGTAGAGTTCTGCCCTCCTCTAACTCGCGGCGAGAGCAAGCACATCGTCCGTTACCGATCAGTATCCCACAGAGCCGTGCTACGCCACATTTTTCATCCAGTGAAGGGGCGAAGGATGAGCAAGGCGAAATTCTGACGATCTGGGAGCTGGTATGTAAAAGGCATAGCGGAGGAAGAAGTGGGAAATAGCCTCGACGGAATCGAGAAGATGCTTCTGGTCGCCAGACCTTGAAAGTTGCAGCAGAGAATCAAACAATCGTGAAAAGAGCTCCTAGTACGAGGTCATGTGCTATTACAGACATAGACCCCGCGAAACCATTAGTGTTGTCGAGATCATTAATGCTGGCGGGAGCTCGATCGTTCTCGAGTAGTTGCATAGGTCTTCGCGGTTTCGCCACCAAAACGCGACTTTCCCCCCTCCGCCACCTCCGCATATTGATGACTTCTTTCGCTGCTTCCATCCTCGAAGCGAACACGTTGTCCACTGCCATTGCTAAGAATGCGGGTGTCACCCTGACGGGCTGCAGGCGCTTCGGCCATAACCCTGCGCCTCTCGACGGCGACCTTGAAGAACTGCGCAACTTCCTCCAACGGTCTCTGCAGCGACTCCGGAGAGCCGAGAAGTCGCAACAAGTTCTGGGAGTCGAGGACGTGCTTCGCGATCACGCTATCTGGTTGGCAGAATGTGCGGATCCGCATGTATCGCGCGTTGGTTTTCATAGCACCCAGTAGACCTGTGACTGCCGCCGAACCTTCTGCCTGCAGTGGTCCATAGAACCGGAATTCGCCAATATGTGCCGTGATCAGATCAACCTGAGTCTCGAGGTCATAGCGGAAGCCGATGACTCTTGGGCGACCCTTCTGCGCCCATGCCTCGGCTATACGACTCAGTTTGCTAGGTTCCAGGCGGCCGTTGTTGAATTGCGCTTTAAAGTAGGCGTCGAGTGCATTGTTGAGGTTATACTCGAGCTCACAGTACAGAAGACTTTGCTCTCGGGCATCAAGGGAAATATTGATGCGGTTGACGGTGCTGGTTCTGATGTGGCGTGCTGGCTTAAACGGTGTGTTGTTGACCTATGATGGAAATTTGTGAGTTAGCTTCTTAATACAGGATTCCCGCCACTTAGGTATCCAAGTAAAGATATGACTTACCATCCCACGAGCTCTTCGTTTCATGTTCCCCATGAAGCCGCTCACCTTCTCCAGCTTGGGCTTCGCCGCACCTAACGCCGCGGTGTCTTCAAGCCAACCATGCTCGCCAAACATCTTCTTCGTCCCCCGTTCGACACCGGCAGGGGCGCCACTCACTTTCATGATGAACGGGGTTAGCGGCGTGAACGGTGGAGATGTATTCTCCATATCCATTGAACGAGACATGTCATTCATATTGGCGCGATGGCGACCGAGATTAGACTTGGAGCCGCCTGAGAGTTGGCGATCGTAATGATGTACGTCATGCATCGTAGCAGATCTAACGACGCCAGACCCCGGGCCAGCGGTCATTTCAGCACTATATTCACTATCCGTGTATATAGAGTCGCCGGAGAACTGGCGAAGGCGCTCCTCCTTGTTGCTCTTCTCCCTGATATCCAAAGCGCTTCGAGAACGGACACGGTTTACGATAGGCGTATCCTGAGCAACTTGATAGTCTGAGATAGGTAGCTGATCTTCGTCGGCCTTAGTTCCAGCCACGAATGTATCTTGCTCGCGAATTGGAACCGTGATATGGACCGAGCCTTGCGAGGCAGTGCGGACAGGTTGCAAGTTCTTTCTCCACATAGCATACAACTCAAGGGGAGGAACATCACGCAGTTCATTGAGATCGGGGATGTCAGGGGGACTTATTCTGGGCGGATCCTTCACACGGCCGTCGTATATAGACGAGTTGCTTTTTGGACTGTATATGCCAAAGTGCTCTGCTTTCGAAGACTTAACTGCATTGTGCTCAATGTCATAGCGATCTGCGTGTCTGACTCTCCCAACGTGAATAGCATTCTTCAGATTCAGCGGAGGAGGCCGGTATTTTGCCTTAGTTTGGGATCGAGAAGGCTGCGCGACCGAAATGCCTACCTCCGCGTTGACTGGTTTTCGTCGGTGAATCTGACAGGCAGGCATTTCAGGAGGAGAATTCTCCGCGCATTTCTGCATCAGATCCGTCATTGTTGTCAAGGTACTCTCGCGACCGACTTTGTCAGTTAACTCGGCGTTATCATCGTCTGTGTTCTTCTTCGTGGTCTCCTGGACAGGGGACAGCATTACATGAGGATTATCGTCACTGTCGATAAATTCATAGCGACGCTGCATTGTGCGTCCGCGATCGGTAGATTGGGATCTCTCACTACCATTCGAAATGGAAGGCCCGGACTTAGATGCCAACGGGTCAGCGCTACGGTCTCGACTGCGACCGTAGGCCTCTGGGGCATCGCGTGGCTGCTTGTATTGAGGCTGGGAGCGGGAATGTGAGCGTGAGTGCTCGCTTACGCCTTTGGGCACATATTGAGGCCCCTCTGTATTGTGCCAGACCTTTTGGCCACTTTGCTTCTTTCCGTACCTAGACCTGCAATTAATACCCGAGCTTGATCGTCACAGTTACCAGGGACTTAACAGGTGGCTTACATATCAGCTAGTTGATTGTTTCCAACTTGGTCGGGAGGCAAGCTATCAGTCGCGTCCTTCTCACTCCCCTTGTTCTTCGATTTCAGTTGAGGTGAGAGAGTAAGTTTCGGTTTGACTATCCGGATCGAGCTATCTCCAGCTTCCGATGAAAGCAGAGACGAAATCGACTCTTCACGTGGGAAATGAGAAGATGCTTCAAGGGTGTACTCAAAAGGATGTGGTGCAAGAGGATAGGAAGGTGGAATGTGTGAGCCTGTCATCACGAAGAGACCTCCAACAATGTTTGCATTGGTGTCGAGCTCTTGAGATGTCGGCAGCTCAGCAAATCCACAAGCTAAAGAATGTGCGTTCGGATATGAGTTGGTGGCACAGAGATTGGTTTGAGCGGGAAGGCTATGTTCGTTGAGTGAATGGAGGCGGGTAGCAGGGACGATGTTGTTGAGGCTACTGATGACTTTTTCTAGGAGAGGGGCAGATGCTAGATTTTCAACCTGTCAGTGAGCGGATTTTATTGTTGGACTTTCACCGCCGAGTAAAAGTCTTCAGATCATCTCACCTCTTCTCTGGGAAATATTGTCACGGTAGTCGTAGTGTGTGATGCCTCTGTCTTCTTGGTTGTTGTACTCTGTAATATGAATTGGAGAGATTCACATTAGCAAGGGTAATAAAGGACAGCTGACTGGGTATTATTGTGTTGCCCTTGTAGACTTTTGTTGGGAAATCACCGGGGTGACGCAGTGAAGTGAATGAACTCTAGTGAGCTGGGTGTACATACCAGAAGCAAGTAAATCAACTCGGTGTTCTTCTGCTGGTCGGCAGAGTGGGAGGATGTCAGAGAATCGCCGATTTGCTAAGCGGCTTTGGTTTTCCTCGGCTACTCACAAGGCTTGTCAGTTGTGCGTGGTATTCGAAGTTATTTCTCAGCTCAGTCAGACATAACACATATCTCGCTCCGAGGTTGGAGGCTTTTCATGATCCTCTCATAGTTGCCATGTGGGAACATCGTGAGGTTACTAGCCTTTGCTGGTACTGTGATAAAAGTTAGTCTTCTTGAATAAGCCAAGTTGAGCAAAGATTGCTTATATATAACTTAACTACTTTTCAACTGCAGATAGTGTCTTATTGAAAACAAGGGCGGAATAGGTATGTGTTGAAGGCGCTGAGAGAGAGGAGTCAACAGAGGGGGAGAAAGAAAAGTATTTCTATTCCCAAGTTAAGAAAGTTATTTCTGCCTCGCTTTGCTGCAAGAGCGAGCCCGTGCCGGGCAACCAATTTTTGTTCCTAGTCTGTCACTTGTTTTGCATTCAACAGCCTATGTGTCTCCCACACATTATATTCTCTCCCCGCGTTTCCATCCACCACTAGCGTTGTACCTTAGAGGCTGTAGTATCTCTCCCGTCACCCTGTGGGACACTTGACGCGTGTTTTGGACATTAGATCTGAACCCGTGAGCTTCTTGCTGTTGTTTCAATAAAACCAACTCCCGAGGAGTTTCTCTTGTATACTTAAGGGGTCTCTTAAGATTCTTGTTGGCATTCAAAGCCATTGGAGCTCCCTGCAACATTTTGTATCAGTTACAGCTAGTTATTTCAGTACATTTATCCGACACTAATATAGGCACATGTCACGCATCTGGTACAGTAAAGAACAATCTGACTTGGGCTATCGGATTCTTGGTAGTAGCCACCATGAGATAGAGAATGGGTATACAAGGCTCACCGGATGATTACTCACAGATTTAGGTGCCATCCATGAATGTTCTATAGGGTGAGTGGTGGTATGTAGAACTGTGAATCATTTGTTAACCTGAAGTCTTTGGTACCAAGTATTACAAAGCTAGTAAGATCAGAACAGATAGAAGTAGCTGAAAGGGAATTAAACTGTTGATACTACAGACCTGCTTCACTCTTGTCATGTCTTTCGACAATTGTTGTTTGCCGATTTGTAATAGGGGTGCATGCATCATCAACACCTGTCTGAATTGTGAACTCAATGTTGTTGAACAATCTTGCGTCCTGGCGGTGTCTCCCCTGGCTAAACGTAAATTAGTATGTTTGCTTCTGAATCTTTTACATTCATCTTTCCATGAACCTTTTGAAATCTAAATTCCTTGCCGCACCCGGTACTTCGCAGGCTGGTATATATTCGAAGGGTGTTGCTAAATGCTGCACTAATTTCTTGTCTCTCACGCCTGTCTTATTTGTTTTGCCAAGGCTGTCACGCGATAGGGCACAGTCCTTGACTTCTGTGGGACTATCAAGTGCGAATACTCTGCCCCTTCTCTTGGATAACGACTGCTGACTTTTGATATGTCTGCCATACACCGAGAGGATATCTCCTGGGGAATCATTGAAGTCGAATATCAGTGTGTCTGGCAAGGGAGATTCCAAATCAAATCTCCTAACTGTGATACTAGGATCCCTTGGGTTCCATTGGTAGTCGAGCCCTCCGTCAAAACCAAGTTGTGGTGTAAAAGGGCCTCGAAATAGCCATGGGGTCGCTTGATTCAACAACCCTGTAGTAGCGGCTTCGACAATAGTTTCTGTGGCCTTGGACTCAGCGGTGGGCATCTGAGAGATAGGCAAGTGCGAAGGCAAGGCCTCGCCATTATCAACAATGAGAAATTTTCTGGCAAATATCGCGTTGGGTATCTGACAACCTTCTGGCCAAGGAACGGAGATGATTCCATACTGAGTTGTCTTGTCCTTGGGCAGCAAGCTAGAATCTAGAGTTAATGAGCTGGGCATCCAACTTCGCCGCCTTTGTTCTATCTCGTGTTCCTTTTTCTGTTTCCCAAACTTATCGATGAGCTTTTCAATGATGCTAATGCTTGATAGCGAATGCCGAAATCGCTGCGACCGACTTGCAGGGCCCATGGAAGTATCAGAAATCTCGGGCTGTGATGCTTCACTTGGCCGATCTAGAGACGTTATAGGAAACTCGCGTTCCTCTACAAGTCTTCCTGTTCCCCCATAATCGGGGTCCCATTGCATCTCGTGGAACTCCTTCGGGTTAGGACTACGCATGGGACGAGTTCCCTCGGATCGGGTCGATACAAATAAGGTATGGTCGATGAGCCATGCTTTTTTGCTCCTAACGCAGCCTGGGTCTGCGTAGTCTCCGTTCGGGAGAGGGGATGAATCGGAGAGGACGAAGCGGTAACGGTCGGGATGCTCCGAGCGCCAGCGTGATAGTTTCTCTGTGGGGATAATAGCGGTGGTGATTGTGGTCATGTGGGGAATATGCGGAAGCTCGAGGTCAGCCTGCCTAGTGATTAGACCCTGAAACTACTCTCGTTGAGATACAGTGGGAAACGGACATATCTATACATGTGGTCATGTCGCCATCGCTGGAAAGCAGCTCCGGGGTCATCGGTATGTTCACAATCTACTTCGATCAACTCGTACAATACACCCCCTGCCAAGTCTAGATTTTCATCCCCGAGATGTTCTCGTAGAATCAGGAATATCTAGGCGCTATTATCAGCTACCCCCGCCAGACTGACAGGGCGGGCCAAACTGACTTGCTGTATACCATCTTTATATTGGAAGTTTCTGGGAACGTGGGCACAAAATCGGACAAGGACATTGCGGCACTCTAGTTCCGACAGTCAGCTATCGAGCGGCGGGTTTTGCAATCGTGCGCAGCGCCTACTCTCCTCATCATACCCCGAGCGGCTGAGATTGCGAGGACCCGAACGCTTCCGAACTAGGTCGAAAAGCTTCCACTCGCATTCAGAAACCGGGCGAGCAGTCGAAACATTCGGAAGCGGAGGACCTTGCAGAGGATCACCAGGATCTATGGCGGGGGCCGTGGAGACCGTGGGAGCAGTGATCCGGCAACGTTGAAGCATCGTGATGAATTATTTTAGTATAGTCGGTACATATATATTCCATCAGGTCGGTTTAATATGAATAGTGCCGGATGCAACCAGACTCGATGAAGCCTTCATGCGCTTGAGCTATTGGACATGCTTCTGTCATGGAAGAGGCTGCCCTAGCAGAGTAATGACAAGAATGAGCCGCCGGGTGGGATCAGACGAGGAAGGGCTCTTACCTTGGTACAATGACCGACGTCCGACTCTAAATCCTTGTGAGGAAAGAGCGTGCTGGTGCAACTACCTCTAATCTCTTGGTGCCTATCGCGCCTGCCACTTCCCCGTGTGTCTCGCCATTTTCAAAGCTGTAAGAGTGACCTCTCTGGAATACTGATCTTTGGTAAGGTCTGGCTATTAGGTACATAATCTTACTACTATGTAGGTACCTCTTACATTCTTTGAATACTTTACCTTATATACCTACATGTAGTATGGCTGGCACATTACATTTTTGGGTATAAAGGATTAGCGACCACTTGGTCTGGTCAAACCAGGCAAGTGACTTCCACGGGATATTATGTATTAGATAGAGAGTGGAACGGAGGACGTTGATCGGATAATATAATCGCACATATAAGTGCCCTACATCTCCAGAGTTGGATATTTAGGTAGGTCATATGGATACATCAAGGTATGACGAAATCGATAACACTTGATAGCTGTAAGGGATCTAGGCGACTTCTTAGTAAGTAGTTACTAGGGAATAGTTTATACAATCAGACGGGGGTATGGGGAGAAATCTAGTGGGAATGGATGACCAGTGCCTCAGACGATAACTACGGGATCAAGTGTAGTCAATTTAAGTGAGCCCGCTTCTTAGATTCTATCTATATTGTTAGGGCCATGGGCTCCTTTTGTAGACGTCTAGAAGCTTCTCAATCCAGTACCGGTCCCCCTTTGCACTACCTTAATAAGATGCTTGGCCAGATACTGCACCTGACGTATTATACACCCTGCCGTGACAACAGAACAGTACAATATCCCACCAAAGCCTATCACAACAGATGCGTCGTGCGTTCAAAAAGGCAAGGGAAAAGGAGACGAATAACTTGATAATGCTAAGTCTCTGTAAAGGTCTGATTGGGGTGTTACTAGGTACTCAATATCAAGTCCCTGTTCGGGAAGCGAGCGATCTTGTGGTCGAATCAAAATACCAAGTATCAGTTAATTGCGCTCACCGCGTTAGAAATTGCTGCAGGATGGGGGTCAAGACTCGTGGCTGTTGAATGGCTGCTGGCTTTTGGGTTACGCTCGCAACGCTCACAACGCTCGAAGTGAAGACTCCTTGCTCGCACTGCGGAGTCTTCAGGGACAACCGAAATACCGACTTCCGGGGTATCAGCGGGATATTGCTGAAAACAATCAGCCATGGCGTCCCTGCTCGGCCTGAGGATTCTGATTTCGGTACGATATCACGCATAGTATTGGTATGTTGTTCACTAGGACTTAAACCTGCGACATATTTACACTACGGCTGCTTCTACGAGACTTCTGGGCAGTTCGCCTCATCAACCACGCAAAAAAAAAAAAGATAATATATTCGGCGTGTTTTATTAGAGCAGGTACAGAGCTCTGCAGAGCAGGCCGCATGATTACCGCATCTCTTCGCAGCAAATCCATTTTGGTAGGGAGGAGGCGGCGGTAAGTAGAACATACTTGTGAAGTAGGTATAAGTAGGTGGCCGCTCATGTAATGTCGACAGATATCCATTTACCGGTTGCTGGCGCCGTTTGGCCGCTTCATCGGTACATGGGAAAATATGCCTTGCCTTTCCTTTCTCCGCATGGCACGGTGTGGTTTGATATATCATTGCTGTTGGGGGCAATTGGTGACCAATCACGCTTGTTGCTTGTTGTGTGATAGCTGCGAAGTACCTAGACTACATAATGCATTTCGTAACTGATTGCCTCTAGCATGAACATCGTGTTATGGTAACACGCCCATGTGCAATTTCTCATGTTGGTGGGAGAGCACCGATATTTGTTTGCCAATCAATAGGCGGGATAGCGGGGAGGCCGTTTCCCAATGATACGCACGACTGAGAGCTGAAGGAGAATCGCCGAGACAACAAGCCGGCGCTTAGAGCAAAGGAAAAGTAAGGATTGCCCACTTGGATTCTCAGGTGAGGTGCAATTGAGGAGAATCTATTCTTGTCTCTACCAGATAGTTATGAACTAGATACACATGGAAACTTCAAGTTGTTTCGCAGGAAGATACCGATGGAAATATACATGAAGTACAGCTGTGGTCGAGTCAATTGTTGGCAGGTACATGTACTTCGTACCCAATGGGGTCATGCCAGTGTTTAAGTGCCAGCATCGTATAGTGGGGAACTATTTCTGGTGTCCCGGACTACGACTGGCTCCACTAGGTACATGTTGGTACCTACATGTAGCTGGCTGACTACATATATGTATAATGTATTAGGTACTGGATAGGCTCCTTGGGATGTTAGCATGGAACATTTTCCTATGCTGAATTGAAAATATTCTTAATGACTCGGAGTTTTGCTTACACAATACGCAAAAAATAAAGTGTAAGGTATGTAGGTACTAGCCTACATGTAGATACATGTATGTATTATGGCATCAATCATGTTGATGCTGGTGGTGGTGGTGGAAAAGTCTCGGGTTAAGTGGGCAGGTACATGCAGGGTGCAGTCATAATACTTGCTGAGGTACATGTATCTTAAGGTAGTACCTACCTAAGGACATGTACCTACCTACATTGATGCTTCTGGTACACTACCTGGTAGGTATCCTACTCCAGCATTCCATTCGCGGAAGGTCTCCATTTTATTTTCCAGCTCCCATCTATGACCTGGAGGTCTTCAACATTGCAACAGCTCGCTTGACCATCCGACTTCGTATCCTCTGTGCCATATCATTGCAACTACGAGAAGTTTCACCACGGCAATGGGGGACTCGATGGCTACTAGCATCATGGATTTTGTCCACCGTTATAGAGAGTACGAAGGTCACCGAGATGCGACTCACGAATTCATCAAGGTGAGTAAGGTGGTGTTCTTGAGCCATCCCACTTCGCTCGTATTCCCCCCCGCGTTCCCACCGCGCTCGCCTTTAATTCGATTTAATTGTTCGTCGCGCTGGCTGACGACTGTCTTCTTCTTTTCTCATAGGATTTAATGATATACTCTGAAAAAATGGAGTCTTCGATGCGCGCCGAGAATGGTCGATTGACCCAACAGCTGAGAGGGCTGAGCATGGACCTTGAAGATGCCACTAAATCCAGACGACAGCTCCAGCACCGCCTACAAGATGTTGAGGCACGCATGGGTTTTGGCTCACTTGATAACAACCAGCTGAAGGTACCGTCTGTAGGGTTACAACTCGTGCCGAAACATCGCGACTGAGACTTGCTTCACATAGAATCAAAATGCCTACGTGTTAGTCTTAATTGACGGTGATGGCCTGATTGTAAGCGGTGTTCTACTGCTCGACCTCGGATGACGAACCCAGCGATCTCTTCTAATATGAATATTCCCAGTTTCGTGAACATTTAATCCAGCAAGGCACCGAGGGTGGTAAGAGAGCTGCTTTCGAACTCCATAGGGCTCTTACTACCGACCCCCTTGTTCACGCAAACGGAGCCGAGATATTCGTCAAGGTCCTCGCAAACATGGCTGGCCTCAGCAGAGCGTTGAGGCGCGATGGCTCCGTGAGTGCCGAGAATAAATTTCAAGATTTTGTTGCAGGCTTCAACCAAGCCAGGTTTTTCGACTTTGTGGACGTAGGCACCAGTAAAGAAAATGCGATCTCTAAACTGAAAGGTATGTATACGCCTATGTTATTTGACCTTTTCCCGATATATCTGGAATAGATGAGCGTTCTCTCCCGGCCCGTTTAAGAGTGTCATGTCTCCTGCAACATGGTGGCCGCGAGACCGTCATAGTTTATTTGCCTACCATCCATTTGTGATCCCGAGCCAATAACGTACCAGTTGAATATCTCTAGGTTCGTGTGTATCGGTCGCTGATTTGATTTTCTCCAGGGATCGCTTTATTTCATATACAAAGCCCAAGCTGCAAACAACTCATTATGGGCATATCTCACGATCCTATCTATGGCCCTGTTCTAGACGAAATTATCAGGGGTGATATTAGTACGCAAGAACGCATCAAAGTGCTCGAGGGGATTCCCACAGTACGCGCTATCACTTCAATTGGAACAGGCATTATTAGGTTTCAGGACATATTTCGGTCTGACAACTTAACGGATAGACGCACTGTCTCGAGTCATTCGGTGCAGTCAATACAGTCGGGATCTTCTTTATCAACTTCGACTTCTGGGCTCCCGAATGTTTCTTATGCTACGGTTACTCAAAAGGCTAGCCCACCACCCCAAATCATTCTTCCAATACCCTTAGCCCCCAAAACTACGAATTCGTCGCTTCGTGTTGTAAAGCAGCCGCCGAAGCCGTCCTGGAATCCTGGCCCGAGGGGTTTGGACGCCCCGATTCCCGTGAATCCAATAGCCTTGGAGAATATTAAGAAGCGGAAGGACAACAACAAGCTGTGCAATAACCACTTCCTTCGTGGCCCTTGTGCGAAGGGTGACGACTGCTGTTTTGTACACGATTATACTCCCAATAAAGACGAGAAAAACGCTATTGCTCTCCTAGCTCGTCTCAACCCCTGCACTAATGGACAAGATTGCGATGTCGACAACTGCATTTACGGCCATCACGTAAGTGTGACATATCTTCTTGACTCGTTTCCTTTCTGCGCGGTCATCATGCTAACTTGTTTCAGTGCCCAAGCGTTGTTAATGGCATCTGCACGCATCCGTTTTGCAAGTTTCGCCCAGAGGAACATCCACCTGGAACAAAACTTAGGAACACAAAGGTTTAATTGCTCTATGGCATCGCCGGTAGGATGAGCAGTCGTCGTATACGCTACTTAATCCCCGAGTACGCATCATCGAAGATATGTGTCCGATTGAGGCTCCCGGATATGGCTTTTCATTTGCGCAGGGTTCTGTGCTGCGCGGCAGTGTGGGGGAGGGGGGTCTCGTGGGGTTCTATGACGATAGTACGACAATTAGCGAGCATCCTGTTTTTAAAACGCGACTGATACCTGCGGCTTCTTATGGAGAAAATCCATCTATTATGGTGCCGATAGAATATCAGGTAGCATGGGCGCCCACGGGCGGACGCGATGAGCAATGAAACACCAATTATAGGATTGATGCGAGGTGAGATGCTGATCGCGACTTGTATCTGATTCGAGAACTATTCAATATGTATACGCTCTTTCATCTATCCACCTATCTCGATGCATCATTCCTACCTAGTATCTGCCCAGATACCTAAGCGAGGTAGTTTACCTAGATTAGTCCCCGGATTAGGTGGATGATCCAGTCGGAAAAGATCTGATGGTGATCGTCGTGTATCCCTTGCAACAGAGACACGACACATACACACACGCACACGCACATGCACACAATAACTACACGACTGAGCCGAACTACCGGTCAATCGCCTTATACTATGTAGTCCCCTGTACGCACATATATACCTATACAGGACCTATATGTTTATGTGTGTGTATACACGTCAATCAGCAGGAATCGGACGAAGACTGCCACTTTAGCCGAAGACATGACCGAATCAATCACCTTGCCCAATTTCCCTGGTAGAACGGAGACGCTAAAGAGCTTAGCCAGAGATGAGATGTCCTCCGTCGTCTGTCAATCCGTTCCGCTTTCCCTCGTCTCGCCTCGTACCGTCTCGTGGGCCTCCGTCCGCCCTTTCCCCTTCCCCTTCCCCTTTCCATTTCTTCCCCGCGTTTCTCGTATAGGAAGAGAGGGGAGGCAGTGCGCAATTCGGCGCCTCGATGGAGAGGATGAGATTGAGCCTTTAGTACCATGGAATGGGCCGGAGGGAATACAATCTAAGGTGCCTTACCGAGGGAGAGAGATGATATTCCGAGGTGGGATGATCAGATGCGTGGATGTCACTTACGCATGGGGAGATATTTCTGGTTAGGTATATATATATAACCGGCTGATCTTGACTTGACTAGAGTCTGCGAAGCTGGGAAACTAAACTTCCATTCTGATTGCTTTCTGTCTAATATCTCGTTTCGATTAATTTGCTCCCGGTTGCCACGGCTCTAGCTAGCTACATAACCAACGAAGAAACACGCAAAAAGCGACGGGAAACATGCATTTCTCCTCTATCCTAGCCGTAGGAGGCATCCTAGCCACCATGGCCTCAGCGGCCTCGCTGACACAGGTCCCGAATTACGAAAATAACGCCACGTCTAAGGCGCAGATGTGAGATGGGAAATTTCCCTTATGCGATCGTTTCCCAAATTCGTTTCTATTCATGGATGAGAGGATTCTCGTCTTCTCACAAACCGCACAAAGCTCTCCGAGCTGCACATAAGATAGTATGGCTGACGCAACAATCCCAAAATAGGTGGGTGTACAAACCTGATAATGTGGTCGCCAACCCACCTCTCGTTGTAGTGATCCACTCGTGCCAGTCGACGGCACAGTCGTACTTCCAGAACAGTTTAATCCCTTGGCGGCAGGGGTCCGAAAAGAAGGGGTATATCACGGTATGGCCGAGCTCGCCAAACAGCGGGACCTGTTGGGACGTGTCATCACGACGGTCGCTCTCGCACCTGGGCGGAGGCGACTCCCAAGCCATCGCCAACATGATTCTCTACGCCATCAAGACATACGGCGTGGATCCAACGCGTGTCTACGTGACGGGCGGTTCCTCGGGTGCCATGATGTCTAATGTGCTCGCTGCAACATATCCGGAATTGGTCAGCGCTGTGTCATTATATTCTGGCGTCGCGGCGGGTTGTTTCGTCAGCGCGTCGGGAGGCGTCGATCAATGGAACAACTCGTGTAGTGGCGGACAGACGAGGGCATCTGCTGAACAGTGGAAGAAAGTCGCTTTGGACATGTATCCTGGATATAGCGGACCGAGGCCCAAGATGCAGGTCTGGCATGGTAGTGTTGATACTACGCTTGCGCCTCAGAACTACCAGGAGGAGATCAAGCAGTGGACAGCTGTTTTCAATGTTACCCAGACGCCCACGAGCACGGTCCAGAACTTCCCTAAGCAGGGTTACACGACGAGTAACTATGGCGTATCCGTGCAAGGGATTTATGCCCAGGGTGTCGGACACAGCGTGCCAGCCAACTTGACCGCAAGTGAGATTTGGTTTGGGTTGTAGATGACTGGGGGGGGGGGGGGGGTTCTTTTGTTAGCGAGACCAGGGCCTCTAGCATCGAAGAGCTGGTGTCTGCAGAGTTGGTATGTTAGTCTAGTGTCTTATGTTCCGCTGAAAGGGGGTGAAGGGGGGGGGGGGAGGGGGTAAGCTGATAGCTGATTAAGACTGACTTACGACGACCATGAGTAGTTATTTGGTCTCTATTGTAGAACCAGGAATTTTGGTATCGCACATAGCCCATCGATATTCATGAATAAATATGTTCCGAGGCGTCAACAGCATTTCAGCTCCTCGGATCAATTTGTATATCTTCCTAAGGCGAAGGAGATTTTGACGGTGACTCGCCCGGCGACAGGTCCGGCGGAGACCCTGCAGGGAATGAGGCTTCTGAAGATGACGCCGGTGACCTTATGTTCCGTACGTGAGAGTACAATAGGCTGCTACCGATCAATAGTTCCTGCCCTGAGGACTCCGGCTCAGCCTCTGTATCAACTACACGTGGTCCGTCCCACGCGAGTCCATTGTCCTTGAGTCGCCATTGACCTCCCGCGGCCTCAATCTCGGCCCCTTCGTTTGAAATTAATTTGATATCCGTTTTCGTTCTCGGATCTCTGTTTTTATGGTATAGGTCAAGCTCGCTGGGTGTCCAGTTGAAGTTGTCGATGACCAGCCTCGCATTTTGGACTCTATCCTCGGTCTGCATGACCATCTTGGGTACGCGTAGCAGATGTTCCCATTCTTCACCGATCTCTTCAAAAATTTGATCGGCCTGAGGTGTTAGCCCGCGCATCCACCAAACGCCAGGATTCATGAGTTTCACAAAGCAAAGCCAGTAGGCCATGATAATCAGAATACGAGGCCGGAATTGTTTCGCCAAAGGGAGGAGGGGTCTCGGACAAAAACTAAAGAGAGTGATGATGCGAAGATCCAAGACGGGGCCGAACCCATGCTCTGTGAGCTCCACTGTAGCACTCAGCGTCAGCCATCGTTGTCCTAGGCATCATCTGCGAATGTTTCAGAGTCGGGGGCGGGCGGGCGGGGGGGATCTCTCGGACGCGAAATTGGCACGAAAAGTGAATAATCTTTAGAGGTTTCTGTGTGGCCAAAGTATACGGGCTCATACTCGATGCGTCTCCCTATGAGGATCCATGAGGGTTTATGAGGGGTATTTTTGCCTGAGTCCGGCCACAACAACAAGAATAAGACAATTTTGAGGATTGCTTACTATAGAGTGAGCCGAGGTATTTCAGAAACTCGTAATATTCCTTTTTATAGTCGAAGTCTGCATCACCGTACGTGATTGACGTCACCATGAATAGGAGATTATTTGGGATATACTGAGCTGATTTCTCTATATCAATAGGAGGACGGTATAATATAGGGGCCAGGCCGGAATCCACGACCGCCTGTGGCGAGATAAGCTCAACGATCAGGCCAATGCCACGCCACATAGCTATCCAGTCAACGAGGAAAAGACGCTTGCCATTCGGATCTCGGAACGTCTGGCTACTCATTGCAATGGTAAACAATGAGCAACCAAGTAGGGCGGGGAAATCCTTTGGATTAGCTGTCTCAATGGCGCTTCGGTAGCCTTGGAAGGCATTGGCCTGATAAGCGATGACCTTGTGAGCTGGCACTGGCTGATTCAAGGCGCGGAGCTGCAAGGCCGAGAGCGCCTTAAGGGTCTCCATGAGAAACGGGGAGCGAAAGGCGTGCTCGACAATCTTGACTTTGAGGGCATAATCAATTTCAGGCATGCGTCCGGCGTTGACGGAGAAAGACTGGAACGAGAATGTGGTGTAAAACCACAACATCTTCATGTCGACAATGTCGGCTACCTGCTCTGGAAGGAAGAGGGGTTCTGAGATGACGGGAATCAAATCGCGGTTGAGATGACCGTCGTCGAGTTCCCAACAGCACTCAACCGACTGGTCCCGGGCTCGCGCCGTGCGAGGGACGGCGGTATCTGGATCTGGCAAAGGTGTTGCCGCCGATGGCGGGGCAGACGGCGACGCGTTTGGGTAGACACACTGCTCCTTTCGGAGAGTACAAGCTTTACACGCGGGCTTCGCCTCGTCACACTTCCAACGTGATGTATTGTCAGTCACATGAAGGGGGGCATGGACGCAGGAGAGACAAAAGCGAGCCAGGATAAAGGGGGAGAAAGCAATACCTTCACTTTGCGCCTCTTGCACTGCTTACATCCGGCCCGAGACTTCCTGTGAGGACGCTTGGACAGATACCGCCTCGAAGTCTGAGCCTCCTCAACTGACGCGACCACGTTTGATGACGACTCGGCAGGTGCATCGTCCGCAGCACTGCCCATTGGGAAATCAGACATGTGTACATCACGCGGCTCATCAAGGCCGGCATCATAGTCTAAGTCCATGTCATCCATGTCCTAAATATGACGATGGCATGAGGGGGCTGACGAAGGGTAGAAAGATGGGCCGATGAGTGACTGAGTGATTGGCTGTGAGAGTCAAGACGATATAATTAATATGAAGCCGTACGACACATGCGGCAACTTCTTAAGCACCTCGGGCAACTCACCGTCTTGGAGTTCAGTCGATGGAGGGCTTGAGCAGGAGAATTACGAGCCAACAATTTATCAAGGCTGCTTAAGTCCTTGGTCATGTACTTACTCAGTCTACCTACCTAGTATGTAAGCCGCTCCACTTTTCGCAGTTCCATTCTTTAAGACTGCTACCTAAATAGCAAGTACCATACATGGACTTTGTATGCGACTCAGAGATAACTACTTTGTAGGTATTCTCATAACTACATGTAAACTGGAATTTGAAATGTTTGAAAGATAGTACCTCTATTTATGTATTACTGCCTGTAGGTAACCTTGAAATTCAGGACATACATGCACCAAAATCATATAACGTAGGTAAGCAGGTGTTACATGCACGGTGCTTACCACCTTATCCCCGATCCTATCAAGTACTTCGCAAATACCCGACACTACTTCGGCCGAAGTGGCCGGCGCGTGTCAGGACGCGAGAGAGACAATGTAACACCTCCAGTTCCTCTTTTTTATTTTTATACCTGCCTACCAGTACTTTGTACTTCGTACACCTTTGACTACTGGATGTAGCTTACACATTGGAATTCTTGTGTATAGGTACTCACCTAGCTGCATCATGGTAGCACATCACATACAGAATACGTGACGGAGGCGCCCAAACATGGCTTCCACCATCTTCGAACTGCCCAGCGACCTCCTCGCCTCGCTGATGACGAGCTTCCCCTGCCGCGACGCCCAGATCAATGGCCTCACGACTCTTGTCCACCCCCGCATAGCGCCATGCCGCAACATCGTCATCCACGGCACCGAGGCAACAGGCAAGACCGCCATCGTCGACGAGCTGCTCCGAACCCTGCGCGACCACTCGCCGTCCGACCTGGACTACGCCGTCGTGAAGTCGGCAGAATGCGTCACGGCCCGCCACCTGTTCGAGAGGACCGTTGGCCTCGTCAGGGATGCGCTGCGGAGCCGCTCGACCCCGGGACGCTGCGAGACGCTCGCCGCGCTGGCGGCTGAGCTGTCTAAGATGCTGAATTACGTCGAGGGGGATGTCCGCCCGAGATTCGTTCTGGTATTCGACGGCATTGATCGCCAGCGCGATGCGCCGCCTACACTACTCCCAGCCCTGGCAAGGTTATCCGAAATTGTACGTCAGAAGACCCCCTTCCGTCTCTCCTCTCATCTCCGCCATCGTATCTTTACCCAACTGAAGAACTGAGGGCCGCTGAGGTAGTGGTAGCCATGCTGACAGGACCTTTCGCGATCCTAGATCCCCAATCTCACTACTATCTTCATCGTCGCAATGGCCTCCCCCTCTCTCCTGCGAACATCCTCCCCGCCACACGTCCACTTCCCCCCATACACGAAGGCACAGTACATCGCCATCCTCTCGCGCACGCCGCCGCCGTCCCTCCCCAACACGACCCAACAGGAGACAACCGACCTCTGGACGCGCTTCGCCGCCGCCGTCCACGACTCCCTCACCCGCCCCGCCGCGCGCACCCTCCCGCGCCTCGAGCACTCCTGCGCCGCGCTCTGGCCGCGCTTCACGGCACCCGTCGCAGCAGGGACGCACAAGGCGCGAGAGTTCAGCAAGCTCCTGATCGCCGCGCGGGCTTACTTCCAAGACGAGGGTGTGCTGGAGCCCGGGATCCAGCGCGCCTCGGCGACCGGCGACACCGCCGCGAAGATGTCGGAGAAGAAGGGCACCGACCTCTCGGCCCTTCTCCCGCCGACGGCCCGCCACCTCCTCGTCGCCGCGTACCTCGCCTCGCACAACGCGCCGCGCCACGACAACGTGCTCTTCAGCACCTGGCACGCCGGCGGTGCGCGGCGAGGGCGGCGCGGGCGGCGCGGCGGCGGCAGCGGCATCGCGGGATCTGCGACGCCGAATAGCGGCCGGCGGGCGAAACATCGCCGCATCGCGCGGAAGTTGCTCGGCCCCGGCGTGTTCGTGCTCGAGCGCATGGTCGCCATCTACGTCGCCACGAGGCTGGAGTGGGTCGGCGGGGCCGAGGACGGGAAGGCGGGCGCCGGGGGCGTGGATGGGGACGTGGGCATGGCGATTGCGACGCTGGCTAGCCTGAGGCTGCTCGTGCGGGTCGGTGGGGGCGTCGCGGGCGCTACGGTTGGTGCTGGCGGCGGAGCGGATCTGGATCGTGGCGGGAAGTGGAGGGTCAACGTTGGGTGGGAGGTTATTCGGGGCGTAGGGAGGAGTATGGGGGTCGAGGTCGAGGAGTGGCTGGTTGAATAGCGAGTAAGCATGCGAAAACACCCATTTCTAATCTAAGATTGACTGCACGTGGGAATACCCAATCTGTCCTAAAATCTTGTTGGGTTTGAATTGAAAGTCTATTCCGTGACTAAGCTGATCTTCATAAACCATACATCAACAACATCTCAATCGCATATCTTCCACCTCACTTAACGCTACTTTGGCCGAATTGTAAGGAAACATTAAGGCAAATTAGAAAAAAAGGAAAAAGTGATAATTCTCAGTCTACAACCCATTTTTGCCCGCCTACATAGATGGCCCTTGGGGATTTCATCCTGGACACTACGAATGCTGTGAGACGGGGGATTCGAGAGCCAGCACCTACGTGATAGTTAGCTTAACCTACATTCGCCAACCGGACAACTGCACATTCAAGTGAACTCACCAGGGCAGTCCGTGAAGGAATGTAAATATGGGTCCAGTTCTTCCTCCCATTCCACTCCATGGGCGTGGTGAAGAAGCGCACAGAAGGCTCGACGCGCCCGAAACCACCGACCTCCTTGGTATCGGTGTCGAGCACGATCTTGTAGGTCCCGGCCGTCTCGACGCCGATGCGATAATCCGAGAAGCTCTGCGAAGTGTTGAAGTTGAAGATGAAGACGCAGCCGCCGCGCTCGAACACGATGACCTTGTCGCTCTCGTTCTTGAGGCTGATGTACGCCTGGGCCGTGTGCAGCCACCCGTAGTGCGCCTCCGTCAGGTTCATCTGGCGGTCGAACTCGTTGAGGTCTTTGTACCGCAGGAGGTCGTCATCTGTGAGGTTCAGCTGGCGCCGCGCATACCAGAACGAGTTCTGGTTCCCCTCGCGCGGAAAGTCGAGCCATTCCGGATGGCCGAATTCGTTGCCTTCAAAGTTGAGGTAGCCCTCACCTCCGAGGCCGTGCGTGAGTAGGCGGATCATCTTGTGCAATGCCATGCCGCGCGAGATGACGGGCGTCATGGGTGACAGGACTGACATGTTTGTGTACAGCTCTGCGTCGCAGAGATGCATGAGCAATGTCTTATCCCCAACCAGCCTAATGAATATCAGCTCCGCGTTCCCTAGCAGTGCATGTTAGAACTTACGCTTGGTCGTGGCTTTCGCAGTAGGCGATCGTCTTCTCTCCGTGTCGTCTATTGGTGAGCGTCCAGCAAATGCTCGCCATGTCCCATTCTTCATCTTTCTTCTCTTTCAAGATCTTGATCCACATGTCGGGGATGGCCATCGCCAGTCTGTAGTCAAAACCGACACCTCCAAGAGAGAGTGGCAGGCAGAGGGCCGGCATACCAGAGACGTCCTCTGCGACGGTGATACACTCGGGATATAGGTCATGGAGCATTTCGTTCGCAACCATCAGGTAAACTACTGCTTCCTCGTCGACGTCGGCACCAAAGTATTCATGGTAGCCACCAGAGAAGCCCCTGTTACTGTTAGCCTTAGCTTTCCGAGAACATGGGGTGCTAACATACGTTCCGATACCGTGATGGAGATAAAGCATGCTTGTCACGCCATCAAAACGGAAGCCATCAAAATGATACTCGTCCATCCAGAACCTTAAGTTACTGAGCAGGAACCGCAGGACTTCGTAATTTCCATAGTTGAACAACCTGCTATCCCATAGTTCGTGTCGACCTCTTCCACCCTCGTGAAAGTATAGATTGTCGGTGCCATCGAACTCATTCAGTCCATCCAGGACGTTCTTGGAGGCGTGACTGTGTACGACGTCCAGCAGGACAACAAGCCCCAGACCGTGTGCAGTGTCAACCAGTTCCTTGAGGTCTTCCGGTGTGCCAAACCGACTGCTTGCGGCGAAGAAATTGTTTACCTGGTATCCGAAACTGGCGTAGTATGCGTGTTCCATGATGGCCATGAGCTGAATTACATTGTAACCCAGACTTTTTATCCTGGGTAACATGTTCTTGGTGAATTCCTTGTAGGTCGTGACCCGTAGTTCGGGGGATGAGATGCCAACGTGGGCCTCATACACACGGACACTCAGGGGCTTCTTCGGCCGGGGATGTTTGAAGGTATACTTCTCCGCCTCAGGGGGGTTCCAGAAACGAGCATCGTACGCGGGCGACACTGCGAGATCTTGGGTGACGTATTTGATCCATGCTGGTAATCGGTCGATTCGCACACCAGCCTTGGTCTCCATGGAGATCTACGCACGCCGAATCAGTATCTCACTGGCGTCGCACCTCATCACAGGGGCTTGGCTACCTTGATTTTTGAGTTGTGAGGAATAGCAGGTTGCCCGTTGACGGCAGGCACTACGATTTCCCAAACACCAAAGTCGTTCTTCTTCATGGGATGTCGTTTGATATCCCAGTTATCTATTCTCTATGTCAGCTTAGCGTCTTGTATGGCGGCGGGTCGGTGAGCGCCAACTGAAATCTCCAATCAGCGAGGCCTCAACAGCATTCGGCGCCCATTCCCGGTAAATGACGTTGTTGTCCTTGTCTACATTGAGTCCAAAGATCTCCGAGCCCTAGGCGCAGGGTATGTTGTGAGTTATTGGTCTTTGCGCGGGGGGATCTAATATGGGACAGGCCTACCTTCGAGAATTTATCGACGCCGCCCTCTACTTCGGCGAGTTTCTTGATCCATTCTCGAGCCTTTGCGTATCTCCTCTTCAGCGGGTCTTGGAAAGGCGAGAGGTAAGGATCAAGCTTTATGACGCCTGAAGCAGCGATGTCAGCTCAAACGCGTCGACGCGACCTAAGATGGGGGCGATGGGTACCTGTGCCGTCATTTGGGAGTCCCGAACCAGGGCCTGATAACAGGGTGTTGGCAGATTGATCTGCTATCGCGGTCATCTTGGTTGCCGTCTCGATGTTGATGGCCCTACGTCGTCGTTGTCGGTGACTGTTGAAGAGGCCCGAACAACAGCGAAGTTGGAATTAGAAAATTTGAATCGCTCAGACAGAGACAATTCTGATGGGAGAGGAATGGAGCTCCCTGCTTAGGCTTGCTAACAAGAGCTTAAGAGCTTCGATTTACCGACACACAAATCAGTCGATAGTGGGGCTATCTCAAATATTAAGCAGGTTTCTTCAATTGGGAGGAGAGACGAGCGGTGGAGGGAAAACAAGCGTGCCTGTTGCTCTTCAGACTGCCTAACTTATTCTATCCAGAATTGCGCTCCAGGGTTGTTATTGCTTTCTTGTTGTTTTAAGATGAGGGGAGGTTACCTAGCTCTACATGAAGCATGCTAAATGACGTCGTTGGAGCGACTCTATCTTGCGCACATGCAACTAAGTATCAACCTACCTATGATGAAGGCAAATGAGGCAACTTAGTGACGTGAATTAGTACCTTAGGTATAATTGATGTTGGCATCATCAATGCCCGATCATTACATGCACATAGCACCTACCTACCTACCTACCTACATACATGGGCATAGATAGCGAAAACCATTTCGCCCTGGAAGGGATCGAGCCTAACCGCTACCTATTTAACCTTCTACTTAGGTACCTACCTACTTTCAATGTACATGTCTAGAATCATGATGTACATTACTCTGCTCAGCGCGGGTTCCAGCCGCTAACTCCCGAGGTCCCCGTGCTTTGTGCGAGGTTAAGTGCCCAGTACCTAGATACCTTAAGCACCTAGAGATACCTCAAGTACTTACACGCGATGAAAGCCGATTTAGGAGCCCATCTGGACACCTGCCTTCTCTACTCCCATCAGCTACTGTACATACACCACAAACAAAACAAACCGCTCCTAGGCTACGACACCTCTTATCCGAGCTACTCATCTTAAACAGAGGAAAGATGTGCTTTCTATTCTCCAACTCATTTCTTCGTTAAACTTACTCGAGCGCTGAAGTGTGCATCCGTCCTCCGTACACCCCGCTCGTCATCGTCGCCGTGATAATCAGTCTTCAAAGGACCAGCTGTGGTGCCTGGCCCCCTCAGCTCGCCGCGATGATGACAACCTTTGCGCGGCCTCGGCTACCATGCGTTGCTGCCACTACCCCGAGAGCTCGCCGCAGATCGTTGTCGACAACCACCGTCCTGCGAACCGCTCCCAGTCGAACTACCAACTTGAACTCCGGCTTTACCTCGAGCTATGATCCGAGCGATGATGGAGGTCGCGGCCCCATGTTCTCCAAGACATCCGTCGGGGTGCCACAGTTCTATCCGAGGGATCTAAAGAAACGAGTCGACGAATACGTCGTCGGCCAGGACAGGGCGAAGAAGACCATTTCCTCGGTCGTCTTCAACCATTATCAGAACCTACGCCGGCGGCAATATCAAGAGGAGCAAGAGCGAAAGAGGGAGGAGAAACTCATGCGCCAGGCCATTGCGCGGGATAGGAATGTGCGCGAACACGACCCGCATCCCGTAGAAGGTGGGCACACGCCCAAATATGCATCTCACCAGCTCGGTGCTGATAACCACTTTGGAGACGCTTATCCCGGACGCCATGATTTCACGCAACATATGCACCAAGCATGGCAGCACTCTGAGCAGAGCACAGTAGAGTTCTATATCCCCGAAGATATTGATCACCAACCACCTGTTAAGATCGACAAGAGCAACATTCTTTTGATAGGGCCTACGGGCGTGGGTAAAACGTATATCCTTGAGTATGCTCGGGCCCTTCTCTCTACTCATTACTCGGCTATGATACTATCGCTAAACGTTTGTAGAACACTGAGCAAAAAACTTAGCGTTCCGTTTACAATTTGTGACTGCAACTCCTTTACACAGGCCGGCTAGTGAGTAATTCTCAGAGTCCATTTCTTCTCGCCTAGCGAGTTTTATAGAGTTCTAGAGCCCCATGATAGGCAAAACCTACTCTGGAAGTTTCTCGCGATTTCGAAAATCACTTACAGATCACGCCGAACATGGTGATAACTGACTCTTGACGGCTACAGTATTGGACAGGATGTAGAAACTTGTATTGAACGATTATTGATAGAGTCGAATTATGATGTGAAGGCCGCTGAATACGGCATCGTGGTCCTTGATGAGTTTGACAAGATCGCCAAACGGGAGACCATGAATGGGAGAGATGTCGGTGGTGAAGGTGTGCAGCAAGCACTGTTAAAACTTGTCGAGGGAACCAAAGTTACCATAAACGTTAAGGATAACCGAGCCTCCTCCCGGTTGGCGAGTCCCATCACGACCAACTACACCGGGCCCGGATCCGCCTCTTCCACCTCGGGACCACAGGCAACAACGCCGCCTTCGGGTAAGGTTGAACAATGCACGATCGACACGAGTAACATTCTTTTCGTAATGTGCGGTGCGTTTGTTGGTCTTGATAAAGTGATTTTAAACCGGGTTTCAAAACCATCCATGGGATTTGGCTCAGAATTACGTACCCGATCATCGAGCGATAGCAGCCAGGTCGATCTTCCACCTAAGCTCTTCTCTCATATTCCCCATTTTTCACCTACTGCCAGCAACAGCTCCAAGCCCACGGCTCTGGATCTCACAACCCCAGAGGACCTGCAAGGCTTTGGCTTCATCCCCGAGCTCATCGGACGCGTGCACAACATCGTAGCGCTCTCGCCGCTCTCACGCTCCGACCTCATTCGGATCCTCACGGAACCCCGCAACTCCCTCGTTGCGCAGTACACGGCGCTGTTCGAAACATACCCCTCGAAACTTTTCTTCACGCAGAAGGCGCTGGAGGCCATTGCCGAACGCGCAGAGAAAGCGCGCACCGGCGCCCGCGGCCTGAAGATGGAGATGGAACGTGTTCTCGCCGAGCCCATGTTTGATGCCCCCATCCCATACGTCCTCGTGACCGAGAAGGCCGTCCGTGGCGAAGGGAAGGTTGGGTACTGGGGTAAAGAGGGCCGCTTCGAGGTACAGAGACGCATACAGGATGAGGACGGCTGGCCCGTGACGCCCCAGTCTCGGGACCTGGAATCCGACATGGCGGCCCTAGAACACTATCGAGCGGCGGGGCAGAGCGGTGCCTGAGTTCTCTTTTTCGGTACGGTTTTGGCATATCTTGCTCGTCTCCCGGCGGCACAGGCGTTCTCTTTCTTTGGAGTGTGACATACTCATGGGCGTCGACGAGAAGATATTATCCACCGGCGTTGTGTATATGACTGGCTTTATTCACGACGCCCCTTCCTCCCTGGATGACTATCGGGTTGGTAGAAATAATCGCGCTGTGGAAGGGACACGATTCATGGCATTACGCGGACACATTCGTGGATCACACGTATTCGCGCTCGTCTAGGCCAGGTGAGAGAGAGCCTTTGGCGCCTGGGACGTGTACAGCACATGATGCATGGATACTATCTGTGTACCTACTTATCACTGCTACCATGCAACAGGAAGGCAAATACTATGATATTTAAATAAGACGATGCTTCCAGGCCGGAGCCTTTAGGTCACGGTACGTCATCGGTATCTGTCACCACCTGGGCACATTACCCCACCGGGTCGAAAGGTTGGTTGCCTGTCACGAGGAGACATAGGCCGACGAAGCCGAGTACCTATTTAACGGTGTAGAAATCTCTTCTTGTACATATTTACAAAATACCTTCAGCAACTACTCTGTTTTAACCTTATCGTTCGTCGGTCTGTCTGTTTGTTTCTTATTTATATATTGATTTATATACTTGCTTGTTAGTCTGCCTGTTTTGCCCAAGAATCGAACTCTCCTACCCTCGAACTCTGTTCTTCCCTCAACCTCTTCCTCCTCATGCTTACAGGGCTTGGAGAAAGCAGGATGATTGATGGTTAGAGAGGAGCGGGACAAGCTCTCTATATACAAACCCCGCGCCAGTGTAAGGTCGGCAGATTTTGATTTTTGTTGTACAGAAACACGGCGCAACACGTTCATCGATCCAGCTCGGCATGCAGGTTTTTTTTGGTGATTACTTTGAGGTGGCATATTTTTTGCTTTCCTTTTTTATCTAACAAACAAAGAAAAAGAAGATGAGGTAGGTTCATAATTGCGTGGGCATGTTCAACATGATTATAGCGGTATAGGCAGTCCCGCGTTCTAGTGCTTGGGGGGCGACTGCACTTGGCCTTTTCCTGAATAACCCTCAGATGAGATGCCGGTGAGGGGCTCGGCGCGTTGGTTCTGTGTACGGAGGGGAGAATGTCAGCATATTGATAGACCGGATGGCGGGGGCACGATGATAGAATGGCAGTATGGCGGCAATTGGAACTTACCCTGAGGTATTCGTTCGTTGCCTCCTCGTATTCTCTGTTCATGGTGCCGGGGGCCGGACCAGCGAAGGCGCGCAATGTGGTGAAGATGGCCAAGCTGACCAAGATGCCGATGGCAGTACCCAGAGCAACCTTGCGGTTCTCATCGGGGGCAGCACGAGCTCGGGGACCGTGGGGACCGAAGGCAATCCAGTAGGCTATCGAATGAAAGCATCAGTCAGTCGGGGTTCGATAGACAACGTTCCATCCGCGAGGGCTGCTGATAGCTTCAACGCGCGAGCCTGTGAGCTGCTACCGTGTGCCTCTGGCAGACTGCGGGTCCACTCGAACCGAGCCGAGGGACATGACTGGTAGCTGTTCAGGTAAAACCAATTGACGTATGACGCCATTCATAGAGGCCTCAAAATCACGTTGGACGATCCGGAGCTCAAAATCAAAAGACACACGCCGCAGCCGTCTTGCCTCAGCTCCCACAAATCAATCATAAATCAAGAAAGCTTTCCCACGTACCGGCCTTCTTCTCCTGGAGAGTCAGCTCAGCCCAGTTCCCCTTCATGCGGTCGCGCAGAGCCATCCAAAGCTCGGCCTGCTCCGTCGGCGGCATGCCCTCCCACCGCTTCTCGATGTTGGCTAGCATGGGCTTGGAGATGGCGTGGGTGGAGGCGGCGGCTCGGGGTACGACGGTGGTCGAGACTCGCATGCTGCCGGCCCGAAAGCCAGCGCGCAGCAGCGAGGAGGCGGATGTGCGCATCATGGTGAAAGCAGCGGAGGGGGGGAATCAATCGTGGCCGGAGAGGAGTGGAGATGGGTCCAATCGAAACAGCCGTGGGACGTTGGCGGCGTGTATTCGGCCTCGGGTCGGGGTGGTGACGTTGGCTGCGGGTTTGGGTTGTGGTTCTGGTGTTGGGTTGGAACGAGGTTCAGTCAATCAATTGAGAGAGTCTTTTTTCGCAGGTACCAGAAGCAGGAGCGGAAACCCCAGAGAGAGACGGAGGTCCAGTCGTTTCGTCGTATGATTGACCCACCTTGTAAATTGGCCGAGTCTGATTGGCCGGATACCTCCAGCTCCTCCCCGAGAGCTGGCACCGGCCAAAGTTCGGACCAAGGTCGAAGAAACTGGGGACTCGAACTTCAAACCTTAGCTGTTACTCCTCGGACATAATTCGCTAGCAGTAAACAATTGACTTCGCCTACTGGGAACTATTCGATAGCATCCGGCAATGATATTCCCTGAGGTAGTGTGCGGAGTAGATTGTTAATAGAACAGGTATACTTTGTACGAAGTAAAGCGTTGTCGAGATAGAAAAGAAAAATGCGGAGTCCGAGGCAGAAAGCGCCATTCTGTGCACTTTGGTAATTGTAAGTGCAACTTAGTAGGAATGACGAAGGACAGTTGTCTGTGTACACAGTAATGCTCTCGCATAAAACAGCCCGCTTAATCTGAGTCTACTAAGTAGTCTTGCCGTTGTGGATATATAGAGATATAGGGATATCCAACGAGTCCTCTGGATCTTTAAACGAGCTACGAAAGAGCATCAAGCGAGCATATATATATATTGTCCGGGGCCTCTTATAATACAACGCGGGAAGTCCATGCGGATGAGCTATGTTCTCTTCCCAGTTCTTCCTGAAGTTTACCCGAGCCGATGGTTGTCCCCACCCCCCTTCGTCACATCGCCGAGAGAATGTTGTATATGGTGTGTGGATGTAAGATGCAAAGGCTATGACAAAGGCTGTCGAGTTGTGGAGCTGGAATCGCACAAAATATTAGACATCTAGGTCCTGGTTTGAGTTGAGGTCTGTCTGAGTAGCTGAGAGTGTCGTTGATGAGATGGGAGGCCGGCGAGTATGTCGATATATGAACAAAGCCCGCTCGCGGTGACCACGGCGTCTCAATGCTGAGATGTAACGGCCTAACGACCTGTTTATTTTGATGTTGTATCGTTAGATGTAGACCCGGCTTGTTGCCCACTTTTGGGTGGCAGCTCTGATTTGTCGTGTTGCTCCTTTATAATTGGCTGAAACGCGTAGTACCCTTTGGAATTTAGATTGTTGCCCAGTTTAACAGAGGTGTAGGATTCGTGGTGGTACCATTTGCAATGCCAAATAAGATGGCGAGGCCCATGGGGACGTAGTTGCGAGCAAAGAAACTCATGGCGGATCTGATGGCAGAGTTCGGCACCCTCTCGATTGGCTAGGTAAACTAGTCCGGTCAAAAGATAGATCCTGTAGTATGGTATGCCGCTGCATTAGGGGACGAGCTCGTAGATTGGTACTTTGCAGCCTTCAGTTGAAGGCATCTCTAGTTCTAGTGTAATGAATGGCTTACCTAATTACATGGTACCGGCTCAAGTACAGTACTACAACTAAACTTAGGCAGAGGTACCTAAAGTATCCACTTTGCTAATGCCTATCAGCACCTTACGCGCATGTACACTGTAGTGTAATGCCCCACCACTCATCGAGACGCGTTAAAGTGCGGAGGAACATATTCACGCGTGTCTTCACGCAGTTTCAGGCCCAGCAACCAGCATGAGTCGGGCCAACATGACTACGTACAGCCGATGACACCGATACATAGAGATGCATCAGGGAATCAATGGCGAAATGGAAGGAGCTTGGCGAGGTGCCAGATTCGGACGACGAAAGCACCTGGGATAGCCAAGAGTCCCTTGTCAACCCTTCAGCACCAGAACCAGCACCAGCACCAGCCACTGCAGATGCTACAAGAGATGCCCCCCAAGAATCTTCGAAGGTCGCCGCCTCCGCAGGCGGCGGTGAAAAGGATAGTTCGGGCCAGGCTGTTTGGGACGTCCCGTTCTCATCACAGATTTCCGTCGACGAACAAACCGTGCTTCCTAGCCCGAAACTTCACGATGGCCCCGAGCCCTCGCCGCCTTTGGCATCGCCCGTTCACGAACCCCAACCCGAATCAACGCCTCCCCCTCCATCCCTCTTTAAGCTACGCCATAAGATTGAAATCAATTTGCCGCTAGACCGGTTTAATAGTCGCGGTCGGGCTAGAAGCGAGGAGTCAACGTTATCTTCACTAGCAGGTTTCTCTGGGCACTCGACGAGAACGACGCCTGAGGCTCAACGGTTGCCTATTATCCAAGAGAGCGAGGGAGGAACGAATGAAGACATTCGATTGGGACGTTCGCTGCGACCGAGAAAACCGATTCAAGAACATCCGTATCTGCTTGAGAGCGTTCAATACAGCAAGACATGGAAGTCCCACGGCTTACGTCCTATGCGGGTGCTAGCTGAAGACGAAAAGAACAGAAGACAAGAGGAAGATTCTCAAGAGCAAGATTTTGAAGAAGACGATAGTCAGCTCATCAGCAAGGACCCCGCCCAAGATGAATCAGAAGAGTCTCAGCAAACTGCGAGTTCTGTAGCTTACTTAGAGAGAGATGATATATTGCTATCAGATCATGAGGAGCCATCCCCCACCTCCACCCCCGAACCTCACCCTACGTTGCCTGGACGGAACATTCAAAGTTCACAGGAAGAAGAAGAGGAATTCCCTGACCCAAACGATGTAGAGAAGTGGAAATCGAATAAAGCCGCGCATCGGGTTCGTAAACGACGACCCTCGCCCAAGGCTTCCTCCAAACGGAAATTCCCCAGACTTGGTGATTCCGCACAGGTCGCTAAGAATACTCTCGTTCTACCAGATATTGACGATATATTTGACATTCCTGCATCGCCACCTCAAACAAGCCCAGGCGTCCTTGCAACTACTCCCATGGCTGTTATCAATCGACTGGAAGGTAAATCCGCAGTCATATTAACCCCCAAGCCGAGCAGTACCATATCCTCGCGGATACAAAGCCCTACACCTACTCAGCATTATGGCGAACTCATCGACTTGACTTCGCTAGAGAATCAAGATAGCGAGGACGACAGTGAAGTAGCCAGTCATCATGCCAGTTCTAGGAACGAGCCAGACCAGGTACTCCTGGGAGCGAAGCGAATACGTGGCGTTTTGCCAGCATCGTGGCTTAGGCTTGATCAGCAGACGTCCATGCAGAAGCCCAAGCCAACTGTCCGCCATCACAGTCCTGAATTATCACCCGAACGCTCTGTTAGAAAAGGGGTGGCGCAGCGACGGTTTACGCTACCTCAAACGGAGAGAAGTTCTGCTTTATTTCTTTCCGATGATTCGGATGATTCAGATTCGTTTGCACGACCTCAAGCACCTGACATCTCTTTCTATGATATCTCTACTTCGGTTATCAACGATGATGCTGCATCTGTCATTGAAGAAGATCATATTGATAACATGTTTTCTCGCAACAAAAGAGCAAACACGCAATCAATTGGATCCCATAGAAAGCGAAAAAGAGGCCTCCAGTCAATGTTCGACGGTAATCCGGGGCAGAGGAAGCGCCAGCAGCGCATCACCGGACTTCTTAGCCGCACCGAGTCAGTCGCCAGTACTCGAACAGGACGCCTGCAGTCCTCAAAAGGTAGTCGAGTAACGGAGCAGCCAGAGAAGCGAAATCGAGGTAAACGGAAGCCAACAACCTCCCGGCCTGCACGACTTAGTATCCTAGATGTTGTCGAGCCAAATGCACCAGCTTTCATCCGTATTGCAGCCCGTACAGCCGGCACGCGGCGAGATCAGGGACGTTCGAGTCCATCCAAGAAAGTAATCATGCTTGGAACCCGCCGAGATACCATCGACGCAGTTGGGGTCTTGAAAAACTGGAACGAAGGCAGGATACAGCCAAGAAACTCAGTCTCCTTCTCCACTCGCCAGCATACTCGTCAAGACGAAGGGGTAAAATTAATCAACCAGACTCATGTCATTCCAAGCCCTGAACTTATCCAAGCCCAAACAAGCCGGGCAAAGGGCTCAACAACTCGCTTCTCCCAGCCCCGTCGAATGGTGAAACAGACTAGCATGGATACGTTTGTAGTTACTGGACCAACGAGTCCGCATCATCTTGGCCTCTTTAGTGATGATTCCCTAGTTGAAAAGCCTAGGTCCCATAGCGCTTTATATCGACCTGCTCAGCTGGAAACGACCGGCGATACTGCCAACCGCTACATGTTTGATGCACAGAAAAGGGCTTTAGACGCATTATATCGAAGGTCACGCAAATTTTTGCCCGCGCCCCGAAACTCAAGCCTCGAACAGTCAATTAATAGACAAACACCAGCATATAGTCGGCAACTCACCGCCGAAGAGCTCAGATCCCCAAAAAGTAATAGGACTCCTGAACCAAAAATAAAAAGAAGAGCAAAGTTTAGGAAACAACTTCATCCTCAGCTTCTAGACGTTTCTGCTCCTCAGTACACACATGCCAACGACCCCTTGCCGCGCGAGGACAGCCCTCCCGCAAGAGGCCTAGATCTATCAAAGGATGAAGTAGCCGGGAAACTACTTGGGTTAGCTCCCTATGGTACACATTATACCCAGCACTTTGAAGTATTTCCTCTCGATCGCGGTGTATTTTTTCATGAGAGCACAATACTTGGTAGTGGCCGACTCAAAAGAGCTCTGGATAGTAAACTGCTGGGCAACTTGGGCGCTCATCGAGGTCGGTGCACATTCACTATTGGCGAGCGAACCCTCAGCTGGGGAGCATGGAACGCGGAGACATCTTCAGAACTTGGCATCGTTTTTGACTGGATGGTAGACCAGCTAGATGGCTCTTCTGTTGATGTCGAGTTGGGGATTACAACTCCCGTGCGAGCTGCCGATTTCATCCTGAATTATTTTCAGGATCATTTGATTCTCGTCGACCCTGAAAGCTCGAATATCTTTGCTAGCCGAATAGTTGACGTTTTGCAGGCCGTTGAGCGACGCCTAAAAGAAACGCCAAGTGATCTGGGGTATGCGGCTAAGCCTCTCATCGAAGTTCTTACCCGTATCCTGGTCATTGCTGTGCAAAGTTTACGATTATGTCAAAGGCTCAACAAAGTCTCTGAAGCATTCCAGACGGAGGAGATATTAAAGCGCTTTGCTGCGACTACAGCCAGGGTTCTCCTTCGGACCGATCTCAAAGAGGTTCGCCACATATATAGCCACCTGCAACAAATGCCGTTCCGGGAGAAGGGAATCCAAAATGATCAGCATGCTGTGATATGCTGGGTTACGTTGATTCGGATTCTTGAGGAGGCTGGTATACCTAGAGCTGGATTTTGGGGAGTTGTATCAACACTGTTGAGTGAAAGTGCAGAGAGCACTTTTGACATGACTGTCCTTGAACATGCTTGGCGAAATTTGTTTACGCTTCTCCCTCTGGGCGAGTTTGATAGCGCGGGCGTTGCCATGCCTGGAATGCGACACAAGACACCATTAGAAGGCTGGATTGGCCCTCAACGACTACTACGGCGTGTATTCCAAGTATACCAAAGCAACAGCCGACAATCCCCTGGCTTCAATGATTATCTTCGAGCGGTTGCGAGTCGTTGCCATTATCTAGTGGAACAGTGGGGATGGTACAAATGCAATTCGATTTTGGGAACCATCTTCGACTTTTTCGCTGCTGAAGATCTTCATAATCTACGAAATGAGGAAGTATACCAATCTCCAAAATTCCTCGATGAGCTTTCAGGCTCACCTTCCCTTGCCACTTCGCCGGAGGACAGATGTTTCCATATCTACCTAAAGCTCATTGCGATGTCTATCAAGCGACTCAAAAAGGTTGGGATGATGAAGGAGATCAAAAATCTGGTAGCTCGCCTTCTACCCAATCACAGCCGACAACACGATAAAATGATGGCAACGCACGAGGCTGATATCGCTGCGCTCCGAAATCACCATGATCTTCTTTGCACTCTTTACTGGGCAGCTCCGCCAGACATGAGACCATCTATCCAGAGTATCGAAGGCCTCGTCGTTCTTGGGAGTTCTCATAAAGAGGCATGTTTGATCAGCCTACGCACCTGGAGTCGGCTATCGCGATTTGTTGTCTCGTCCTCCGAAGATATATCCGCATATAAACCACTCGCTGATTGGGAGAAAAACATTTCTCAGCAGGTGCTTGAACAGTTCCTTTCTGTGGAAACCGAGGTCAATCAGCAACTTTTGGGTATGTCAGCAGAGGCATGCAAAACCATCACTCAACATCACAAGAATGCAGTCATCAGCCAGAACAAAAGAGTTGCTATGGACTTACTCCATTTCTCGATGAAGTCATTCCTGGACGTAATGCGCCACACTCAGACCCTCAGCGCCGCTTCCTTCGTCCTCAATCATTGTAAGTTGTTTTTCCCCGCAGTCCGGTGTTGTGGCACTAACATCGATTACCAGATCCGTTAGAACAGATGTTGACTCGTCTCTCATTTTCATCCATAAATTCCGATTGGGGCATTTTACAAGTAGTCCTTGACATTATTGACTACTTCCTCGCCCGAATCGACGCATTTACGAGTGCCGAGCCCCTGCACGCAGGCCAGTCTTGGCATGAAGAAGATGCCATCATGGTGAGTCGAGTCGACATAGTTGGGTCTTGAGTCTAGTTGCTGACTGGCCACAGTTACTTGAACGCAAGCTCGCTTTGCCTTTTATCGCTGTAGTCCGAGGTGTCGTCAACATGAAGTCTCACAATGTAGGTGTCGGTCAAATGGGGGATCGCGATACATGCGCCGGACAGGCTGTGGCTCTCGCCAGTCGGTTAGGAGCGTGCCTCATAAATGCTCGACTTGCTGTGAGTTGTTCGACTTGTTTTTGTTGTCTTCGCTGACAGTAGTAGCGACTCCGCCAGTTCTTCCAGGCCGGAAAATATAATCTTTTTCAGGACGTGTCAAAGCCTACGGCCTTAGCCAGTCGCAAATATGTCGCCCTCTTCTTAGCTACAATGGCCGATCGAGGGGTCACTGACTTCAAGGTAGGGCACTTCAACCCTACGAATAACAATAACTAACAGTATCCCAGGACCTTGGATTAACGCCACTAGACTTCTTTTTAGCCGAGCTGGTCAAGCCACTCGAATTTCTGGCTTACGAGAACCGATTAGCCATGAGCTTTAAGCAACTTGGGGTGGCATATCTTGAAAATGCTGCCGTAGAAGTTGGAAATACACCCGACTACTGCTCCAACAGGACTCTATTCAACTGTAAGATAGTTACGACGGCATTGGTTATTGATTCGATGCTCACAAATCACAGATGTCATCGTTTCTATGCGGAAAGCTTTGCTCCGGGCAGATGCGGGTCAGAAGTCCCATTTGCAGAATGGCTTTTTAAAAGCTTTGCGCTTTGCGATGGATCGGATGAAGACCGATCTAAAATTGATGATTTTAAATTCAACCGAGCATCTGGCCTACGTCGAATTTGTCCGGTCCATCATTCGTCTTATTCGATCGCAAGATCTCTGTCCCGTGGACGCCTTCTTTTATCAGATCAGTCAGGAATATTCTCCCTCAAGCCAAGATCCACGGCTCCAAACAGCAGGAATCTTATCGTGGGGGCTTAAGCTAGAAGAGGGTGATTCTAAAGCAGTGTCCGGCCTATTTTACCTGCTTTTCCCGAGTTTCAAGATTGCTCTCGCAAGCGGAGAGCTTCGGAATGAAGCGAATATTCTGAAAGAGAGCATGGAACATGTACATGTGTTGAACTTTATGTTGAGCACGATGCTCCCTGCTATCATCAAGACCACCACTCAAGTCTCCCACGGCTGGGTTCTTCTGGATACTTATATCGAAGCCGTGGATGCTCGGCTATCATCAGTATGTATCCACCGAGAGATAGGCGGAGGCATCATGACAGGCATTCTGGCGCTGCATACAATGGTACTAGCAGGCATCGGAAATATGCGAACAAGAACATATACTGAGCTTCGAAACGAAGACGTCGTGTCCTTGACGGCCATGATTAAAATCCTGAATCTACTCTCCCCGTCCGTCACGGCCTATCTCATCAACGAGCCAGAGTCTCTACTTGCACGAGATTTCACCGAGGCAATAGACGAGCTTACCGATTTCACACGCGCGGCCGACGGGTGTCTCTCGAATTTAGTGAGGAACTGCGACGAGGGAGATACGATAATGTTGGAATCCAGGCATCTTTTTGAGGGCCTTGCAATCTCCGAACCCGGATGGGCATTACAGCACAACAAGCAGATCGAGCAATTTTCCAGTCACATGATCCAGGACATTCGTAACAACTGGGTATCAAACGGGTCTTGCATTACAGTTAAAGCGCCGTCTCGGGCACAGAGGCCCTCGGCCACTCAATCGGGACAGGGAACAAGTCTTCCCAAATGGGAGAGTAGGGAGGTATGGCAAAAATTGAGGGAACAGGTTCGGGCGTGGAATCACGCCCATGATATGATGATGACGAAGACGGCATCGCACGAGGCATTGCTTGATGAATTCATGTTTTAGGTGCATTGGCGGGCGTGGTGTGGTGTGGTGTGGTAGTTGTTGCTGTTGCAAGGGGTAACAAACGGTCACGGAGTTAGCATGAAATCGGCGCCGGTTGAGGGATAGACTATGTAGACAACCTACATGTACCTACCTCTTGGAAAATTCTATTAGATGAAATAGACTTACAAAGTACATGCAGTATATGTGTATGTCCATATGTGTATGTATTTATATGGGAGGGACTTGCGAGTTAGGAACTAAGATAAGGAGGTACTTGAGTGCATATGTGGGGTGAAAGGGTTCCGGGCGCTCGGGCCAGGCGAAAAGCTCTTTACGGATCTCCAACCTGGAGAGGGCGAAAGTATCATGTTGGTCATCAGAGATTAAGTAAGTACGAGCATACTTCGTAGGCTACGTGTCTGTCTCGTCTTCTCCGTTCCGGCACTTTCCCGCAGAGCCATGCCGCCGCACGCTCGATTCGAGCGCCAACCCTCCGAATGAATAACCAATGGCTGCGTGTCTTCCGATCCGCGGCACATCACCCTCGACGGGCTCGCCTCGCGTCCGGCCCGACGCGCTCATTCCACTCGACCGTTCCCAGACGCGGCACAGAAGACGGCGGGAACGCCAGCGGCAACGGGCCCCGCGATGACGGCCGGAGCAAGCCCGAGGATCGAGGAGCCGGCAACGGGGAGCCCGCGGCTGCCGAGGAAAACTTCCTTGGCGAGACCGCCGCCATGGCGAACGGAGAGAGCCAAGGCCGGAAGAAGCCCACGCAGGGCCTGCGGGCGCGCGCCCTACGGAACCGCAAGTCCGACCTGCCACCCGTGCAAATACCCAAGTCCTTCCTCGACGTCGCCGTCGACCACCACCACGACCTGAAGACGCTGCTGAAGGCAGACTCGTGCTCGACCGAGGCCCGTGATACCTTCCGCGAACCCCCCGAGCCTGAGCAGCTCGAAACGTTGCGGCTCTGCCTTGCCTTCCACCTCGTGGCTTGGTCCGATGCAGCCATCGAGGCAGCCATCAAGACGCTCATCTCGGGGGACGACGTCAGCGTCATCGCGAGACGAATCGACACCTTGGGCGTCTCGGCCCATTGGACTGTATTGAAACGAATCAGGGAGTACCATGGCCATAAAGCGTACTTAGATGTGTTTGCCTCAACGCCACCGCCGCGCTCGCCGGACTGGGTGGCCGCGCTCCTGAATGTATGGACCCAGAGCTCACCCACCACCATCTTTCGGCCCATTTTTTCCAGACTGCTGCTGCATTATGTCATCGAAAAAGGCGAGATCCCGCTGACAAAGGTCGCATTGTTCGAGCCATGTATGGTCGATGAGATTGCCACGACCCTAAGGGCTGAGTTTTTCATTCGGGCGCCCAAGGATAGTAGGCTTGCCATGATTCGTCGACCTGTCACCATAATCAATGTGCCGGACTGCTCGGGATTCTCTGTCGCCCGAGATATCATTCAGCATGTTGCCGAAAAATTAGGGGCCGATGTTCTCCATCTACGAGCTCACGACATTGCTCATATTGTGGGCCGCTACATCGGCCAAGACGTCACTAGGACTATAGGAGATGTGTCACTACTTGGCTATAAGGCAGCCGAGAATTCCGGACGACTAAAACCGCGGCCTGCCTTTGAAGAGGAAAATGAGGATTCTGACCACTATGAGATACCGGTCACGGTCTTGTTGCGCGACGACAAGGCGCGGAAGGAGCCAAAACGACAAACGATCTCCATGGACGAATACCTGCTGAGCTCTGGCACCCGTGGGAAAAGCGATGAGCTCTGGGAAGACATGAAGATCAACGCGGCTCTAGAAGAGCTCATCCACTCGGCAGATATGGACGTGGCTGAGCAGAAACCCCTTATTGTTCACATAAATGATTTCAATGCCCTTGGTATGAATGAAACTGGTGCTGTGATTTTGGGCAAGATCCGGAAAGTCGTGGACGAACTCTGGTTGTCAGGCCGGAAGGTGGTCCTCGTCGGCTCCTGCTCGACCAACGACGCACCGAGACCCTACGAGAAGGCACTCAGGGCTTTAGAAGCGACCGACCGAGTCATTCATTTAAGTAAGCACTATTTTTCCGAAGCTACGTTCCGTGAGAAATGTGAGTCAGCATTAGCCCTATGGGAGAAACAAGACTACATCCGCGAGAACGACGAAAATATTGTGAGGATGCTGTCGTCAATGACAGAGTCAGGTAGTTTTACATCGACTCACTCAGCGGCGAGATTGGGACTAGCCCAGTACACACTCTCTGAAGGCAGATTGGGGATGTGGGAGCGATTTGCAAAATATTGGGAGAGCATCTTACCAATGGTCGAGGTATATCGAGTTGCGACAACAATGGTAGGCCTGAGCTCAACGGACGGCCCTGAGCTGTTCAGCTTGGACTGTTTCGAGATGGCCGCGGCCAGAATTTCAGCCGTCGACATAATCAGGGAGAAAGCGGCGGCAAAGTCGAAAGCCTCCATGAACTCGAATAAAGACTCCAAGGCGGCTTTTCTCAAAGGGGCGCAGAAGAACCATCCTTTTGCCGAAAACCACGAGGAAAAGCTAATGTCTGGCATGGTGAATGCGGAAGATATGCGGACGACGTTCAAAGACATACATGCCCCTCAGGAGACGATCGAATCGATCAAGATGCTTACGACCTTGTCGCTGATCAGGCCCGAGGCTTTCTCATACGGAGTTCTCGCGAGCGATAGAATTCCTGGCTGTCTCCTGTACGGTCCGCCCGGCACGGGCAAAACATTATTGGCAAAGGCCGTTGCCAAGGAGAGCGGTGCCAACATGATTGAGGTCAGTGGAGCCTCCATCAACCATATGTACGTTGGTGAAAGTGAAAAGAACGTGCGTGCTCTCTTCAGGCTTGCGAAGAAGAAGGAGCCAATGGTCATCTTCATCGATGAGGCCGACGCCCTGCTCGGAGCTCGAGGAGGGCCTCGGAACGGGGGGGCCAGGAGGGAGACGATCAACCAATTTCTCCGTGAGTGGGACGGGATGGACAAAATGAAGGCATTTATCATGGTCGCTACGAATCGCCCGTTTGACCTCGACGATGCCGTTCTTCGACGCCTCCCCCGCAAATTATTGATCGATCTACCCCTCGAGACAGACCGAGCGGCCATCTTGAAAATCCATCTCAAAGACGAAATGATGGACGAGACGGTGTCGATTGATGATATCGCCAAACACACCCCCTTATACTCGGGCTCCGACCTGAAGAACGTGTGCGTAGCCGCCGCCATGGCAGCGGTGAAGGAAGAGCTCGAGGCGTCCGAGAGACATACAGGCCCGGAACCGTATGTCTGGGCGAATAAGCGAGTGCTCAACCGCCGACACTTTGACAAGGCGCTCAAGGAGATCGGCGCCAGCGTCTCGGAAGACATGGCGACGCTGACGGCCATCAGGAAGTTCGACGAACGTTACGGCGATAGCAAGGCGCGCAGGAAGAAGAGTGGCATAGGCTTTGGGGTCGTACCCGAACCGGTCGACTCGGAACAGGCCCGTGTCCGTGGTAGGCGGTGAAACCGAATCAATGTAATCAACATGTACATATATCCGGATCTGGCTTTGCATGATGGACCGGGCACATAGGTAGGAGGTTACTGGACTATTTACCTGGCAGCGTGCATCTTCTAGAAAATACTAGACTGGATGGTCGTTATATTCCGGCGGGCATCATTGGTCTGCGCATTGGTGGCGTGTGTTTGTACAGCATTCGATACTAAATCAAATCCACCTACCCACCCCCACCGCATGAGTTTGACTGTTCTCTCTTGAAAAGTTGATAGTTGCGGACATACCCGACTACTAGGAGAGACAAGGAGGGAATAACGGCAAGGTTTGTCTCAATATCGCAAGGCACTCTCAATTTTTATTCTTTGCCCAAACTATCGCGTTCCCAGACCCTACCTACGTAAGATCTAAAAGCAAGAGAACTATGACCTCAGGTTCCTCGACGGTCCTGCCTGTATTGGTCAGGATGAGGATGCCAGTGCCTATAATTACCCAACGACGCAGCCTCTAGGTCTGATCCCGAGGTCGACTGGAAGCTCTACTGGAAAACCCGGCATAACGATATTGTGCAATAATTTGTTATTTTTTTTTTTAGATGTCCTATTCCCAACGCCTCACAACGATCTTACCTCCCACATCATGCGAATCCAGGGCGCGATGCGCGTTCACAATATCGCCATATTCGAAGACCCTCGCCGGCTTCGCATCCCACCTCCCCTGCTCGATCTTCCGCACGATATCCTGCAGAGGGATGTTCGACAGCGAGAAATCGGGCGTGCCCAGCACCTTGCTGTGGAACAGACTGAAATGGACCCCGGATTCCATCTGTACCATGGGGTTGAAGTCCCTCACCGGCTCGAGCCCCCCAAGCCATCCGGCTTGCAGCATCCGCCCGCCCGCCCTGGTTAAAGCGATAGATTCGAGAAGGACGCTGTTGCCGATGAGGTTAAGCGTCTTGTCGAACCTCGGCCGCGGCGCCCCCGCGGCGTCCCCGCGCCCATCGTCGCCGACCAGGCCGGTCCGTTGTTCCCTGACGACCTCGGAAGCGCCCATCTCCCTCAGCGGCGCGAAGCGCCCCTCGCGCCGCGTGGTGGCCGTCACCGCGGCGCCGGCGTCCACGGCGAGATGCAGCGCCGCCTGCCCGAGGGCGCTGGTGGCGCCGCGGATGAGGAGCCTCTCGCCCCCCCTCACGTCCAGGACGGCGAACAGGCACGACCACGCCGCGCAGTAGACCTCGGGCAGCGCCGCGAGCGCCTCCCAGGACAGGGAGGTGTCCAGCGGTATGGCGTTGCTCGAGGACACGGCCACGTACTCGCCGTAGCCGCCGGGCCTGCTGCGGCCCAGGCCGCCCATGACGGCGGCGACTTTGCGGCCGACGGGAAAGCGCTCGGCTCGGGCCGGCGACGAGGGGTCGGGGTACGACTCGATGGTGCCGACGCATTCTAAACCCGTCACTGGGTTCCATTCGTCCCATTCGCCTTTGCGCATGTCTTTACAGAGGGGGGAAAGGAGCGTTAGTGTCGGTTGTTTCATTATTGCGAGGTGGACGAGGGAAACCGAGTGATGTAAACTTGGACCTGACGCGGCGCGCTTTCTCTCGGCATTTATTCGGAAAGGAAACAAACAAACAAACAAACAAACAAACAAGGTCGGGATGATCGGTCGCATAGACGGAATATCACTTACGCATCTCCGCGTGGTTGACGCCAAAGGCCCGCACCCGGATCAGGACCTCGTCGGCTCCTGGTACGGGTTTCGGGACGTGCTGGTACGAGAGCACCTCCGGGCCGCCGAAGGAGGATATCACTATGGCGCTCATTGACTCGGCCATTCTGAGCGTGTTGTCGTTTTTAACGAGTATGTATTTGAGTTTGTTCTGGGTTGGATTCCGAGGGCGAAAGATATTGTCTATCCGTTCTGCAAGCAGGACAACTTTTTTTAACGTATGATTCGCTGTATGGTTTACGAATTCACTCTATATTACCTGCTCGACGTAGTATCTTGATGAGCTCTCTTATATACATCAAGACTGCCTACCTACCTACCTACCTACCTACCTACCTACCTACTTACTTACTTACCTCGATGACAAACCCACGAGAGTCTCATCTCGTTGCTCTGAAAATATCCATCCTCGACGTAGGCGATCTGATTCCACATGCGCGCGCGCCCTTTCGCGCTCACCGGCAGATCTATCTACCAACATCGGCCATCGTGCATAACTAGCTTACCCGGGCTTCGTCTCCCGCATCTGCGCAAATGCGGTTAGCATTAGGTAAGTAGTATACAGCACGTTAGGTAGGGTGAAGGGGAAGAAGAGTTGGAGGTGACACTGCAGTTCGGTATTCTCGGTGTCTGCTCGCACATCCCGTACCTACCAGATCAGACGTCGATTAATATTACGCAAGCTACCTACCTCGTAATTCCGCTTACCAATGATACATATACAACAAAGAGGGGGGGGTAAGTACATTATGTAGTATACACGTACGTGTAGAGGACAGGGGAAACAGTAACATCGCTAACACTACCTACTTACTTAGGTACCCATGCCGATTCAAAGTTAATGCACGGAATATCCTCGTAAAGATAATTCGTTTACAATGTAGGTCGGTGTACAGTAGGTAAAACTATATGTATCCATCCACGTAGCTGTAAAAGTACTTGTCCGGAGATACTTAATTCGTTAGACTCTCAGTACTACTAATACGGCTCGCTGACTAAGAACATTAACACGTCGGTATTGGTGGTAGTATATAGATGTGAGTACCTAGGGTCAAGGTGCCACGGCCAACGCCGACCAGCCGTTTCCAGCACGCTTAGCCGGCTCGGTCATACGTGATTCCTCAGAACCGGGGCCGTCCGGTCACCCAGTGATCTTCGTCATAATTGTTCCGTACGCTCGATGGTCATCATTGCGTAATTCTTGTACTTTGAGTACTTTTGTAGTTGTTAACTACCTACTTAAGTACATGTGTATATATACCTCTAAGGTATGAAAGGTACAGTATGTAGGCATTCACAATGAGACCAACTACCCTACCCAGCGTCCAAGGTTCGCGGCTGGAGCAAAACGCGGGACGTTGGAAAATAAGATTAGGTATCGTAAACCGTAAAATATGTCTATTACAACCCCACTAAGTTACAATACGAATGAATTGGAAGGTTCAATGTTAGCTTCCATGATTTAAATGATCTCATAACTCATACCAGCAGGAGGGGGCTTCTAACGCAACAACTTTCCCAGAACGCCGGCCATGCTGGGTATATATGCATACCTTGATGCCAAAGACGCAACAATACTAAACTCGATGCCCGCCGACACGAGATACCGGACAGAGATAGATTAGTCCCTTTACATGCCTGCTGCACCTGTTAGCCCATCCCTTACCATTCTCCACCAGCCCGCAGACTCGCGAATAATACATTCTTTCCCTGTAAATGCGAACAAGTCGAAACATTCTCATTGCGGAACAGCTGCTCTCGTGACATGTTAGTCACCTTGCCCAAGCCCCAGGACCCTCTGCAGGCTCCTCTTCACGCCTCTGGCGGCACCCGAGTCATCTTGTTTCGCAATTGGGCTTGCGGCGGCCGAGATCGGGTCGCTGGTGGCACTTGGTCTTCTTCCGAGGATATTGAAACTCAATCGCCTCCCGATGATCGATTTCTTTTCCGCATTGCTCTCTTTCCTCTTCTTTTTGCGAACGGCTACGACGGGCGGTGCCTCAGCTAGTCGTGGGGGCCATTCTCCGTCCCGTTTCCACCCGACAACACAAGCACGCAGCACATCAGCAAGGTTTATGGGACACGCGGGCGTCATAGCATGGACGGTAATCTTGTCGTAAATAGCGGCGTAGCTGGCGGGCGTGATAGAAGCGCGCATCGGATTTCCTGCCGGGAGTAAAGGCGGGGGTATCGGTAATAAGGTTTGAACCGGGTATGGAGATGAGCCACGTTTGGCCTTGGGCTCAGTATCCACGGACGAGACAGCAGTCGTATCGCCCGAGGTACGAGTTCCACTGGGACTAAGCGAAGCGGTGCCAACTGTCGAGCCGGGAGGCGATTCGATAGGTGACGATGGTGACGATGAGCTCGGAAGCCGCCAAAACGATAACCTTCTCGTTGTGGGCGAGGTTGCGGCCGATTCGGCTGGCTTGGGACGAATGCGAACTACCTTGGCACCAGTCCAAGCATCTCTTCGAGCAGTGAAACAGGCCAGCCCAGAATTCCATTCCGCCTCGGCGCGCACGGCTCTCCTCCGTTTTGCGCTGCGAGCCAGCTCAGTCGCCTTGAGAGTTGAGCCTACCGCATCTGGGGTTTCGAAGCGATAGGTCAGTGGGGAGGGAGTTTCGTCGTTCTCGTCATCAGAGAGGTCGGACAACCAATCAGCCCGAGGACGGAAGTGGACGAGGTCTTCAGAGACAGCACTATACACGGAGGCGGCATCATCTTCATCATTCTGCCCCTCCTCCCCCTCCTCGTCATCGTCGCAGTGATAGCCGTCGTCATCAGCACCCGGTGTGGATTCCTTTGTGGTCCCAACTCTGTCCGTGGCGGCTTGTGCCGTTGTCAAAGTGTCTTCTATATCTTCAACAGGATCTTCGAAAGCAGATTCCCCTACACCGCCGGCCTCAGATACTGGCGGCCAATTGAACACCCAGTCATCACGTATCCTCTCGGCCAGAAAGCGCCGGACTGCTTCTCTCTGTTTCGTCTTGTCCTTGCTCACCAAATCTGGGTCATACTCATACTCTCGAGATACGGGTGTAGGCGGCTGTGGGTGCTGTCGCAATCGCGAGAGGGGCAACTTGGTCGACTTGTAGAGGTCGGAAAACAGCATCTTTTGCGTCGTCACCGGGGGATCTCCGGACAGGGTGGTCTGTGGCGTCGATACGGCACTGGTGTCGTCGAACGCTTGGGGTCGACCATGAACAGCAGCCGGCTGGGCTGTTATAGCCTGGTCACCCTGAACACGACCACCTTCACGGGTGGGGTGCGGGGAAGAACTCTGACTGGCGGTGGCGGGAATGAGAGCGCCATTTCCCGGCTTTGGTGGTACCATTTTGACTTGGGTTTCAACTGGGGTTCCTTGTTAGCTTCGTGCGGGACAGGGAATTTGGAAAGTATGTACGGTAGGTAGGTCAGGTAGGTCAGGTAGGTCAGGTAGGTCAGGTAGGTTAGAGAGGTACGAAGTAGCGTAGCAGTAGCATACTACCGATGGGTATGCATCACCAAAATCGGGAACAGGTGTCCCATCAGTTCGGGGTTTCGCTGATTCACTGATTCACGCGACCTGATGGAGTGTTGACAAATAGGGAACAAGGAGGGGGGCAACGCCCGGTAACGCCAACAAATGGAATAAATGGAATACTTGCCTAGTTGGGGCTTGACGGGTCTCGCATAGGTCTCTATAGTCTGTCTATAGAATATTGACTTGGTATGCTTGGTAGAAGGAAAGCAACTAGCCTAGCTCCTGCACAGATTATTTGTAGCGTTTTGCACGATCGAAACCTGACGTCGGCTAGAAAGAGTTCCCACATCTACCTAACTTGATAAGTTGTTAGATTCTTAGCCGGTCCCCCGATCAGAGATGCAATGACTAGGGGGGGGAAATGGCCGAGGAACGACTGGGGCGCCAAGACGGACAAGGGCAAGCCCAAACCTGCATTTGCATTACCTACCTAGGGTAGATACCTTCACTAGGTACATTACATTACACCATGCCAATTTAGTGAATAGGTTGGCTACCTTCAGCTAGACCCTTGAGGTCTTGGCTGTCTAAGGGGTGGAGAATTAGACCGGGCTCGTCCCGTTTCGCGGGCAAAAAGAAAAAGGTCTCGAACAGCTGATGAAGGCGGAGAAGAAGAGGACAGTTGAGAATGCCTCGAGGTGATGCGATCAACGGTATGGGAGGAGATGGACAAGATAGATAGACGGACATAAAACAGCGAGAGAGAGGCATCTCAAAGTGACGATGGTGACAGAGCGAGTGAAAAGGCACAAAACACCGGTGAGGAACGCCGGGTGATACAAGTACACTCACTCACTACCTAGGTACCACAAGTACACCCAACTACCTCTGGGTACTTACTCAGGTACCTAGTGAACACGGGAGTGTAGGTGCCCTGCGGCGCCAGTATTTGCAACAATCCTTGCAGACTAAATTTGCTTGGGGATTGATCGTGTTGTGCTTCGTCCTGGACTGAAGAGAAGAGTTTTCGCTACCCGGTACAAAGTAGGGACAACATCAAAGGTCCCGGAGTGGATCGGCCTGCTATATACACCACACTAGGTACTGCAAAGTACTTCGTACACTCCTAGAGAATCTGTGTGGGCGTCGAGTTCGAGACCAGGGGTGACGTACACCAGGAGGTACCTTGTAGGTGGATAAGTGGGTACCACCATGAAATGTTGAGGAGAAAGGATAGATCTTTGTAGGTAGACCTTCATAAGGTGCCCAGGTGGACATTCATCAGCCGATCACAGAGAACAAGACCTTTCAGCCGAGGGACCTTGTCATATCTTGGTCATTCAAACAAAGGTAGGTAGTGTACTTCGTATATTTTATGTTTCAGGAAAGAAATCAGGAAGGCTAATTTGTCAGTGGCTCGGGAACACAGCAAATATAGGCGGTACCTATCTCTACACCTTAGGTAGGTGTAACTATAGGTACCAAGTGTAGCGTATAGCAGTACCAGGATGTAGGCATAGTGTGCTGCTAGTATGAGGGGCTGGGCTTAGGAGACCAGGATCCGAACTTAGATAGGAGCTGTATCTAGTATAGCGTCCTAGATACCCCATATTCGAGACAGGACAAGTCTTAAGCTTGGGTTTGCAGTGTACACTAGCCTGGGATTAACTGTACTTAGCTACGTCTAAGTACTAAGGTACAAAGTAGGGACAGGCCTGTCGCGTGCCAGTCTAACTACCTACGCTGGACAACTAGTATATGCCGCCCGTATAATATAAATTATATTTTATGATAGATCATGTCCTGCAATGATGAGATAGATGGCTCCAAATGTTGAGTTGTGTCGTATCAACAAGTGGGTTGCTCTCACATGATTGAATCACATTGTCGACTGATGGCTGGCGGCGTGGCGGCGGACGGTCTCGGGTGAGATTCGCGTTGGCGAATCGCATGCATGAAGATGGATACTAGCGCTATGGTACGTACTGCAAAGTACTACGTACCTACATGCAGTGCACGTATGAATGTCCCTTGGTAGGCACAAGATAAGGTTGCCTGTCTTATCATCTCCACGTGACGGGCCGATGCCTTTGACTACAAACTACCTATTCCGTACTTTATCAAGTTGACAACAACATCCACGTTGAGCACAACACGTAGATACAGATATTCCATCACAGCCTTTGTAGTCGCTCGCTACTAGCATGGAACGTTTTTGATGTGGGTTCAGTTTTTTGTTTTTTTTTGTTTTTAGATTTGTATACTTTGCCTACTTGAAGTGTTTCCTTTATTCATACAATTCGCAAATCTTCCTGCATACCTTGCTGGCGGTTGAGAAGCCTATAGGTGGGTAGGCAGGCCTAAAATCAACAATTGTTCCCTCATCGCCAGATGCCACACTCGTACAGTTTCAACGTCCTTTTTGTCCCCAAATTCCCCAAGAAGACTGAGAATGGGTCAATGAACTCGTCGCGGTGCAGGATCCAATCCCACATTCGGAATATCAATAGCAAGGCCCTTCGTTATCCATGGGCGCCAGGCCACATCTCCCCTGTCCAGAAACGATCTCTTGATCTCCGCCCCCGAGTAATCCCCCGTGCGTTGTTGGTGTCTTGGAGCCGGTCATGATGCTTTATTTATTCTTCCCAGATTGCTTAACTGCCCGGCTCACCGCACGGCCACTCTTCGTCTCGACTGGAGAAGGACGAGGTTGAGAAGACGCATTGGGATTATCCGTCGGACCATTGCGGCTCACGGTGGCTGCTGAAGCAGGACGGATGCCACGACCAGCTCTCTTGACGCCACGGCTATTGATCGATCGGTTTGCCGCCTTTGGGCCTGGCGTCGGGGCACGCTTGGGCCTCCACGCTGCCTTCGGCTTGACGTCGAGCGTCTTCTTGCTCGTGTTGGCGTAGTCTTGTTCATTCTAGTGATCAGGTTAGTCAACGTAGCTTCCCAACTTCTGTGGCGACTTCACAAATTTCTTACCTCGGAGTCTTGGACATCATTCACGACATGAGTGGACGGATGTGCGCCTTCAGCGCGGCGAGATACATGTGGCACAGGTTCGGGTTCTCTACTCTTATATAGCTGGCTGGGCATTCCAGGACCACCAATCCCATATGTTACTCTCACGGTATTGGCAACGAGACCAGCAGCACCGTTAAGCCGGGTCATGTCAATACCACCAACATTTGAACCATCTGTCGTGAATGACGTTGTAGGCGGATCCGGCCATGGGTGGGCGACGGCAAGTCCACCATTGAGCAGCTGGTGAATTTCATGGCAGCGAGCTACCTTTTCAGGAGTCAGAAATAAAGAGGTTCCCATAACAGCATATCCAGTCGCTGGCAGGCACGATGTGAGTCCGTTCTGGACAACCAAGTCGGCGATCTCGCTGCAGGCACCGAGGAAGTGATTTGCAGCTCGATATGCAACTCGTCGGTCGAACCCCGTCAGGCAGGATTGGCCAATCGCCATTCGTATCTGATGAGGGTCAGGATCAGAGCGTCGCGACTGGATTGGTCGTTGGAACACAGTGTTCTCCCACTGCATCTCGTTCAAGAGAGCTTCTCTTGCGCCGGCAATACCGAGACCGATGCCTGTTTGCAATCCTATAAGCCAACAGCGTTCGTTATCGTCTTGGATATTTGGAGAAGTCATGACGAAATCCAGCGATTTGTACGCGGTTTCAGGGAGATTCATGCTTTCATCCGCGGCTTCCTCTCTCATGTGAGTATAGGTCTCATTGGGAGGCAGAACTGGGCCAAAAGCTGGAGCTTGAGCTGTACCCGAGGCTTAAGTTAGCTCTCAGACCAAGTGTTCAGCTAGAGGCTGTATTTTGATTTTACCTGCATGCGTCTCTGGAGTAGCCGACCTAAGACGCGGGTCGAGGAGAGACTCGTCAAAGCGGACATGGCCAGGCTTCTTGCCCCTCTCTTTGTTGCCCACCATGGCTGGCGACTGACTAAGTGAGACTTGAAGATAGCTGGGTACTTGGCAGATGGAAATTAATGATTCCAGAATAGGGTTGATGTAGCCCAAAGAAGAACGGTGAAGGGATAGGAAGTCTTTTTGTACTAAGACTGAAGAAAGGTGGTGGCACTTTGAAATCAAATACAGACTCGTTGGCCTAGGTCGGTACGTGGGGAAAAGTACACACGAAAGAGGAAATCGATGCTAGCAACGGGAAATCGATACTAGCAACGAGTGTTGGGATATATCGACAGCAAAAGTTGCCATATTACCCCGCCGACGAGGCGTGTTGCTTGCCCTTAGCCTCAAATGGGTGCACAGAAGAACTGCTCTGGGTGGCGTACCTTCCCTGGGGGCATGGTCTCCGAGGTCGCAAGATAGCGTATATATCAACAAAACACAGGTAGAACATGAATACTACCACAGGACTATGGAGGGTACGTGCCTAGTTGGTAGAAACGTACTGCTATTGACGTGTTGACAGCACCATGCCCACAAGTGATAAAAAAACTCAAGTGACATAGCAGCTAACTTACGAGACGATAATCACTACAAGCTGGGAAAATAGAGTTTAATGTATCTACTAGTTATATTGAAATACCAGGAATAATTCTGTACAACTAGAGCCAGTAGAAGAGTTGGTTACTAAAAAGCCTAGTATTGAGATGCTAATCATCACCATATACGAGATCACGGTACTCGTAAGTCACTGTAGATGGTTACGTGTTCGACTTAACTAGTATAATGCCACGGTATTTCCCTCGTAGTTTGCTTCCCCCTTATCATGCACACACACGACATGCACACGCGTTGTGTGTGCAAACACGGTTTGTTCCTTCCTTTCGGGGACAACAAACAACTCTTGTACCGAAGTGGAACTAGCGTTGTCCAGTCTATGATTCCTAGGTAATACAATGGTTGCAATAAAGCTACTTTGGGAGGAGCTAAGGAATCCCGTAGAACCGGTTGGACTTATGTGGTGCACTTCCTCTTCCTCTTATAGTGGAACAATATTGGAAGAAAGCTAGGTGTAAGTACTGAGTTGTTGTAATAGGCACGTAATACTATACCTATATCACAGTAGATTTAACAACTAGATGATCAAAACTACTTGAGTGTGCAGAAACTACAAGGCAGGGGACATTCCATAATTCTAAGTGACTTATTTCGAAGGCACCTACTGCAATTATAAAGGATAGACAATATGAACACCCCTGGTGAAATAAAAAGAAAGCAATTTGTATGCTTACTAGAAAATAATAAGGTTTAGATTTTATATATCCTGCTTGATATCACTACTATTGTGGCATGGGTAATTCTGCCCTGCAACAAATGATATAAAGAGAAAAACATCAAAGAACAAGAGGTACTCTCTACCACATAACAGTGAACCTGATCCACATCAGCTGTCTTGTATTCTCGACAAAACGTGCTGCTTCTTCCTTCTCCTATGTCTCCCTCCAGTCCTGAAAATTGGCCACCGTGAGAAATTTCGCCAATCGCCCCCCATATTAGCACTAAGCTCCTGTCCTTCCAAATGTGCAGGTGTGTGGCTTATGTGAAATCTTTCACAACCAAGGGCCATGAGAGGTGTGACATACAAAAGTCACCCGCCCAGCCTCTTCATGATGTCGACCCAAGAGGCCATGTTAGTTGTAGCAAGCAGCAAGAAAGCCGTGGTACAATAGCAATCAATCATGCTCTGCCTACTCTTCTTCCAGTAGCCAGGCTTCAAGCTCGTCTAGCATGGTGGGAGGTGGTGCATATATCGGCGTCTCATTGTTGTTATCCTTGCCCTGCTCTTCTTCTACCAGCAAGGCATCATGCTTGGATATTGCGGGGGGCGGTAGTGCGAATGCCGGCTCCTCGTTGTTGTTATGCCCACCATCCTCTTCTTCCATCAACAGATCTTCAAGCTCAGATATAGTAGGGGAATGCGGTGCGAATGTTTGCTCCTCGTTGTTGTTATCCCCACCATTCTCTTCATCCACCAACAGAGCTTCAAGCTCAGATATAGTAGGAGAAGGCGGTGCGACTGTTGGCTCCTCATTGTTGCCATTCCCATCTTGCTCCTCTTCCACCAACAGGGCTTCGAGCTCGGATATAGTAGGGGAAGGCGGTGTGACTGTTGGCTCTTCATTGTTGTCATCTCCACCTTGCTCCTCGTCCACTAACAAGGCTTCGAGATCAGATATAGTAGGGGAAGGCGGTGCAAACGTCGGCTCCTCATTGTTGTTATCGCCACCATTCTCTTCTTCCACCAACAGGGCCTCGAGATCAGATATAGTAGGGGAAGGTGGTGCAAACGTTGGCTCCTCATTGTTGTCATCGCCACCATTCTCTTCTTCCATCAACAGGGCCTCAAGATCAGATATCGTGGGGGAAGGTGGTGCAAACGTTGGCGCCTCATTTTTGTCAATCCCACCTTGTTCCTCGTCCACTAACAGGGCTTCGAGCTCAGATATCGTGGGGGAAGGTGGTGCAAACGTCGGTGCGTTGTCGTCTTTGTCATCCGGTTGCACAATGGCGTTCGGCTGAGAGAAACTAGGCACCTCGGGGGACTTTGATTTCGGGGGCGTCGGGCGAGACCTGGCGGATTTTGGGGCCGTCTTGGCTTTCCCGCTCTTCTGCCTCTTGGCTGGATTGGAGGTCGCCTCGTCCCCATCTTCGGTTGCTGGCCTTTTTTTACTGCGTCCCTTTGCTGGTATCGCCGTTTTCGGCATATTAGGCGCGGGTTTCTCGACGGAAGTATGAGACTGTGTCTTCTTCTTCTTCTTAGTACGGGAAGCCGGCGTCGATCGCTTTTTCACAGAAGCGGCTGATCTCCCGACGATCTTCTCGGGCCTGTCGCAGATGGCTGCCTGAATATCCTCCTCGGGCGTACCCATCTCTCGGAGGGACTTCTCGAACTCCTCCTTCGTCATGTTGATGCCGGCGCTGCGGAGGTCTTCCCAGTGCACCACGAGGTTCCGGGGGCCATCTTTGTCTCTGTGCTCGCCGATCTTGAGCTCCTTTGCTAGCTTTCCTGTCTGGATACCGAGTTCTATGGCCCGTTTCTGGCCGAGGGTTTCTGCAACTGTCTCGGGTCCCTAAGGTTGGGAGAGAAAGTTAGCTTAGGAGTCGACCGTTGATTTTCGTAGGTAGAAGCCCGCTCCTAATCTTTTGTTTTTCAAGAGGAAGTAGGTCATAACAGGATAATCAAAGCTTGACGCGTCAGACGGATAGAAAAAGATATACGCACCCTCTGAAGCCACGAGTATTTCTTTCCACCGCCTAACTTGCTGAGCGCGACTCGCAGAGACGTCTCCTTCTCCTGCTCCGTGGCGTCCGTTATCCAAGTCGTTCGGAGCAGCAGTCTACGTTTGGCGCGCTCTTCTTCGCCTGATTGGTACGGTTCATTCTCTGAAGGGTCCAATTCCTCGGCTTTTCTCTTGCTCGGCATTGCAACGGTACTGGTGGAGGAGAGGTCTACCAGCCTAGGTGTTGCAACCAAGGTCGCTCAGAGGTGGAGTACCAGGGGAAAAGCGAGAAGATGTAGAGAGAGGTATACAGGGGGCATACGCAGAGAATGGGAGTTGTCGAGAGTCTCGTAATGATATGAAGATCCGGTTTGGAAACTTGGTCTTCCTTCTTGTCAGCGGTTCTGGATCACGGCCACGGTTTGCGATGGTGACTTTGGTGTGGCGTTGATTCCACGTTCTTTGGGTTTTAGTGCCGACTCTTACTGAGATAGAGTGAAGTTATCGTGGCCAGAGAATGGTTGGACCATGCAGAGCTTTGGAAGAATGCAACTGCGCTGTTTTGGGTCTGATGGATGAGGGGAGAGAGCTGGAGGAGGCGAGAGAAATAGAGAGGTAGGGAACACACGGAGGTGAGATGGATCCTCGGTCACTAGTTATCAAGCGAGGCGTTGGATGGTCGCTATTCCAGAGATTCTATCGTGAAGACTCGTCTCAAGAGATGTAAATATGGGACAAAGTTTCAGTCAAGGGTCAACAGAACTGCAGAAAACCAGTTGCATCTGCAATGGAACCAGTGTAGGATGGGTATCTTATATATGGTAGGAATAAGTAGCTTATATATGGTAGAAACAAGTAGCTATGAATGTGGTTTCCTCTCGTGGAGAAGACTTATTCCTCAGTCCCCTGTTGTGTACAGCCTATTGTGTATTATGTACAACCCACTGTATATGACTGATTACCCCGGGCTAGTAATGTAAACAATAGAATTGATATCATGTGATTTTCTCAATTCACTACGAGAGCATTGTCCTAGGTTATTACATCTGCGTCTGTCCCAAGTGGAGTTGGTGGGTTACTTGTGGAACATATTAAATGTGACGAGAAACGCTTTTATTGTTTTAATAATGACATGAACATGGATAAACAGGCATCGATCTAATGAAACTGACGCCATGTTCGCGTACTGCTGTGAATATCCAAACTGCTGCTTTAGTAATGTGCATATCAAACTATGCGGGAATATGGACAGTTAGTTATCTGTCAGTATGTCAAGGTAATAGTACTCCAGAGTAAAGATAGGTCGTAAGTAGGTCTCTTGTAGGTAGCAGGTATAAGGTAGTATAGGGTCAGGGTTCAATTTCATTGATTCCTGGGCTCCTTCCAAGAAGTTGGGAGAGCCCGACTCCTTATATAATAGTAGTATCTGATACAAAGACGCCGAGGGGTGTAGTAGCTAACCACCTGCGACCTTGTTCCCTGACACAGTAATAGGCCCTGCCCCCAGTCCTACGGATCTCTTTCGCCGGGCTACTGAGGAACGATGGCAGTTAAACGGTAGAGGTTCAAAACTCGTCGAGAATAGACTGACTATGTGGTGGCTATATATGAAAGCTTCAAAAAGTGGCGATGCGTTAGTACGCTTGGTAAGCCATCGAAGTGAAGTTTGATGAAGGCGGAAGCTAGCCTTCCACGGGAAAAGGGGGACATGCTACTATACTAAGTATATGTTCATCGTGATATCTATGATGAAATATAGAATGTACGACTCATACAAGCAAGACCGTTCAACCCACTCGAAGCGGAATAGCAATTTATAGAGTATGAATATCTTAATATATTGGATGCTTCTAGAAGCCTGTGAAGCTACCTCCTTTTTGGTGGGGTTTGAACCCCTCTCATAACCCCCAGAGCCTACCGAAGAGCCTATAACATGGGTAGGTTTTGTCCTAACCATATAGCTTGTGCCGGAATGAAGTTGTGATTTCGGTGATTTCGGTGATATCGATATGCAGTAGATCAAGATTGGTAGCTCAGCCCTTCACAAAGACTCTACCAGATGGGCCGTCTAGCATTTCATCCGGTACAGCAACGCGGAAGCCATCCTTGTTGCTCACCCATCTTACGAATATGGGACTCGGCTTCTGGCCTTCGGCATCTGGCGTTGACTCCATTCCGCCTTGACCCTTACCCTTGGTTTTTGGGGCTTGCTTCTTGAGTAGTTTATTGATAGTTTCCATCTGCAATTTACAGTGTTAATACATGACCCCGGTGTTCAAAGGCTGGTGAGAGGACCAGACTTCCTTTCATGTGCAAAATTTGTTCAGCATGGGCGTCTCACCTTGACTTCTTCGTTGCGTTTATCGCTTAGGTTGCGTCTACGACGAGCCATCTCGGCGCGACGCATAGATAACTCTTCGGCAGTAAAATGCTTCTTGGCTTGTACCTCTGTGGGATAATTAGTACAACGGCCTACTAGAGTCGCCTTGTCCACCTGCGTGGCTTACCATCCGAGAGTTTCATGAGTGCATCGCCGTTCTCTTCAAAACGAGCGCGCTGTCGCTTTGTCATCTTGGTCAAGTCGGGGGTCTCGGCTCGACTACCGTCATCATCGCTACCAAGGTCGGCCTCTTCAACTGGCTCCGCTTCCCCAATCTCTTCATCTTCACCTTCGGCATCCTCGTCATCGCCCCCGCCAACTTTGACGGTGTCTTGAATTTCATCTGCGTCACTCTCTAGTTCGCTAAGCTCTTCGTCATCGTCGCTCAACTTAGCGATCCCGCTCATGCCCTTTTTCCCAGTAGCCTTCGTAGATACCCTGGTTGGCTTGGAGACTTTGATGACGGGAGCTGGTGGTGGGATGACACTCATATCCATGTCGTCATCTTCGCCTTCGGCATCTTCCTCGCCTTCGTCATCATCATCCCCTACGGCGTCGATGTCCATCGTGTCGTCAACAACGATCTCACCCTCAGCATCCTCCTCCTCCTCCTCTTCCTCTTCTTCTTCTTCTTCGTCGTCTATCATGTCGTCGTCTTCTCCCTCTGCATCTTCATCGTCCTCTTCCTCCTCGTCATCGTCACTAGTCTCGACGACATAGCTCTTCTTCTGAGACCGATTCCTCTTACCCTCAATGATCTCGCCACCGGAGAAACTTTCCCGGGCGGCTTGGCGGGCTGGCTGAGTGGAGTGACTGGAGGTGGCTTGGCGGAGCTTGCTTGCCGGAAGCTTAACTGTGAAGTGAACATGGTGGTTAGAATCCGAGGGCGAGGAAGGAGGGCCGCGGGAGATTGATGCCGCGGCGCTCTTACCCTCAGATCGGCGCGAAGCTCTCGACGACATGATCCTCCCGGTCCGACTGCTAATGTGATTATCGCTATCAACCATGTCAGTGATTGTCTTGTTTGCCCGTTGGGCAGCAGCGCGACGAGGGCGAGATGCCATATTGGATCATCAATATCTCGCAGCGTGCAAGATGCTGGTGGCTAGTCAATGCTGGAAGAAATAGTGGGTTGTGGTGTCGGGCGGGTAGACTGGACTAGTCTACTGGATTGGGTTAGAATGCAGATGGCGATGATGGCGGTGACGGTGATGCTGACGGTGAGAATGTGGATGATGACCGGCGGGCGAGGTTAAGGTTGGTGTTGCTATTTTTCAAAGGTGGCTTGTGCCTGCGCGAGGAAACATGCATGTGGTGGTTTTGATAAGCTCGGCGCGCGGCCTAATATGGAGAAGAGAGAGAAGGGGCCGTGACACGACCGTCGTGGCAAACGGCCGATGAGGTAAGTAGGTTGCCGTAGGGCTTAGATGACCCTTTGATTGGGGGTTTGGCCTGGCCTGGTCTCAACTGATCCTGGATGGGGATTGGAGGAACCCGGACCACTTGGTTTCGTTGGTTTCGTTGGCGACACAGCAACCAGCCTTCCTCGCTCTCTCCCACTCTCTTGGCCTCTCACACGCGCTCTCTCTCCCCGTCTCCCTTTCTGCACGGATAGGCAGAGGGATAAGACAAGCAAGACAGACAGGTAGGCAGGCAGGCAGGCAGGCAGGCACACAGACAGACAACCGATAGTCGACGGTCTAGTGAGCTTGAGTTTTTTATCGCAAAGGCTATTGAATAACATAGACGACGGACCCCGCAAGCCCACAAAGCAACACTTGCGCGAGCTGGGATCAGCCTAGCCGCACATGCCATACGCAGGGAGGTGTCATTGTTCGTGATAGGGCGGCTCGTTGGTTGACTGAACCATCCATTCGCCCATCAATCAATCAAAGCGATGGTAGGCCACTGGTGGGAAGCTCGGGCTAGGGTTTTGGGTTTGCGCAACCATCCCAAGTTCGATGCTTCGTCCTAAGCACGATACAATCTACCAAATCTCACATCTGCATTCTCCCCATCTCCCTCTCCGCCTCGCTCTCTCTCTCGCTCTCTCTCAGAAAAACAGACACTTCGCATGGAATTGAATTGTGCTCTCTTGTCTCTCCCTCTTTCTCTCTCTATATTTGTGAAGGGAATTGACAACAGGAGGGACCTCATCTACTTCGAGGGAGGAATGTGACGATGGCAACAAACAAGCAACAAGATTCGTCTGGCACTTACAACAAGGGGCGAAATGAACTCGGGCACAGCTGGCTGGCGAATCCCACGGTGGCGGGCGAATGGGCTTGAGCGTTGTCAATTAGACTCGGGCCCTGCTCTCTTCAGCCAGTGCTTTTAAGGCGCTACGACGGATTCTTGGAGACGCAGACCACCGTCGATTGGCGGTGCAACGCGGTGGGACGCAATGTGACAGCCTATAGTTACTATACACACGCCGAGCGGCTTTTTCTTAACGAGTTTTCCACAAACGTCCAGAAGTGGAAAGACCGTCGCGTGAGATCGCTTACTTTGTCTTCTTGGCGGTGAATATGGACGACGGTACCGTTGTTGTCGTTATGGGAGTAGCAGTGCACGACTTCTGGAAAGGTGGATATATGCTCTCTATTCGGCGATCGGTGGTCGGAAGCTAATGGTAAGCCGCTTTAAGGGGACTTGATTTATAACCTCCTAGATTAGGTAGTTGGTCAGTGTGCTGATTGATGAATGTTCACTCTAGTCTGGGCACTCCAGTCTGAGCATCCGAGTTCTTGTTAGATTGACAACTTGACCCTGCTGAGATCAGTACGCTTGCTCACTAGAGGTATACTTGTACCGGTCTAGCCTAGTCACGTGCTCTTCCGTCCGGGCATGTGGCTACCACTACATGCTGTGTACATGTAAGTATGATCACCAGAAGCTGGGATTGTCCGAGGTACAAAAGGTAACCTATATCTATGTACATAGGTTGATATTTTTCCTTTCTTCTTTCAAATCACTTTCTAGGTAATGAAGGATACCAATATACCTACTACCTACCTCTATATTTTCATACCTCATGTAGTGAGCCCTGCTGTACTTGCACGCTTAAGTAAGGTAGGTGGGTACAAGTACACTACACTACACTTCCAAGTTGGTTAGGTACCTAAGTACTTTCCGTTAGCTGTCAAGGTGGATCCCTCCTTATACCCTTTAAAGTTAGTTACACGCAGATCTTAAAGACGCGCCTGGATGTACATTCACATTTGCCGAGGCTGCTCTTGAGCCGTCAAATCAACCATCCATCATCTTGCTGTCGGCATACTTTGTACCCTGACCTAGAACATCTACGTACCAAATCCGACTCGTTTCTGCGCTGCATCTATCCGGTCTACTCGTTTATACCTCAGACTATATCCTCGATATGGATGATTCAAAAAAGCCCGCCATACCGCCGTGGCAACAGGCCGCCTCCGATGCCGATGCCGATGCCGATGCCGATGCTGATGCTGATGCCAATGCCAATGCTGATGCTGCCGCCGAGCCCCAAAACATCAATCTCGAGCACGCCCGCCGATTCCTCGATGACGAGACCGTAAAAGCCGCCACGACTAAGGAGAAGCGAGTGTTCTTAAGAAGCAAGGGTCTTGACGATTCTCAAATTACCCAGCTTCTAAACGAGCCCCGGGAAGAGAACCAAGGCGCCACCGCTCCCGAATCTCCAGCAATACCAACGCCAGGCGCTGTAGACCACACCACAGATGCCCACCCACGGACCGAAGAATCAGCTTCGAAATCTGCCGAGACCTCCTCCTCCCCCTCTGCCTCTTCATCGTTATCATCATCAACAGCATCGGGAGAACAAGAAGATGCCGAAAAGGAAGCAGCGACATCATCCACGATCGAGAGTCAACCCCCGATCATCACTTATCCCGAGTTCCTCACAAAACCTCAGCGCCCGCCGCCTCTCATAACCCCTTCGCGCCTCGCCAACATTCTCACCATCTCGGGTGGAGTCTGGGCTCTTTTCTACGGCATTTCCGCCCTGGTTATTCGGCCAATGGTTGATGACCTCAACGAGGCGCGCTCTGAGTACTACGATCATGTGAAAGGAAAAGTGTCTCGGCTAGTGGAGAGGCTCGAGGACGTTGTGAGCGAGGTACCCTACAAAAATGGGAAGTCGCTGCGGTCTCGGGATGTCGATGACAACACGAGCACAACCAGCGATCCCACCGAACTCTTCCACCGCGACGTTGGCACACAAACGTCGCCACCCCCCTCCACCATCGGGTCCACATCCAACAATACCAACGGCAACAGCGAAAAGCCGGTTGACGCCCAGGCGCGCCAATTATCCGCCATCAGCGCGGCGCTTCGCGAGTTGACGCTCATGCATACGCAGAGGGCTGAGGGTACCGCCGATTTAAGATCATCGATTGGAGAACTCCGAGACACGACGGACAAGTTGGCGTATCCCCCCGTCCAAGACTTCTCACCGGTGTACGGCGCGCTCAGTTTCAGCCAGGGCACAGAGTCAGATGACGAGTTCAAGAAGACGAAAGACGCCATCCGCAGCGTCAAGGGCATCTTCTTGAGTTCCAGAAGCTTCCCTGCTGTGACGGCGAGATAGGGCACAGAAACAGCCGTCTCTGGCCCGTCTGGCCCAACCCCTGAGTATCGTAGTCGCAAAAAGATACCTCGTGACGAACGCTTTCTGTATAGCCCAGGCAAGACATCAAGCGAGAAAAACAGGACACCTTCTAGTCCGGCCAGCCCAAATTCACCAACATGCAACGGTCATCGCGGCTTCTACACGCTCCCGCGCCACAACGGCCTGGTCACCTAATGAGGATAGGGATTAATCGGTCACCTCGCTTCCACACATGACGATTTTTGTACCAGCGCCTGAAGCCTATGGGTTCCTGGGCAGCGATCTAAGAATAAATTTCAATAAACCGAGGCGGAGTGGATAGAAAGGGCTCACGTTACTCAGATGACATCTACCCGCAAGGTGGGTAGCTTGTGCAGTCCCGATCTCACGGCAAGTCCTCTCGCGCTGCCCACGCCGATCTTGCCGAAACTGTGAATCGCGATGATACAGATCATTCTGGGCGATGAGCTCGCTTGATGTAGTGGGGCGTTCTGTTATACGTCTGTTTGGTTGTTTGTATATTACATCGCGATACCCACGCCCTTTCGCTTGGCCATCCAATGTCAAAGAGCTCGTGTACAATATGACACATGTACCTGTGTATGCGTGTACGTTTCCAATAACCTCGCGATGTCAGTTTCCCAAGCACGTGCGTGTTAATTAAGTAGTGCTTTCGCCATTGTGGCTCGAGGCGTGTGTATGTTTACTGCACCAAACGTACCTTGAAACTCCCTCCTCTATCCGAGGAGGAAATTCATCCTCAGCCCTTTAACTAGTATTCATGACAGGCAATTAAAGCGAGTAATGAATTGCTTATACCTGTCGTAATTTAATCTAGTGCCGACAACTTGATAAGTCAGGTATGCTATCATCATCACTACCTAGGTATACAGGACATCCCTCTGATCTGATCGGTCTGCCCGCCACGTAGCCGTAGAAAGCTAGTCAAGCCACTAAGTAAGTAGACCCCAAGGACCAGGCGTGAAATACGTTTACAGGGCATTATATCGCGGATTTTAGGACTGAAGCATGAAAAAGTAACGCTGTTTTCAAGAATGTACATTGGTCTAAAGATACCTAGTCTCCCAATCGTATCGTATCTCAATCCTAATCAACCTCCATCCATCCAGCCGACGGTCGTCGCTCGCTTGTTACATGGAAGTAAGATCTGAGAAAATCGGAACTGGTCATCTCGTGAGCCTAGCCTAATAATCCGAACCATGGTATCTAGTATTATGAACAGAAAAGCATGAAATCTTTGGCGTAAGCCATCCCGCTCTTTCTTTATTTATGCTTGGTGCCGTAAACGCCGGTTTCGCCGAAATTGGAAAAAAGGGGGGAAAGAGGAAGAGGTTGAGGCACCGACGCTGACGCTGCCGTGTCTCTTTCCTCAGACTTTCGAATTGAAATGCTGCCTAAACGCCGATCCCCGTTATGCGAAAATTTCAAAGTAGTTGCGGAAGGTAGGTAGATATTTTGTATGTGCCGCTCCCAAGATCCAGTCTAGGGCCGTGAATCTAGTCGATTGTATCACATCTCTGAATTCTCTCCGCTCAAACGCCCTGCGCCTGAAAGCGTGCGGTTCTTGCGCATGTCGTGATGAGAGAGACAACCTCTTGTGGTTGGGGAGGATAGGTAATTGAGGGTGTAGTTATAAAGCGTGAGGATTTTGTTCATGAGACGAGCCACGAATGCTCGTTTCGCCACCAGAGCTAGGTATTCTCGGGTAAGCTGACGGCGCCGCGTCGCTGAACGAGTGCTTTGATGGCGTCATCAAGAGATACATTGCTCGTACAACGGCTAGAAGCACGACTACGATGTATACGAGCAACAGGCCAGTTGAGATAAGGGCCTGCTGGATGATCTGGTTGCGTAGCCAATCCGTGACGTGGTCTACGGCGTCAGTTATTTCGTCAGTCGTAACGCTGCTTGGTGAGGCTAGGAATGTCGTGAGGCCGTTGTCCGACTTGATCGAGTTGTTTGCGCCAACAGAAAAGATGTTGTTGGGAAACATGGGAAAATCGATATGCGCATGGTCATGCACCCAGGTGAGACCCTTCTGGACCGACTCGATCTTGAGCCCTATAAAGCAACGGACGGTTTCCTTGACCAGGTCTTTGAATAGTGTGTTTCCAAAGGCCGTGTTGAGCCCCTTGTCGATCTCGTTCAAGAACGTGTTCAAAGTATTGTTGACCGCGGTAGTACCATTCGTGACTTTACCCAGGATATCATCATTGATTTCGTGGCTGAAGGAAAGGAGCACGCCGTTCGCGTCGTCCGACCACTTTTGGGAAATATTAGTCAGCTTGTTGACAACATCACCAGCGAAGTCGCCAACTTCATGACTTAAAGCGGGGACCTCATTTTCGATTGACTTCAGTAGGATGCCTTGCCAGGCGCAAGAAAAAAATCCCGCTAGAGCGAGCGATAGAACAAAGAGAGCCGGAAGAGACGTCGCGTAGGAGATGGCCCAGCGAGCTATGATCTTCCGCGGCTCACTTTTGCCGCCGATTTTTCTGGAAGCGGCCAGGCCAGCTCTAGCCGTCATCGGAGACGAATACATGTATCCGTAATCCAGGATATCCACCGCATGGTTGGCAAGTTCATTCTGTCGTCGCCAGCGACGTTTCTCGAGAATGTACATGGGAAAGCATACGGCAATAGCGAGAAGGACGAGGATGACGATCGCTGCGACCTTGGCGTTGTACGCAATCTTGAACAAGGTTTCAAAGAATTTGGTGAGGCCGTCATTGTCGGAGCAGAAAGAAAGGGCCTCCTTCTGGGCAACAGGGAACGCCTTGTCGTCGAATTTCCAGTCACCGTACGCCTTGTCGATTTCTTTTCGAATCAGATCAAACGGTATCGAAACAGCTTGTGTAGTCAAGTTTTTCACCTCGTCGAAGGTGGGAATCTTTTTGTTGAGATCATCCAAGCCGTTGACCCATCCGCTGCTATCAATGTTAATGTCCTTTAGCTCGTCCATCTTCGCCACGATATCCTTTGCGAGGTCGGGCTTGTCCGGCAAGAGGCCTCTCTCGATCAGCATCTCATCGCGGTTAAAGAGCCCGTCGATAGGGTTTGCATCGGAAATCTTATCGGCAACGCTGTAGACCTTGTCAATGATCTTTTGTATGTCATTCGCAGCGCCAGCAATGCCGTCGGCGACGCCATCGATGGCATCGTTTACGACGTCGGTTGTCTTCTCCACAGCAAGTGCTGTTGCGTTGAGGCCGCCGTGAATCACCATGGCAATCAAACACACGTAGGTGTCGGTCATGAAGCCAATGACAAAGAGGATCAGCTGCTCGATGCCGGTGAGGATCATGTCGAGGACGGCCATCAAGGCTTGGACTGAATGGGTGATCGTTGACGCAGTCACTTCGTTGACGCCGACGGACAGGTAGTGAGGCATAGAAGCAAACGCGCTCCCAACGTCCTCGACTTTCGTGCAAGCCGATAGAGCCTTAGCCTTGGCCTCGGACAGGTTGTCATTAAGGCCTCCTACAGTGAAAAGGAACTGGGCTAGCACCAGTAGGATGAGGACGGTCCATTTGTTGAACCAAATTTGAGATAGTCTTGAACGTAGACCAAGATATGGAGTGATTTGTCTAGAAGACGGAGAAAGATCCGAGGCGAGGTCGCCGTCTGCAGCGCCATGCCTCATCGGGAACATCTCAAATGCATTCTGTGCCTTGTAATCGAGTGACGGGGGCAGTTGGGGGACACCACCCTTCTCATTCCAACCAAGGGGCATAGCGATAGGCCAGAGTTGTCGAGTCGGTTGTCGAGTCGAATGTATGGAACGTATAGAATGTTATGTCTGTGATTAGGGGGGGAAAAACTACTAAAAAAAACTAAAAGTAGGACTCTATGCCTAAGAGAATGGAACGTCAAGTGAGTGTGAGCTGAAGATGATGTCGTAAGACAAGAAGACGAAGAAAAGATGGTTGCAGAAAGATCCAAAATGGAGTGGTAGAAGCAAACACCGGCGAGGAGGTGGAATTGGTAGTGGCCGTAGATATGGCCGTGTAAGTAACAGAGGCGGATGATGGATAACAGAATGGCCGAGGAGACAATGAACAGTCTAGAAGACTACCCAAAGGAAGCCAGCAAGTATCGAATCTCCAAAGAGGATGGACGTCGGCAGGGGAGGGGGCGAACAAGGAAATGCGCCGATTAAATCATAAATCCATTACCAGAATGGGATGATTCAACAAGAACAGAAAGACGACGAGAGTTAAGTCAACAATAGAGGGTGTACGAGAACAAGACTCACGGATCAAAGACAACTTACCTTCTTTAGATTATAAGGGGACTTGGGGGCATTGCATCGAACCCTTGGAGCCCTGTTGTCACCCCCGTCCTCGTGGCTCGTAGGTAATGACAAAGACGGTCGATGCATCATTAAAAATACCTTTGTATACTTCGTACTTAATGCAAGGAGATCCATTTTCCCTCTCTGGTTCCTTTGTCCACCCTTCGTTGAGTGGATGAGAATGATGAAAAAAAACATAGTCTCCATCGCGTGGACTGGAGGTCAGGGAGTTATTAGCCAAGCGCCGCAGTGGCTCACGACCAATCGACTTTCTTTGTCCGTCATTGAGGTAAACCTAGCGAGGGGGCGGGGTTGTGGGTTCGGCAGGAGCACCCAGAAAATAAAACGGAAAGACACTAATCTTAGGTAGGCAACTTTAGGTATAGATACTTACACAAGAGCCGCATTAGACTAGAGCGGGATGTTTAAGCGCCCTGCTTAGTGGATTGTGCAAGTATTTATTTCTATTTCTATCTAGTATTTGACGGCAGCATCAGGCTACTTACCTCATGTAAAGTAGGTAGTCCGTAAACAGGGCGGTAGGTAGGAAGTAGATACAGTAGAGTACCTAGGTAAGGTGAGGTATTCAAGCCATGTACCTTGCATGAGGTAGAGAGACATTTACCCCGTCGCTGCAGCCATCCGCACTCGCAGCATGCAAATGCCATACCTAAAAGTTATAATAGACATAGAGACTGCATTTGTGGGTCACAGTACCAGTAGCTAGGAACTGTATACGTATGTACTAGCATACATGCAGGTGAGGTACGAAGTACTGAAGACGAAGATTTGTTATACTTCGCGGCAATGATATGTCACGATTTTTCTGCAATAGATACTAGGTAGGTTGACATTATAGCCCAGTAGGTAGGAATGAATGAATGAATGCATATCTTACCTTGGCTTAAGAGGGAACTTGGCTATCAACACGACTAGTACCTCATAGAACAGAGCAGCTTTAGCCCGTAGATCGCGGCGCTGGACTTGCCGATTGGCTCATAATACCAAGCCCCAACCCGTACTTTCCACATTGGAGCCTAACGATTGGTCACCAGATACGTCACGGCAAGGATTGGGCCTACGTTGATTGGCTGTCAAGGACTTCTGGCGGTTACAACATCGGGCCCCCCTTTAGGTATCTTGGTATGCTAGCCGGATATCATTTTTAGCGCCCTTTGTCCCGTGGCCAGTTGTCGTGATTGAGCTAGCCAATATCAAACCGCATTTCTTCCCTTGCACCGTTACGGCCCGGTCACACGACATACTCATTTACACACCGGTTTTAGCGAGGGACGCGTCTGCTGCTATTTTGGCTCCGGGAGGCCTGCATCTGTGGGTTCCGAGGCGGCTATTCGAAGCTCGTCAGCAAACCAAGTCCGATTTCTGTACTGCCCAGGCTTATAATCTACGTCGTAGACACAGTACCGCGCATTTTATAAAAGGGCGGTCTACTAATACTTCCATACTATTCTAGTCGATAGCAACGACGAACTTGGCGTATTTAACAGTAACCGCAGTCTTGTTTTCTTCTCTGACTGAGAGCCTTGGCGGACAAAGTCCACTACGCTGATACCCGAATAAGGCCATCTTTACTTTGTGTCCTCCCTTGAAAATAAAATGACATGAAATTATTTGGGTATCAAACCAAACACGAAACGAGAGGCGTTAAGGGAGACTGATGATCATATGAGCCCAACTTAGGGTGTATATAGTGCCCCTGGTCACTTGAAGTATACGAACGAATCAGACTTTCCCGGGGAAGACTTAACATCGGAATTCAAAACTCTTAGAAGGAGAAGAAAACATTACAGCTCACATAGCCTCTTACACGCCTGTTGCCCAGTCACCAGAGAGGTGATAGGTATGATCATGCCCCCCCATACGGAGCTCCCCAAATAGTGCAAGAGAGCTATCGCGACCGCCGTCGTCGACGTCATCGAAGTCCGAGGGCATCACATTATGAGTGAGTGTCTCTCGGGCTACGCCTATTACGTTTCAGTCCGATAGTTCAGAGCATATTGTCACGCAACTGAGCAGAGGCGATTAAACCCTAGGATAGCATAACAAATTGAAGCTAGCAACCAACGAGCCAGATGCGATATTATTCTGGTCATAATTCTTCAAAACGCCACATTAATCATTGAAAATGTCGTTCCAGATGAAAATAATAATAATTATAATAACTAAGCTCACTAGGTATATAAAATATGTGTGTGTGTGCGCGAGCGCAACACACTGTCTCAAGAAACAGAGCGAAATACCTTCAATCAAGCCTAGTAAGACGACGACGTATTCCTATAGCTCTACATAGCGAGTATCTGAGTTAACTCTCGCTGACTAACTGTCTCTCTCCTTTTTAAAACCCGAAAATTAGAAAAAGAAGGCGCAGCGTGCCAAGCAATAGTATGCGGTATGCTTCGCACCGGTGTCTACATAAATTACCTAGTGCGCCGCAGTCAAACACTTGAGAAGTCCGCAAAGTTGCGGACCGCTGTGGGGCCGCAATCACGTAACCAGTCGGTGCCGGGGTCCCCAACTCCGCAAGATATCACGTAACGCGGAGGAATAGTCTCTCTATTTGCATATTGAATCATATCGCGGTCATGATTCAATCATCCCCTTTCCGCGATTCGTCGGCATTTATAAGCACGACCGCATGCACGAATTAGCGACACGGGTGGGATGTCAATGGATATATAAGTGTAGAAACCGGCCGCGAGAAAATAAACATGGCCCCTACAACCCAACACAAGACAGAATCTCCTTCATCCGACTACCTAACCAAGAAACCCATTGCTATAGAACCTCAGCGAAGAGATTTACATATATAAATCGTAGTCAAGACAAGCTATCCGCCATGCCTCAGACCATCGTCCTCATCACCGGCGCAAGTCGCGGCCTGGGCCTCGCCACCGTGCAACGATTCCTCGCGCTCGAAAACCATGTAAGTCCCCTTGATCCCCTCCCCCTATCCCATTGTTCAAGAGCCAACAGCGGGAAATCCTCCAGACCGTCATAGCCGCAAATCGTGACCCCTCGCACGCAACCTCTCTCTCTCTCGGCGACCTCCCGAAGGGGCAGGGCAGCTCCCTGATCGTGACGGCGTACGACGCGCAGTCGGAGGCGAGCCCATTCCTCGCCGTGCAGGAGCTGCGCGAGAAACACGGCATATCGCACCTCGACATCGTGGTGCCCAACGCCGCCATCTCCAAGATCTACCCGCTCGCCCGCGAAGTGCGCCGCACCGACATCGTCGAGCACTTCGAGGTCAACGTCCTGAGCGTCATCTCGCTGTTCCAGGCCACCCGCGAGCTGCTGCGAGCGTCGCCTAGCAAAAAGCCCGTCTTTGCCATTATGGGATCCGGGGCCGGGTCGTTAGGGTAAGTTCTTTTTACCTCGTCTTTTTTTTTTTTCAAACCAGAATCGGAAAAGGAAAAGGAAGAACAAGCGGCTAACAAGTGACGCCCTTCCCGCCAAAAACCATAGACGTCAACCACCTGTGCCGAGCTCCGCATACGGCGCCTCGAAGTCCATGCTCTTCTGGTACGGCATTCGCATCAACGCCGAGGAAGAGTGGCTCAACACGTTTGTCATCGACCCGGGTTGGGTGCAGACCGAGATGGGGAACGCCGCCGCGAGGCAGTGGGGGATGAAGGAGGCCACGCAGCCTGTCGACGGGACCATGGATAACGTCGTCGAGCTGTTGCGGACCACGACAAAAGAGAAGCATGGTGGCAAGGCTGTGCTGTATACTGGTGAGGTGCTGGAGTGGTAGTCGATGGTACGAGGTTACCGTAGAATAATTTATAGTAGGACGTTTTAGTTCTAATCATTTAGATATTTCTTCTTTCCGGATATTATAGACTTGCATATACGCCCGTATTATGTGCGGGCTGTTTCGGTACGGGCGATATAGGATAACTGATTCTGATATTTCTCGCTAGCAAAAACTATCTTAGCTCGCAACTGGGGAATTTCCTCAACTCACCCTGGAACATCATCGGCCTGTAGGCTTCTACACCCCTACTGAGGCTCTGTTTTCCTCACGATTATGATTTCTCGCCGCGTGAAGAAGTCACAAGTGCCAGACTATTAGATCGGCGGGCTAACTGCAGCAGTGATATGATATGTTCTAGGGAGCTCCAAGCCGACATCAGTAATAAACCAAATGAAACATTGCAGTCTTCGCAAAAATGGATGAGCCTTCAGACTAGATTGCCATCTACCTGTCAGACTCGAAGGATGAGTTGTGCAGCAACACTTCGACTGACGGCAATACTTGCATAGCAGCATCTTCCCACTCACCATTATTACCGATACATAATACAAATAGCAAAACCATGAAACTCGATGTGGCCGAAGAGGGTACGAACGAAGCACGAGAACGAGAGGAATACCAAGCTTCGTTAATAGAAGTTCAGGAAAGATACATCAATGAACTAGGCCATACCATTGACGAGGAACGAGCCCCAGAAGTTCATTATCGATGAAACTATTTGACCTTGAAACTATTTGACCTGTTAATCCTGGTGACGCGAAACCAACAGCACGAGATTGACACGGCGCAAATGCGGCCTCTAGCGCTCCAGATTGATACCTAAAACTTCCTACTCAGCTTAGAGTAGCGAGATCTTTAGCAGAAGCTTCACGATCTCGATGGCAAACTATATAGACACATCAAGCTTAGTACATGCCAGTCAGCCTTTGCTGTATTTCATGCAGACGAGTTGGCATTATCATTGCGCGGGTTGCTTCGAGATCTCGCAAGGGTGAAGAAGGGGATGGAGAGAGCGATGAAGCGCAGAACGCATGAGAACGAGTGGCCTATTTTTGACAAATTCTAGACTATATAGACCCCGAGTACATCTCAATTCACCTTGGGATCGGAATCTTCGGACCCATATAGCAGCAGTAAAAATAAACCAGGCAGCTCGTCGACCCCCCTAATGCTCCCAGCTTACGGACTATAAGAGATATGTATGTTGTTTTCGGATTCCGAATGCCATTTATCATCTGGCTCTAGTTGAACGGCCCCGCGATCGCGCGGATAAATTGAGCCTACCAAGGTTAGGGTGAGAATCGGGGAATAGCCCGACCTACATGTAATTTAGGTAGGTAAAGTAAGTAGTTATGATGAAATCAGAAATGAGAGCTTCAACACGTAACCGCAGGGCATTCTGCTCGTAGTAAAGTACCTGGTATCCTCGGTACGCTAATAGAGCTGTGCCTTAGCGTGATCAAGAGCTCCCCACAATACCCCTCGATTGTCCAATCATCAATCAAGAAGACAGGGAATGGGGTCGGCAGGATGGTAATCTGGAAATGCCAGTGATCGCCTCATTGCACATGCTGACGTCATTTCTATGGGGGAAAGGAAAGTGACGCTGTCGAACTTGCAAGACGCTCCCTACCTGGTAGGCTTTGTTTTTTATCCTCGGGTCTGGCTCGGGTTACCACGGAACCATCCTTCAATCAGTTCGAGAAACAAAATATCCCCTTCCTATCCTATCACAACTCTCATCTCAAGCCAACTGTTGTAGCTGACCACACTGACAACAAACCCATTTCCATTCCCAAATATCTACGTCTCTCCTCTCCAGGTGTACCTACCGCCGGCTCTTCACCCTCCTCTACAAACCGTTCACTATACACACAAAACGAGATAGTCCCACAATGGCGTCACGAATGCTCTCGACAACCCTCCGTCCAGCCGCTCGCGCAGCAGCAAGCCGACAACCCATCCCGGCGATGACCCAGCGTAGCTTCACCAGCAGCACCCTAGCATTGAAGCACAAGGAGAGCATGGGTGAGTTTTCCCCATCCCTCCTCTCTCAGTAGACGACACAACATATAGCTACCACGACGTCCTAATTATTATTGTCATTTCGGAGAAGGGAGAAAAAACCCCCCAAAAACCAACAGCTAACCAATCCCTTTCTCACAAACAACAGGCGAAGGCTACGATCCCGAGAAGCACAAGCAGGACGGGCTCTCGAAGCAGAAGTCGGGCAAGGGTCACTGGAAGCCGGAACTGGCGTCCGACAGCGAGGAGGCCATCAAGGCGGACCGGGCCGGCCAGGAGCAGAAGGAGGACATGGCCTCCCTGCAGAACCGCACGAAGGCTACCGCTGAGGAAACGTCCAAGACGGGCACGAGCATGCGCGATGGGTTGTGAAGAGTGAGACGGCGAGGAAGACGATGGGGGCACGAATAGGGCGTTGGGGTTTGAAAGTTTTTATGATGTCATCGGGCGGGAATGGGCTGTTGGGCGGTTTTGAGTCTCGAAGGCGGACGAAACGGGAGATTGATCATGTATGGGGGCAGAGCGAGAACGCCTTCTCAGTCTCGTGTGGCGGCATAACATCCGTAAAGCAGATGTGCCTGGATAAACTACTTGTAGTTTATCCGTTTTGGCGTTTGGGTGTACAATTTAAGATTGGAATCGAAAGCATCGGTACTGGCATTACCAGTGCCTTTGCGTGCATTGAAACCAGAGCTGGATGTTATTGTGAGCGCTAACCTGCTACCTAGCTTGTCGCCATTAGTACAGATGAGCCCGAATACGAACCTCAACGGATGGTTGTTGAGCGATGTCTTGTACAAATGAAAATACCGAGTGGTTCCTCTATATACGGCCAAGTATAAATCCAGAGACTTGGAAACCCGAAAAAAAAAAACCGTCTTGCCCTGCCATCCGGCTATGGTAACGAGGGCGTAATCTACCAGTAAACGCCGTGCCAAATGCAACATGATTGTCCCTGTTGGTCTCCTTCCCACCTCCCCATCTTCGTCTTATACACTTGTTCGCGTGCGGACCAGACACGCCCCGGACCGGGTAACTCGGGATGACCGCTCGAGCGTATAGAATAAATTAGACGCCCTTCATACGGGTCCTCCGCCACTTTATTTCAGGATAGCGATTAGCAGGACCAAGACGATGATCAGGATGATGATGGCAATCATCTGCTTGCTCTCGCCGGCAGCCCGTGTGATGCGGTTCACCTGGCGCTTCGCACGGTCGAGACGGCCCTGATGGCGGTCGACGGCGACATCGACGTCGTCCAGCATGGCGACCTGGTCGTCCAGCTCGTCGCCGATCTGCATGCTCAGCTCGCGCTGGCGCGCTATACTGGCACCCAGGCGGTCGAGCTGCTCATCCTGCTGTTCCAAGACTCGTTGGTGGTATTCGTGGATCTGCACGTTGTTCATGGCGTTCGCCTCATCCTGGTAGCCCATCGTGTCATCCGGGTTGTCGCGGTATCGGCTGCCGAAGAGCTGTGCCTCGAGATCTGGGCTCGGCAAGGCGTTGGACGGGTTGTCCGAGAAGCGCACCGTCTTGGACACGGCGCGAGCATTCTTGGGTCTCAGGCTGGAGTTGGCTGCGGAGGGTTTTTGCGCTGCGTGTTCGAAATCGGCGTTTAGAGACGGATCGTTCGGGTGTGTCAGCGTGTCGGCGGTGGACGGCGAGGAAAAGCCGTGGAACTGTGAGGTGAGGTCGCCGTATTGCTTCTTTAGGCCGGGAAGAGAGTCCGAGATGTCCAGAGCGCCACTAACGACGAAGTCAGTCGAACGTCTGATGCCTGATGCCTAGTGCCTGTTTGCGATTTCCGTCGCGCCCAAGCAAGAATGCACCACACGCGAGTGAGGAGAGGCGGGATGAAGCCGCCGGGACAGGGGTTGCCTACTCTTCATCTCCAGCCTCTTCCAATCTCTTCAGCTCGTTTTCTAACACTACTAGCCCGTCCTTGAATTGGTCTAACGACCTCGATATGTGCCCGTCGTTCGAGTCGCCGGTGATCTCGAGACTCTGCGCTCGTTGTCGCTCAAGCAGCGATAGCTTGATGTGGTCGGCTAATAGATATAACTGGTTTGGGTTGGCCATGATGATCGGCCTCGGTTGTGGTTCGGATTATATCGTTTCGGGAATATGAGAGACGAGACGAGACGAGACGAGACAATAAGGAGCAAATGAGAGACGGAAGCGTCGGCAGTTGATGGAGAAGCAGATATACAGAAAGAAGACGACGATGCAGGTAATCTAGATGTATTGGTTACGATAGCCTTCCTTGGCAGGAGATCACGCCAGTGTGTGCCAGTTTAGATACCAGTTTCTCGATCCAGAACCGTTAGTAGTTGGTGTGGCAATGATGGTATAATGTGCCCAGGTCGCTTTACAAACCAACTTCAGCCCAGATAGGCTGCGAGATAACTTTGGCTTTGGCGTGGAACATTGCGTCGAGCTGAGACGAGACGGGGCGTGTCTCCTTTTTGCATATACCGGTGCGGATCTGTTAAGGGGGAGAGTTGCAATTATTGCAGGATATTGCTGTAGCCGAGTATAGATAGCCGCATCAATTGTGACCATGCCAGAAGGTACTACCTACCTGTCGGGTACTTAGTATCGAACGATTCATGACAGCCCTTGCATCCCACCTCTCTTGACTGCAGTCTGCAGCTCAATTGCACGCATATTTCTTACATCAAAGTCAACTTGAACAGAAGCAATCGTTTCTTAGAACTAGAAACACCCATCAAGACAAGGCCGAAATCAGGACATGGAGCCAAGATAAACTAACACGATCCATCAATGGAAAAGCAAATACCTAACCCCGAGACCAGGTACAATTTAGTATGCTGATACAAAGTGAGGTAGGTAGGTAGGTTAGATACTATTCTACCACATAACATCATGGATACCTGCTATGTAGAAACGGTTCCAACCACCTACCTAACAGAGAGTCTGCCTACATCTTACTACGCAAAGCCGCCCCTTCCGAGCCAAGCACTCCATTGGACGATCCGAGAGGGGGACGAAGAGGAGTCCGGGGCTGACCCTCTCCGCACCGGGATTCAGATCGGCTCGGCAGTAGAGAGTCGCAGCCCTTTCGCCCACCAGCAGGGCCTCACTATTGGCCGATCTAGGCGGAGCTTCGGTCCTCTCCGATAGCTGATTTGAGAAATCTCTACTGTAGAGCGAACGAGAGACGATGTTAGTCCGGCCGTCTCGAAGACAGGGTTCATAGCTCCTTGGACAGAAGGAGGACCGACGTAGCGGGCGAACCAATGGCCCGCTTAGGTGGTCCTTCAGCTTATTCGGTCCGGGCTAGCATACTCCATCTCTCCCTCTCTCTCTCTCACTCGCTCGCTCGCTCACTCTCTCTCTCTCTCTCTATCTCTCTTTTCCAAAACTCTCTATCTAACTAGGTTAGGATCTTGCCCTTCCCTCCCCCTCCTAGCCCCCCACTTGCCCACTCGGTAAGCGCAATCGAAGTTCGTCTGGCGCGTCTCCAGACACCGGCGCAACGCCATGCGATTCGATGCTATGCGGTAGTCGCGCCGCTGGCGAGTGGATGGATCGCGAAGCCGTCTCTTTCCACCTCTCGTAGCAGGAAAGGGAAGTTAAGTCCGCGTCATGGCTAGTCATCATTTCGAGGAGGAGGGAGGAGGGGGGGCGCCTTGCTTATGGTCGGTCTATAGCTCCTTTTCTTTATTCTGTCCTCATCCCGCTCTTTGTACACTTTTTGCTCTGCGGTATAAGTATATTTCGTGTCGGTCTGTTATCCAGTGAGTAGAATGTAAAATTATCATCGTTTCGTCATCATCTCCCCCCTTCCCCCCCTCCTCCCCTAGTAGCCCCTTTCCCACCAACACCTCACTTTCCTCCCTCACGACACCATGCCGCTCCCGACCGGCGTCTACCGCGCCGACCAGGTAGGCTCCCTCCTGCGGCCCAAGGACCTACTCGCGGCCCGCGACGACGCGGCGGAGGGCAAGATCACGGCCGCGCAGCTCCGGGAGCTAGAAGACGGGTACATCGCAGACGTGGTGCGAAAGCAGCAGGCCGTCGGCCTGCGCGCCGTGACGGACGGCGAGTTCCGCCGGCGGTGGTTCCACGTGGACTTCCTGAAGCACCTCTCGGGCGTCGAGCAGCGGGGCGCCATGCAGTCGACGAACGTGAGCGTCGGCGGGACCATGCCGCCGCGGCTCGTCGTCGTCGGCAAGCTGGGGCACCCGGCGCCGATCCAGGTCGACGACTTCCGCTTCCTCGAGTCGCACATCGACGCGAGCGGGGGCAGGGGCAAGGCGACCACAAAGGTCTGCATCCCGTCGCCCACCATGATCCACTTCCGCAACTCCCGCGACACCATCGACGAGGGCGCCTACCCGACGCTCGAGCCCTTCTTCGCGGACCTCGCGCGCGTGTTCCAGGAGGAGCTCGCCGACCTGTACGAGGCGGGCTGCCGCTTCGTCCAGCTCGACGACACGAATCTCGCCTACCTCTGCGACCCCAAGATGCGCGCCGAGGCCGAGCAGCGCCACGGCGACGCCAACGAGCTAGCCCGCCAGTACGCCGCGCTCATCAACGCGGCCATCTCCAAGCGGCCCGCCGACATGACCGTCGGCATCCACCTCTGCCGCGGCAACCATCGATCGCAGTGGTTCGCGCAGGGAGGCTACGAGCCCGTCGCCGAGGTCTTGTTCAAGGAACTCGACGTCGACGTGTACTTCCTCGAGTACGACGACGCGCGGTCTGGGGACTTCTCGCCCCTGCGCCACCTGCCGCCGCAGAAGATCGTCGTTCTCGGCGTGTTGACCAGCAAGAAGGCCGCGCTCGACGACCGCGACCAGATCGTCAGTCGGCTGCGCGAGGCGGCCACATTTTGCCCCAGAGGACTCGACCAGCTGTGCCTAAGTCATCAGTGCGGATTCAGCTCGACGTCCGAGGGGAATAACCTCACAGAGGAGGAGCAGTGGGCGAAGCTTCGTCTCGAGGTCGATATTGCGAAGGAGGTCTGGGGGGACGATTTGTCCGCTTAGACCATAAATATAAACCCTTAGCCGCACAAATGAATAATTCTCTTAGCACTTATATTTCATGTCAAGTCAAGTAATACGCCATAGCTTAGTACACAAACGCAATGCAAACAGAGTCAAGTGTGTCGGAAAGATAGTAGAATCAGCCCATTCCATTTCTCCTAAGCCTACTATACAATTTCTCCAGAGACGAACCAGTCCTAGCAATAATGCCTCTTATTTGAGCTCTGCGCCAAATGTCTATCGTGCTGCGAAACACGTAGCGCCTATTAAGAGCCCTATGGTAACGGCAGACTGAAAACCCAGAAGAAGCATTGCATAAAAGGGGGCTAACAATGTTGTTTTTTTAGGTAGATTCCTGAACTCCGGCAGTTCCCTCTCGTAGCTGGGACCTGCAACCATTCCGATAAACCCTAAAGTCATGGTCTCGTGAGGCTATAGGTGATTCCTTCAGGGCTTACCACGCGCCAGAAAAGCCAGTAAGATGAACAACCGAATAGTTTCCACTGAATCGCAGTCTTTTGAGGTGCTCCGAGAGCTCCAAGTGGTTGTGCGAATGAAACTGTCTGTACCTCGGAGCGGGCAACCAGAAATACCACAACATAAGGACCTTCGATCAGAACCTGATGTTTAGGTCCACAGAGTTTCAGTGGCGAAAAGTCCTTGCATACCTATTCACCGGGCGTAAACCCCAAAGGACGTGTGGAATCGTAAAATATGCCCCTCATATCGAAACTGCGCGTGAGAATAGCCTATCAAGTATAGTGCATCGAAAGAGAGAAGTGGTGAAAAATAATGAACATGATCATGTCAAGCACAGCTTTTTCAGTGTCGGCATCAGGCGTGTTGAGGCGTAAAAGGAGGTCGAAGCAACGTCACAGGGCGAGTTGGATGAGGCATTCCGGCCAGATCCAAATGCTCTTAGCAGGTAATACAAGCTAAGCTGGCATGTATTAGGCCCCTGGAGGCTTTGGCATCTCACCGGCCGGTTGGCCTGTGCTTGACTGTTGCGCAAGAGCCTGATACCAGAGAGCTAGGTACGCTTGGTAGCCGCCATCTAACACACTAGTTAGTCTACTATCTTGAGGGTTCGTGGTTCAGTGTAGACATACACATAGCATATGGGTCAGCAGCGCCATTGGCGGGTGCAGGGTTCTGCGAATCCGTCATAGCAGGCTGATTATTGGAGCTATGAGAGGCATAATTGTTGGGGTTGTCCCAGTCACGGCGGTTCTGGTTGCGCCCGCCACGGCCACCGGCACCACCAGGTCCTCCGCTGTTCTTTTGTCGCTATACGCCTGTTAATAAGGACACAAGTACAATGTTTCAAATGAGAACTTACCACAGCATCGACCTTATCTTCTATTGCCCGCTTGGCTCTGTTGATTGCGTCCTGAGAACCAACCAAGCCGATTTCACGTTCTACTTCGCCAGGTCCTGAAGACTGCGAGACATTGATCTTGCAGCCCGTTGAGTTCTGCATCTCACGAATCGTCTCACCGCCCTTGCCGATGATCATACCAACCGCCTCAGAAGGCACGTAGATAGAGTCATTTATCTTGTCATTACCGCCTTGGGCACCATCGCGAGTATAGTTATCATTCTTAGGCGGGCGGGCTGGCTTGCTAGCATCGGCGTTGTTTCCATTGCGTGTATCACTATCAACAATCTCCAGGATCAATTCCTTGGCTTGGGCAGCTGCATGGTGGGGTCCGATGAGGTTGACAGGACGAAGACCATTCACGCTCTTAGATTCACCGACGATGTTGATATGGCAGCCACTGCGTTCTTGGAGATCTCTGATAGTCTCCCCGCCACGGCCAATAATGAGGCCAACCGTACGATCAGGGACCATAATTTGCACACAGTCTTCTCCATCGCGTAGCGTAGCGGGACCGGGAGCAGTACCAGCAGCAGCACTGGACGCTGAAGCGCTAGGGGCCCGACCGGGTTTCTGAGACGGGTCGAGACCAGCACGTGCAATCGCACCCATTCCACTATCTTCAATTATTCTATTGATCGCAGCTTTGGCTTCAGCACGTCTAGCACGAGGACCTGTGATTTTGCATTGACGGTACGGTCCTGGGTCGCCTGAAGGGGAGATGAATTGTACTCTGCATTGTGTCTCAGCTTCAACGCGTCTCAAGTTCTCGCCTTGTCTTCCTATAATTAGGCCCACAAGGCTGGATTCAATGTTGATCATCTCGTCATTGTCATCGACAGGTCGGTCACGCCCACCTCCACGAGGTGAGAAGGTGCCAGCAGGCCGGCCCCGATTAGGGCCCGGCGACATAGAACGATCGCGACCATAATCACGAGCATGGGTACCACGATCATCACGCCGTTCATCTCTGTATGGATTGAAGTTGTCACGATATGCATCACGACGCGACGGTGAACGAGAGCGTGCTCTATAATTTCTGACATCGGTAGCACGAGCATCATGTGACGGATACGCAGCCGACGGTGGCCGTTCATACGAGGTCAAGCCTTTCTCAGCGGCATAGGCCTTAGCCTGAGCAACGGCATCGGTAAAACTGACAGTACCAGAGGTGACAGGTCTAATAGCGCTCAAGTCAAAGTTTCCACTCGCCGAAGGCTGCGGCAAGGAATAGTTTGCAGGTGGGTACGATTGGGATTGGGTGGCAGGAGGCATCGTCTGGTAGGCGGTCGGAGGCATTTGAGTCTGATAAGAAGGGATCGCATGAGGCGGCAGCGGCTGGTTCTGACCCGGTGTAGGCGCATTACGTTGATGAGCTAGAACAAAGAAACCATGTTAGATACGAGATGCAGGGTTATCAGTCATGCAGGAAAGCGACATGTCTACTCACCCAAAGCAGCCAGAATGGCGTTAATATCTGGAACGTCGCCCATTGTGTCGTCGAGTCGGTTGGTTTTTTTTAATAATTTCTCGAGGCGAGACAGGTTAAGGGACGAGGGGGGTAGAGAGCCGCGAAGGGGTATATTGACACTGCGCTACTGTGTGTGACGGATACCTTGTTGTGTGGCAGATGACAAAAGACGAGTGAGAACCAGAACGACAAAGGCAGAGAGAGGGAGGGGCCCAAGGCTGCGGGCGACTCGCGAAGCAAAGGCTGAAGATGGAGAAAAGAGAGGGATTTCGCAGATCACGGCAGATGCACCAAGCAACCACAAAGCGACCACAAAGCGTTCAAAGTTGATCAACTACCAAGTCAGTGCAGGTGAGTGGATGTAGGGTACTCGCAATATACTGGTACTGGTACTGGTTTTGATTCTGATCCTGATTCTGGTACTGGTACTGGTACTGGTACTGATGGTACTGATGGCACCGGTTCTGGTACTTGAGCCGCGTGCTGTTCTTTTGATCGAGAATCTGATTAGACAGGCAGCAGATGACTCCCTATCTATGCCGCATGCAGAGGCGGGTCTGCAGTCGCATCAATAGGCAATATTCAATAGCGCGGACAACTGCATAAGACGGAAGCGAAGCATCAAAGGGTCAGACAGAGAAGAGGCGGATAAGGCTCCTCGGGGATGCTGACGAGAGTCACTGGTTCACGTATCCCACAACTTGCTCTCCAATCTGCTCGCGTATGCCACTCGTCGTTTCTCTGCTGCCCTATTTTATACCTCCAAGGAAAAGAAGAGAACAAAAGAAGAGGAAAGAGAAGGAAAGGGAAGGGATGATGTGGTTTGCCTTTGGTACACGATCACAAGCCGAAAGGCAGACAGTTTGCGCGGATCAATTGTGTAGGTGAAAGAGGGAGGAGTTTGTGGGAAGCATATATTATATGGCTTGGACGAAGTAGGTCGGAGACGAGGCAGGGCAGGGCGAGAGATGAAAAGCTGGCAACTCGGCCTGGCAGAAAGGCTCCTCTGTGGCTGGGCGGCTGTGCTGGACAGATAAGATCATATAAGTGGGGGATCCGAAGCCTGTTTCCGGAATAAGGTCGACGCTCATTGGGAGAGAATCGTTGCGTCCAGAGCTAGCTTCGATCATGGCGCTAAGCCATCCTGGGTAATCCTAAGCAGCCCTTGAGTCCACCACCTGGGCGGTTCTGCACTGGTCACACCTTATTATTGCCTGTTCGAGGGGTGCATGGATTCTCTCAGGTACGACAACGCCTTTGTAAAATATTGTCAAGGTTAGGTACCTAGGTACATAGAAAAACTTACATTACAGACGCTTCAATTCCCTACATCTCGAGAGGATCCACCTAAGTGGAGGAACCTCTCAGCACAGTGCCCTCTATTATCCCATTTGAGGAGGCCCAGCCGGTGTCCGATAGAGAAGGCATTACTTATATGTCCGCCATTGCATTTAGGGAGACTTGTTTGCTGTTTCTACATAGGTACCTAAGGTAGACACCTAGGGTCTCTTTCAATTCGAGGCTGCTGGGCGAAAATAGAGCATGAATTCAGCTACGCTTGTTGCCCGTTGAGTGCTTGAAATCTCAGTTTAATGAACTTGTTACCCCGAATACAGGCAACGGGCAGTTAATTTGCAACGATCAAAATGACATTCTTATTACATTATTTTGACTTTAATGTGAACCTCGAGGTTAAGTTTTTTTACTCATTTCCTAGGCCCCTAGTTGAAGGCAGCGGGTTTGCAAATTTATAAATTATTATCATAATGAATGCGGTTGACTCAAATGAAACATGCAGTGCTTTAAACAACAATTGGCCAGTCTATGTGAGATAGCGAATACATGTAATACAATTAGACCATCCCAACCAAAATTCTGTCGACCTGAACTCTTACAAGGGCATAGCTGAAATTGCAACTAATATCTTCCTTGCCGCTCGAAATAAATATAGCCAAGATAGGGGAAGATACAAGAAATAGGCAGAGAAACTAATCATAACAGAAAAAAGCCCTGACAAGCATAGGATATCAAGAACCGCAACGGCGAGGCTAGCGAGGCCTACATCCTTCAGTAACAAGATATATTAATAATAACTAAATATGAACCTATAGACATACAGTCCCTTCCATAAGCCTAATAGGCGCCGTCACACGCCTATGATTTCTGCAGTATTCGGCATCCAGGGTGTCCTCGCTATGGTTTATCTAGGTGCTGAACTAAAAGCGTTGTAGTTTTGCTTGCATATGCGAGTAGCACTATTTGTCAAGCCATAGGTAAACCGATCCGTACTGTCGATCTAATGTTTAAGACCTGGTTGACTTCTATGATGGCTTGGAACAGTACATCCTTCATTATACTACAAGTAATAAGTATGAGATCGATGGACTATATATAGATTTATGTTTGATAAAGTAAATATGTGCGCGGTAGTCTAGATCTATCTATACCTATGAAAGCAGATAAACATTTATAAATTGTGATTGCCTGTAATAACAAGTTATATATCATGTGTTGTTTTCTTAAGGCGGCCTCGTTACAACTTGTCCAAGTTCCAGATATTAAGGACATACTATTCCTAAGCCCATTTTCTTTACACGAGGTAAAGCTCCTGAAAGCCGAACGTAGTGCCAGCGAAATATTTGCAGGCTTATTCACCTAATACATTATTCGTTAAGGCGTCGAGGAGCATTAAGAAGTTACTAATTTCCATACTAATTAGCTAGAAGCGTGCTGCTCTATAATTACTTTTATACCAAAGGTATAAGCGTAACTGCTTTCTCCCTGTATATAAATTCATCTTTTTGACTTCGTCATATAGCTACCCCTAACAGCTTCGTACTCTATCCTGAACACCTTAGATAGATAGTTGTCTTGCCAATTGGGACCCAGACATATCGCCATCATGCATGCTGATATGCACTATACGCATACTCTGCCAAGGATACAACTCCATGCAATATTAATCCCTAGTGTGCAAGGATCACTTATTCCATGCTTCGTTCGTATGTGAACCCTCAAGCAGCCCTCAAGTCAGGCCAGTGACTAGTAATCATCCCTTGATCAGCTAAGCCGCCTTATTTTTTGACAACCTGAGTTATGCTAATCTAGTAATTAATTTCACCAAGGAGCCTGTGTGTAAGAAGTATAGGGAGGCATGAAATAGAGTAAGGACGGCGAGAATCATCAAGCACACTCTTGAGAGAGACAGAGAGAGATGAAACTGCAGAACAGAGTACCATCAAAATCGAGGGACAAATTAGTTTTCGGCTGGTACGAGCCTTTTAAGCAAGAATATTTAACCAGATAGCTAAGTAGCTCATTAGACACCTCTAGCTAATATACAGATAGGCGGAAGAGAAATAAATCTACGCACGGATCAAGGTAGTCAGCCGATGAACCGTCCGGCCGAGAAGATCACGATAATCACTCCTTATGACTAGCTGGGCTAATACCTGAATTGTACCATTTACTCTCTACCTACCTGCAAGTCACCGCTCACATATCAATACACTCCTGCATGCGTCTGAATCGATGTAGTAGGTAGGTTAGTACCTTAGGCATCCGAGTGTGTAAATCTCACCTACATCAGGGGCCATATCTAGCTTTCAAGTCCATACCTACTAAGGCCGAAAATAAGCTCAAGGATCTATACTAGATAATCAACCCTGATTAATCCTGCAGGGTGCTGGTATGAAGTTACCTACCCTAGGTACCGGTACCTTACTTAGTGTCTGTGTCTGATCTGATCTGGGGAAGCAGCGAATATATCTGTCGCGTCAGTCAAAGGCATGCGGCCGACCAACGCACCATCCTCTACCTCCCCACCCCTGTGCTTACTTACTTTGGGTTCTCGAGTGCAGCAATCACGACAAGTCACAAGAGTCGGCCGAAAAGCGATAGTTTGAACTGATGGCACATTTGGCATTGCCATAAAACGATCGCCGCTATCCGTCCCAATACATGGTTGGCTTATACACATGCAAGATGCTTGTTTCCGTCATCTGACCCAAAAACTACCTCCCTATCCGCCTCTTGGCGACAGAGACACTGTGTGTAAGAAAGAGAAATCGATTTTCTCAACGGTCTGCGACCGCGGTACAAGAGAAATCAGAACTGATAAGTGCAGAACATTGATATCAACCGTTTATTTGCAGCCCGTATGAACCGTGGGCAATCCACAACTCCATCTCGTGCCATGAACTTCGGAAACCAAGACTCGCGACCGTAGTGCCAACACATGTCCGTTGTTGTGTTGAGATTCTCTTTGTCCACCGGATACTCCAAGTAAAAAAACACCGTCCCGAGTAGAAAAACACACCTACACCCCGCCTGCCCGCCTGTTGTGAGATAGATACCGCATGCCTGCTTGGACCAAACGAAGACCGACCCCTAATCGTCGCAAAACACTCGCTCTATATGTGTAAAGGTAATCTTTTCTGAATTCGTCATGACCCATCATGACTCTTTGATCGTACCGCTCCCAAATGAAAAACCGAAGACTCCGATTGTGTTGTCGTGAACACCCATGCAATGGAACAAATGCAAAAGCCGCGATGGATTGAACGCCCATTCGTGAATTCAAACAGCCCCATCTTCAGAGGCGGGACACCGAATTTTGTGCCTGGTATATCTTCCATTGCAATCCCTATGTAAAAAAAAGCAAGAGGTATCGAGCATCGTCAAGTAGGGTGGTGCCCATCGCGAACATGGACATGTTCGCAAGTGGGCGAGAGTATATGTCGAATTATTATGTTTATACAAGGAGGAAGTAGGGGAGGACAAAACTCAGTCTAAAAAGATGAGCAGTCGGGTGGAGAGTAATTAAATGATGTCGATGTCTAATGCCTATGTCGGTGCCCGCCAAGATGATCCGGCTGTGGAGAGAGGATACAGCGAATGAGCGCTACGTAGACGGATCTGTGTAGCGATGCTCACGAGTATGGATGGACAGAGGTACGCGCCGGTGAGTCCTCGCCTTCCGCTGAGAACGAGACACCAACCTACTAACGCCGGCCGATAGGGTGCAGTCTGGCAGGCGATACAGAAGGGGGCGGGCTCGACATAGTAAGACCATTGGCGGGGTTGATGATGGGAATGGCATTGCGAGTTCTGGTGGCAGCGGGCTGATGTAGTTTGAGGCTCGATTGTTGATGATGGAATGTCGGGGGTACGAAGGCTGGTGAAGTCGAATTCAGAGTGAAATGAGAAGCAACCTGCTGGGGATGTTGGGTGGGAGAAGAGCTGGGTGAGCCGCTTGCTAGTGAAGAGCGATCGGAGGATGCACTGCTGATTGACACGAGCTGGACGGAGAACGACCCGAGTCAGCACCTGAGCGAACATGGGAACCGACATGGCCTGCAGCATCACGACTTCTACGCCTGGGTCCACGGGGAACACGTCCGGGACAGCGGCGAGCGGGGCGGACTTACATCACTATCAGTCAAGAGCTTGGGGCAGAACTCCATGTCATCCTCGAGGTCGAAGGACCGGCTGGCCTCGAATTGTGATCGAAAGGCGGTGACAGAAGGAGATTCCACCGACAGCTCCCTCATGCTCTTCATACCACGAAACTGTTTTTGCGCGTTTTGGGATACGGATACTCGGGGTGCCCTCCTGTTCCGGCCGCCATGGTGGTTATGCGGTACTGAGGGCGCAGCGGGGGTTGGCTGGTGGTGATGGTGATGATGGTGGTGGTTGAAGCTGTAGTATGCAGACATTATGTATGGGAGCTCTTCTCACTACTCTATGAAATACACGGTATTTGTGACAGAAATAGAGCGGTTGGTTGAATACCCGGCGCTGTTGGCGGCTTAGGATAGTGGTTGGTTGTCGAACAGGTGCGTGCCGTTGGTGGCAGTGTAGTGTAGCGCAGCTCAGACGCGAGATTATGGTATTCGACCAGAGGCGGAGGATCAGAGTACGGCGTCAAGTAGCACTTATCGGCGTCGGTGTTGGTGTGAATGTTGGTGGTTGGTCGCCGTGTCGTTGGTGGTGGTTGGGGGCTGTTTGGGTCGCTGGTTGTGCGGGTTTGCGCGGGTCAGAGCAGCCAAACTGTGCGGGTGCGGGTGCGGTAGCGGTATTAGAAATTCAACTTTGTATGCTCGAGAGGCAGCTTAGAAAGAGGAGATAATGTGATGAAAGAGCTTTTCGAGATTTCTCTTCTTTTGGTTTTTTGATCTTTTTTTTTTTTTGCTTTCTTCTATGCCGTATTGATGTAGACAGACGGTGAGAGTTCGAGTTCGAGATGTAAGTCAGCAAGTATATGATAAGCAGATTGGGTGTTGGTTGGCTTGTGGGAGGAGAGGGCGGCAGAGTTGGGCGGCAGGTGTGGTAGGATCGAATAAGTGGGAGAGAAGGGGGAACAACGTGAACTTGGCCGGGTTGGGGGTCGGAGAGGGCGAAGGATTTTGTTCAACAGAGAGAAAGCCCAGAAACGTACTAAGAGACGTAAAGGAGGGCCTGACTAGGGTGAGCTGTGGAGAATCCATTGCTAGGTTGCTTTCGTGGTCCCTGGTTGGCTCAGCCCGGGCTCTGACTGGCTCGAGCGAGCAATCTTCGGCATCCTTGTCCTTGGCTTGCCCCAAAAGGGTTTGGACGCTGCATCGGCTTCCTGCAACAGCGCCGCAACAACAACAGCACCTGACCAATGAGATGACAGTTGCCACCAAGCCTACTGAGACCCGCCTATGTCTGCTGGGTATGATTGGTCTGACCTGCAACCGCTAGGTCAATCATGGACATGTGGGTACAAGCGTGGCAAGCCCTGGCCGTGTGGCGGTTGCTCGCGCTGTACCTATACTGGTCCATCCTACATTACAAAACTGCATCTCTGGTATGGGCCAACCCACACAGTATACCTGGTATAGTACATAGCTGGCCGCGGACCTCCCCCTTGTTTCCTTGGCCCTGGTGTAGTGTATACAAAGTATAGTGCACGTATATACGCACAGCACAGGCCAGGCCACAAGCGAAGAGGTACCTATGGCGACTGTGCCGTTGTGTACACTCCTACACTACGAGGCACGCTACTACACGCGTAACACATTGCTGACGCCGGTCACCCATCACCCATCATCGTCACGCTGGAATGGCATATAGACGAAGTAGGTAAGTATGCACACTACATTGGTATACAGGAAGACAGGTGGTGGTACGAAGTATACAGCTGGACAACAGGACGATGTGGGGATCTATGATCCTTCAACTCAACAACCTTGACATCCTGCTTAATGACTCGAATGTTCTGGCACTGGAAATGTCCACTAGTTAGTATCGCCAGACAGAGGTATCTACTTGTAGTGCTGTTTGATCACAGTCTGTCATATCTCCTGATAAATGTCGTGGTGCTGTTCTCAGTTGACTCGTTCCAAATTGTGGTTCTTCAATCATACTATCGGGACTAATACACACTATTACACGACGGTCTCGGGTAACAAATACAAGGCGACATCGTGGTGCCATGGTGAACAGCAGCTTCAGTGGTACCTATCTAGTCCTTCAAACTTCAATGAGGGTACCTACTAGGTTAGATATTAGACTAGTCTAGTACTTTCTCCCTGCTGCCAAGTCAGACGTTGGGCTTTTGCTGTCCATCGTGACCTCACGGCCCTTAACTGGAAACCCCCTTTTACAGTATATTAGGTATCTACTTGCAGTATGCCTTTGTACGGTGACCTTGGGTTGGCATATGGGTTACCTACATAGGTAAGTCGTGCATTATGGTACACTACCGAGGTAATCTCACCTTTCTTGTGTTTCGTCGAGCTCGTCCAGGGCCAGTATGAAGCCAGCTGGTGTGGTTTATTATGCGCCAGAAGAGTGCACCTCGTACCAATAGGCCCTGTTATTGGTCATATCAGTCATGGGCGGCCTTGACCTACCCTATCAAACCAGATCAGCGGGCATATTAAGGTTGCAACTTGCAAGGTGTCCGCATAGCGGGCGTGAGGCAGTGACCACATACAGTGTGACTAGGCTACCTAGGTAGGTACACTCTAGAGAGGTATCGGCGAGGTAGGTACCTCTTCGTACAGAGGTACATATACCCCCTACATAGTTCGGCCAACTCGGCTCGCGTTCTCCCTGTGCCAGTTTTGCATTACCGGGAGGTACCTTAGGTATGTGGGTGTTTAGGTAGGTACCGAGTTCACTAGTGGAGCCCCTCGTTCAGACACTGTGACTGCTGATACTGTGATTAGTGCTACGACAACGGGACCGTTCAGGGAGGACTGCTAGGTACAGGTATGTTACGGTTTGTCTGGTGGTGTCGAAGACGCCGCTGCCGTTGAAGACGGTCGGGTGAGCGCTCCCGAAGAACGGCTGGAGTTGACCGGGGAGTGAGGCCACCATCTGCCACCGTAACACCGCGAGTGGGTATGACAAGAGTTTCGCAAGTCCCGTGTCCCACGATCGAAGGAGATCTACGTGCGTTCTAGGTACTTTAGAGGTAGCCTGCTTATGTCGTGGGCTGCTCTCGACTCGCCTCCAAAGGATTCTCGCCACATCCCGGAGCAGTAGGTACTGCTTGGGGACTTGAAGCAGGTTCTCGTTACTAAGTGCTCTGCACGCTGACTACAGTCGTCTCTGTGATAAAATACTTGCACTGGTTGTGAATGTGGCTTGCGTATGCTTTGATGTTCTGACGTCGGGTGCGAGAGGCATTATTCTGAAGTGCGTACTATGATGTAGCTTAGTACCTATTGTCTCTATCCTGCGTTCTCGTTCTGAAGCAGGTTTCAGGTTTCAATTCTCAGTCTTTAGCTCTCGTAGTAGCGAGGAGAGAGTGAATGCCAGAAGGGGAATGGCATGTTTCAAGCGCGACTACCATATGGCCGAGCCGAGCCATGACCACTACCGTTGTCTGCATCAATATGGCCGCAAACACCGTAATGATAAGGTACTGGTACGGCGCAAATGTCGAATATTACACTATAGTAGGCAGGTATTGTCGATTGTTGTTAACTGATCGAAACCGCTATCGATGGCTTTCTGTTTCCCACCACACTGGAATGCCCCCTGTTCCAGCCTGCAGATCCGATGCAACGCAGCGTGCGCGCGCCTTATCCAGTGGCTGGGACTTGTCCGACTGACAACACAGATTGCCGCCTCGATGCGTCGAATGTCGAATGTTGAGCGTCGAATGCGGTCTACACTCTGCAGTTCGCCGGGTGACCCCTCCGTTCCCTCCAATCAGGATCCCTTCATACTGCATGGAAACAAAACCAGGCATTTGACGAGGTCCCTGATTCTGCCCTGACAGTTCGAAGCAGCCGGCGGTCTAATCGAGGTGGTTGGCCCACGAACAATTACATGTTCAGTGGTGTGTTCTAAGGTCGTGGTCTGGTCATAGCTCGCAGCTCTTCCATGGGGTAGGATAGGACCTACACACACTACACTAACCCAGACACCTATATCCTGTATCTGGTATATCTCGACTCGATACTCAATGCGACTAAGACTAACGTCTGGTGGTAGCGAACCCCACCTCGGCGGCTTGCGTGACGACAACGCCACCCCAGTGACGGAAGCGGCAAAGGGAAAAACGACGTCAACTCGGTTGCCATCGTGTTACTGATAAAGCAAACCATCAGATCAACCTCATAGAAGGAAGCAATTCTGTATTGAAAGAGCAAGCCAGGGTTAGCTATCACAGTAAAGCGAGCATATTGGGGAGGAAGGAATCAGAATTGATGGCCATCTTTTATTTACTATCTAACACATAACTTTAACCTTACATGTACCTACCTTATGCTTCGAAGACGTTGTTACCGACGTACCTAACTACATGTGTAGTTCATTAGACCGAGGAGCAAGTTAGCCTCAGCAACCAATAGGGATAGCCTCCGCAGGAAGATGGTTCATCCGGCCGACGTTCAGCACGGCGTCAAATTATATAATCAATAGATGCACGTCTTGTTGGTTAGATGAAAACCGCCGGGACTTTAAAGACGAGGACTAGCCAGAGCGCAGTTGTGAACTTACGAAACAAGCCTTTCCATGATGAATACCCGCTCCAACTCTTTATCGTCCTGCCATGTCTTGTGCCCGTGTCCGCATCCTCTTTAGATTAGGTATATGTCATTATCTCACTAACAAAATCAGGTTGTTGTCCGGTCAGATGGGCGCCGGATTGCTCAATTACAGTTGTTGGTATGCAACCTCATGGCTCGGACAGTGATAGTCGACAACCGGAGACATTTCAGGGGAGGCATTGTATCACTGCTAATAGTATGGTGATGAGATTCCGTTGTCCTGGTGATGGACTGTTCGGCATGGAAGTGCCACTGCGATAGGTACCATTTGTCTGCTCGCTTGTAGATGTAAGACGTAGGATTCCTGCCTGATAGACCCAAATAAATAATAGACACCACTACTGCACAAGGGCATGACTGATTAAATATGGATATAGCATAGCTTTTCAAGATTGGCAATTCGGTGGATCTATGTACGCGTCCGTAGATCCCTTCGTACGTGCAAGCCACTGGCTTGCTTTCATCTAATCTTCTAGAAAGAGTACATCTTAAATAACAGACGGATATGCCAAGTTACCCACTACTCAAAAAGAGAGTGCGATAAATGTCTTCCTGATCTGTGCGACGTAACTCTTCGCAGGTGGCGTCCGACAAGACTATCCCGGCGTTATTGGAAGGCAATGGATCATGCCGTAGGTAGCACTGAACCGACGCAATGATCGTATGTTCCGGGTTTGGGCTATATGAATCCCTCGCTTTGTCCCCCCGTCATGACCCTGGGACTCTCTGATTGATATAAGTACCCGAGGCTTCGGGTGACTCTTGAGTGCAAGATTACATACACCCTTCCCGAAAAGACTGGAATTGCGCATATGCACACCCAGATGTGAGCTTGTGCGACGATGCTCGCTCAGTGATAGGCTGTTCTGCTTTTCCAACTGCAAGACAGCCGTACTCGAGATAGAAGTGGGAGCTCATCGCTCGTGTATTCTTTCGCGTCACGACTATAAACGCCAGGCCTTATCCTCAGCGGCATCGAGGGGAAAGGGGGGAATATCATCGCGTGGACAGTTAGAGATGTCTCGGACGTTGCAGTTGGCCTATTTCACCGCCATCATCGGCAGAGAATCCGCGTGGCATGCATACTACGGCTTGTCTAGGCCCCTGGCTTTTACGAAGCGATTAATCTGCTCTCTGGTAATCTTATCGTTGTACTGCTCATGACATTCGTAAAATGATATCAGTTCCTGAGTGCAATCGACCATCCCTTCGATATCGACAACGCTCTCCGTGAGAAAAGCCGCGAATCGTTGTACTTTGCTTACTCGGACTTCCTGTTGTCTGTCCTTATCCGAAGTGCCGGGGTTGCTATGGCTGCTATTGCTACTGATGGCCCTGGCCGGCGGTAGTGCTTGCGCTTGCGCCAGTGCAGCAGTCGCAGCAGCCATATTTGTTGCCGCCCCACCTGGAGTATTAGGACGGAGGACGAGGGCTAGTAAGATGGCGGTAAGGGCAATTATGTGGGGTGGGTAGAGTAATGGTAAATCGGTCATGTAGTGGTCGTTTACAATGGAGAGTGCGAGGCTGGCCTCGTCGTGGGATAGGAAAAAGTCGGACTGGAGACTGGTCAGGGTTCGGTATGGCTGGTGAATGATCAAGTGGGAATGCATCTCGGATATCATGAAGAACTCGCATTCGCCAAGTCGTGAAATATCAAGAGTCAGGGAATCTACTACAGAGTCGAAGGCGACCATCGGTTAGCCAGCTCAGCTCGGGAGCGGGAAGAAGGAAGGAAGATGGATGTCCATACCAGGCCATAGAGACCGCGCCTCCGACACCACCAGTCTGATATGCTGTGGGCATTCCTCCATCTTACAAGCCAAGTACAGCGCAGTCGCGATGACAAGGTAAGGGTTCGTTCGGCGGATTTCGATTCTGCAATAGAAACGCTTGAGATAGATCTGGGCGGTCGCAAGAGCCTGCTGCCTCACACCAAGTCTCTTGCCAAGTCGTCCTAGCTCTAATCCACCAGCAATTCGTTAGCAAGTCGTTTCACTTCAGCCACGTCTGCGCTAGCGATGTGATGATAGTGAATCCTCACGTTGGTTGAAATAGATGCTCAAGTGTCTCAGCTGTGGCAGCGGGAACATCTGTACCAAGCTCTGCTCGCTTTCTTCGAGCTTCTCGCGCAGCTGGGAAAGTTCATCTTTGGAGAACTGCCAATGACGCCGCTGAGTGGACTCCCAATAGTTTGCAGCCATGATCGCTCGCGGAGCCCAAGCTGAGTCAGTGGCAGCGCAGGCGTTGCGTAAGACTTGAGGAGAGACAAGAGGACCTGCCGGAGAGATATTACAATTATGACATATTGGTGATTGGGGGTGTCTGCAAACGCTGGTATATTAACACTGCGCTACATTGGTGGTGTTTTAAAGCTGCAGAGCATGTGAAGTGCCTCCGGTATCCGGACAACTCAAGCACAAGAGGGGGAACACCCTATATATTCCATTCAATAGGGATGTGCAAAGTACTTCATACTGGGTGCTGGGTACATGAAGGTAGTACCTACCTACCTACTATTCATGTTTTCAAGGGCACAAGGTATGGGAAGATGTATAACGTGCGAAATATCCAAGAGTTAACACTGTATTTGTATCTGCTTCTGCCTGGCGTAGTGAGCGAGCTCGTGTTCTATACTGTACGTGATGACGTAGATGCACGGACCTGCACGCCTTCCACCTATGCAAGTACTTACCTAGCAGAGGCAGTTACGTGCTTATCGACTTATCGACTTATCCACACCTGCTAAGAAAAACGTCAATCCAATTGGCCGTCCCTTCGATCTTTTTGGGAACCCTGCATCTTTTCTTGGCATCTTCGAGACTTGAATGTCAAGGTGTGCTTCTTTTGCGCGCAACCCTTGAACCACTGTGTGCAAGTGAACACCGACGTCAGTGTGATCCTACAGCCCGCTCCTCGCACTCGTACGCTGTCCCTGCGCCCATGAGGAATGCCTTGTGATGCGAATGCGACCAACGTTCGAATGCCCTGCAGTACAATGCTCGAGTCATAGCATCTGTCAGATCCCGTCGTCTATGCTGGCATTGTCATGAACACCGGGCATGGGACTTTCTGACGTGGTCACCGAACTGGAGATGGAGATGACAGAATCGCAGAACGAGCGCGATGCTCGTGTCGAGGAACTCTGGAAGAAGCTCGACTACCAAGGCAAGGGTGAGCTGGATTGGAAGGGCTTGCAGAGAGGGCTAAAGAAGATCGATCATCGTCAGTAGTAGCTCCTCGACTTTCCTGTCGCTGCTCCCGCCGCCACCGCTGCTTGCGAGTGTCCCCGCACAAGGCTTTCACTGACCCTGATCTCCCAGCCTTGAAAAATGCCGATGAGATGCTCAAGAACATAATCAAGGCCGTAGATACCGATGGCGACGGCAAGATTCAGTACGAAGGTCTGTTCGCGCTCGTATATCAGCTCCATCCTCGAGGACAGCACCAGCCACAACCTACGCACACTCCCCCTTCTTGCCCTTTCCGCAGTCGAGCCTGACATGACCGCCTAGAATTTCGTGCCTTCGTCGAAGCAGCTGAACGCCACCTCTTCCATCTCTTCCGATCCATAGACCGAGATAAGAATGACAAACTGGACAAAGAGGAGCTGCAAGCTGCCTTCCATAAGGCGGGCCTAGCAGTACCCAATCGTAGATTGGATGAGTTTTTCGAGGATATTGACCACAACCGTGATGGGTTCATTACTTATGAAGAATGGAGGTGAGTTTGCCTCAAACTCTTCTTTTGTTTCATATGGGATATAACAGGCCCTATTTGCCCTATCCCTGTGAGATGGAGTGCTTGCTAGCTGCCTAGATAACATTCTATCAAACCATAAATATTAACAGCCTTGATTGAACTTTAAAATGCACGAGAGATGCGGCTAACCCCTGATATCAGAAACTTTCTACTCTTTATGCCGAACACGGATTCAACAACAACGCTGCACACAGTTTTCACGTTTTATTCAGATATCCTTACCCTTAGTGCGGAAGGAGACTCGGTGATGAGTGAGAAGTCTCTTGAGGGATCAGGTACGATGATAGGCTTTCTTCTCTCCATACTATTTGGCTCAGTCATAAGAATCGCCTCTCCTACCTGGCAGCCATCAAGGCAGAACCCTCAGTCACTTCGAGCTCTTGGCTCTTCCCCATCCCCATCACTTGCTTCTTCATCTTCGTTGTCATCTCTGCCCGAAACCGAAATCCAAATGCCCTTGCGAGCACCGGATGTTCTACAGGCCGCCGGTGATCCAGACGCTGTGAATTTAGCAGTATCCCAATCGTGCGCTCCAGGACTAGATGTCACAACCGTGTCTAGGGTGCTCTCCAGCACATTCCACATGGTGCAAGGAGCAACACCAGCTAACCTTTCCACCTCTCAAGACACCCAGATTGAATCTGCAACCCATGACAAAGTCAAGAAATCCGTGCTGATAAACTACATCCCCGATCCAGGCTATTTCATTGCCGGAGCTGTCGCGGGTGGCATTTCTCGTACCGCTACCGCTCCCCTCGACCGACTTAAAGTGTACTTGTTGGTGAATACCAAGTCCGGGGCCAATGTTGCTCTCAATGCCGCAAAACAGGGACAGCCTATCCTTGCCTTTAAAAGCGCTGGGCGACCACTTCTTGGAGCTATAGGTGAGCTTTACAAGTCTGGGGGCATAAGGGGATTCTTTGCCGGTAAGTCAATGGTGCTCATGGTGTCTATATTGATCTCTAATGTGATTGGTTAGGAAATGGGCTCAATGTGGTCAAGATCATGCCGGAGACTGCAATTAGAGTATGTATACTGCGTGTCTCAAAAAGCTAGAGCTGCGCACGACTTATACTATTCTCAGTTTGGAGCATACGAGGCCGCCAAGAATGCCTTGGCCGGTTTCGAAGGCCATAATGATCCACATAACATCAACCCCTATTCGAAGTTTGTTGCCGGCGGTGTTGCTGGAATGGTTGCACAGTGAGTTGCCCCTCTTTGCCCTCTCTTGCTGCTAATTATAACCTTAACGTCCCCAGATTTTGCGTCTATCCTCTTGATACGCTCAAATTCCGGTAAGAATTGTCTTATAGGCTAGCTTTTCCTACTTTTCCTGATGAAATACTTAGTCTGCAATCTGAATATGTCTCCGGCGGCGCTCGCGGCAATGCGCTTTTGTTCCAAACAGCCCGTAAGATGTTCGCAGAAGGAGGCACCCGAGCAGCTTACCGCGGCGTTACAATGGGTTTAGTCGGCATGTTTCCATACTCCGCCATCGATATGGGTACGTTTGAACTCTTGAAGAGAAGCTATATTCAATATAAGGCGAAAGCATCCGGCTGCCATGAGGAAGATGCACAACCCAGCACATTTGCCACGGGAATCATGGGAGCCTCGTCAGGTGCCTTCGGTGCCTCGGTTGTCTATCCTCTCAACGTTCTTCGTACCCGACTTCAGACCCAGGGTACCAGCATGCATCCAGCACGATACACGGGTATTTGGGATGTGGCCCACAAGACAGTCAGGAATGAAGGTTTCAGAGGTCTCTACAAGGGCTTGATGCCAAATCTGCTCAAAGTCGCACCCGCGCTTAGTATTACGTGGATGGTATACGAAAACGCAAAGAAGGCCATGCACCTCCACTAGAGTATCTCTGTGCCGCCTCTCGAATTTACCAACCCGTGCTCGCCCCGGCATGCTCAGGGTTTCGGTTCATATCAAATTCCAACAAGACATTCACAGAACCAGACCGGAACGGTCAACCTCAATGGGGAGGACTCTTACCAACACTCATGCCTCCACTACTATTAGAACATAGAGGGCGAGACATAAGACAGGGGATAGGTAGGTTAAGACAGATGCGTGGGTGGTTATATCCCGGATACATTGACATGCATTGGTTGGCGTTTCAGGATTTCTACTCCTGTTGACCTAGGTAATTTTTGTCTCATTTTCAAAGGTCACTATCGACTCATCGGATCGTCGTCTCAAGGGTACTTTAGATAGGGGGAACGCCAAGATACCCTTACCTACGCAGATGGTTTTGTTTTCTCTTTTCTTTTCCTTTTCACGTTTTCCCAGCAGGCGGATATGCGGCGGCATAATGAAACCGGCATTTACACGCAGGGATGCGCATCATGTACAAAATCTGGAGTTGTTGCCGTCGACGATGGTTAGTTGTTCGTGTCGATGATGTCTGTCGAACAGTCGAGGTGAGCTGTTCTAGCCTTCTATTTAGCTGCCCCCATTTTGCAGGAAAAGGGGCCCCTCAACTGAGGATGAATCAATGGAATTTCACGCAAACGCGGTTACCTCCAGTGCTTTGCTAGAGTATGACTCTCGTGTTTGTAGGGATGATCTTGAATCAGTCATACCTTGTGTAACGCCTACACCGGGCCCCTTGACATGGTCAACTTGAATCGTAGTGGCTTTGCGTTCCGGGTTAAAGGGTTGTTGGTTGTATATGTTGAGGCGTAGGCTAAGGGTGACTTCTAAGTTACAGCTTACTCGTTGGATGCTTCGGGTCCAATCTCGTGTCAGATTGCTTTCGTGCATACGGAGTCTGACAGCACTCCTACAGTTCGGAGATCCTTGGTATGGTATCATCGGCATATCGTGGGCCACTGAGCTAGGAAAGTCCTAGATCTTATAAGAATAGCTGTAGTCATCACTAATAAGTCGCTATGAGATGGCAGCATAGGTATCGTATGTACGTGTAGGCGGCATCGGACATCTTATACCGGGTTAACCAGGGTGTCGCTGCTTCCTTGTTCTTCTGATTTATCGCCGTCATCGTTATTCTCGCTGTTGCCGTAGGCCGTGAGAGGGATCATCGATGGGCGGCCGTTGTTTCGGGTCGGCAGGAACTGCGCCGTGACGTGCATAGCAGCAAGCAAAGCCGTGCAAGATGTTTCCGTCTCAATGAACTAGTGGTCACCGCCGTATAATATTCTTGGGAATTTTCAAGACACGGAATGTCGCAGCCGTTTGCTCGAGACAGTGGTGGCAATGCCGAGCATACCGGTGCGCTCTCAAATTAGTTGTAGCCTCCATGTACAGAAGATGATATCAGATGCTTTCTTCGCTGCGAAGCCCGTGAGGTCTCGTCAGCATGGTGTGATAACAACTAGTCTTGTCGGACACGCTTACTTATTGATATTGTAGCCCGTTCCAATACCCGCCTTGGACCGTCCGTTGTGTCCTTCTCGTAGCTTATGCAAGAAGAGGCGACGTTAGGCACAAGGGGAGGCCGGCAGTGTTGTAACCTAGCTTGTTATTGATACAAGTCGTGATGTAGCATAATATAGACAAGGCGCGATAGGTATTACCCTCTGCCGGGTATCAAGACCCTTTCCCTAGTATCGAATAATTGCCATCTCGAGCGGCACCTAGAAATTGGGTTGGCATTTGCTAAGCCCTACTTTGTATGTCTAGACTAGCTATGTGATAATAGTAGGAGTCACTCAGCTGGGTGTTCTGCCGAACACCCATGCTAACGGGGATAGAGTGAATGCATTCCTCGAACAAGGATTATCCAAGCACTGACCATCGCGGCCCGGTCCATATCCTCAATACGCCACATCAGATCTTTAACCTAATCGACATGAACACTCAAGCGGCACGCCGTCGCATTCTTTTGAACATCATTCGAGCCGAATGTACTATTCGGGGGATCGGCATTCGGATTGGTGACGTGTACGCAAAGTAATCCTCGACTCACTCTGCATCTCATCAATCATTGGATGTCGTGCCGTACCGATGTCTACATTTTCTAAGTTGCCAAATCTGTGTGAACACCAGATTCGGTGAACGCTCATCATCATCATGAATCCTGCTCGCCTCAGCGGCGTAAGCTGCTACCCTGACTTGCATTTAATGGAAAAAAACATAGCGCAGGGATTAAGGAGATTACAGAGTAGGATTGGTCCTCATTACGATTTCCACCAGCGATGGTAGGTACCCTCTATTTCTAATGTACATCTCTAATGTATATTTCTAATATATATTTCTTTTCAATGCAGTGCAACGAGGCGCGCATATAATTAGTGGATGCCTCAGGTCAGACGTACATGCAGCCGGTGGGCAGTGATCAGCATATATGTAGGTGCTCAGGAGAATAATACTAGATAGGCAGTAACTGACACAGTCTATCCCGCAGCTCACGTAAGAAAGGAGGTGTATCCATTCCTCCGTGATTTGGATGTATGTTTCTCACCCGTCGTCACTCATATTATGGTATCTACCGGGATGGATGCACTGACATTTGATACGAGGCAGACATCTGGGACATGGCCTGCACATGCAAGAACGTCTTATACATTGGTACAGTAAATTAAGCCTCTAGTTAATTATAGTATTTATCGTCCGGTTCCGAAGCTGCCTTTTTTGTTGTGCGTTGACTTGTAAGGTAATACCATAAACACCACCAGCGGCCAAATGCTCGATCACCAAAACCCAGAGACCAACGGTGTAGCGGGAAGATCGACGATGAACTCATCGACGAGTGAGCATGATAGGGATGTCTCTGTCTCATCGGATGAACAGAATAGCAGCCATACCGAGGCAAGCGATGACTACGCACTGATGCGAGACTGTAATGCGAGCTCTCGGTTAGCCTTACCCCCTCGATCAACTAGATTTGGGTATTCCTGACCTGGGATCTCAGTCTCACAGCTCAGCATTACCTCTGGAAAGACCTTCTCGGATATCTCGTTCACCCTGACATCTTACCCCGCAGAAGTGACTTGAAGGTTGCCGATGTTGCAACGGGAAATGGGTATGTTACTGCCGCCGAGCCCTGATCGTTTCAAACTTCTAACGGGGCCAATCCAGCATCTGGCTTCAAGATCTAGCAGAGAATATACCCGCGTCTAGCGAGCTTCATGGTTTTGACATCAGCTTAGACCAGGTCTGCCCCAGGCCCTGGCTCCAGGCTAATATCCATATGCACACCTGGAACATCTTCGAAGAACCCGCCTCTCGGTTCTTGGGGCTTTTTGACATTGTGCACGTGCGTCTTATTACTGTCGTGGTGAAAAACAACGATCCTCGGCCCGTACTCAGGAACTTGACAAAACTGTTGAGTATGAATTTCCAAGACTATCCTCCCCAGATCATACTGCATCTGGTCGACGTTTGGTAAAACACTGACAATTTCCTTGTGTTACTGCAGAGCCTGGCGGATATCTCCAATGGGACGAAGTCGATACGATTGGCTGCTCGATCAAATCTGTCCCGGGCGGTACAGCGGGGAATCTCGATGCACTATTCTCTCAGCTCAAAGGGCGAGATACGTAAGGCCCCATTCGACCGACTGTGATCATTGCTCGAATACTGACATCTCGCAGCTGGAAGTACAGTCTCACTGACATTATGGACAAAAACGGCTACTCGGGGTCCCTGGTCTATACATACGAGTATGGACTGAGAACAGCGCGGTTGTGGAACGACCTGTAAGTGCTCACTACTGTATTGGCACAGCGCAGCGCTGCAAAGCGCCATAGCCGGGCGATGAGAACGATATTAATAACAGCAAATAGCTACGTAAGCACGTGGAAGGAGTTTGCAGAGAGCGTGCTCAAAACGCCGGAGGCGTCTCGCGAGCTGGAGTTGAAAGGGATGCAGGAGGCAAGAAACGGGGCAGCAATAATGGTCCCAAAGTTGGTATGGATAGCACAGAAGATGTAATTGATAGAGAAGCATACCCGGTAGTTATTCTTTTATTTCTAGCGCAATCCTATTTGCCCGTCTCTTTTTACGCATCTAAGACTAGGCCGACCGTCCTGGAAGCGGTAATGAGATGAAGATTGATAGTCCTCGAGTGAGTTGGTCTATGATCATGGACAGCACAGGAGGTTGCTTGAAAGTACCGTGATTCAATTCAAAGCTCTATGTCATCTAATACTAAGAGGCCTTCGCTCGCTCGAGCTCTCGTAGATTTCTAGTGTAGTTTCGTAACCTCATTGGCAAGCTTGACAACCTCTGCAGCTAGGGCTTCTGGCTGACTTATGAATGGCATGTGCCCGGTCTCAAAGTTGACTACGTTCCAGCTGACACCCGACTTCTCGATCCATGCGTCCTACTCGCGAGCCACAGGTTAGTAGTACTTAACAATGGGATTGGATGTGTCGAAGTGCCATGCATATGCACGATTCGGAATGTAACAGGGAGGGATGTCTTACCTGCAGGAAAGGGGGGTTGCAGTGGTCGTTGACCGTGCGAATATATACCCTGCTTCCGTCAAAGCCGCGATCCTGCCATGCCGGTGCCGATGCCCTTGTCTCGAAAGCATGGAGTGCGTGGGGGGTCATGGAATTGTCGAGCTCCGGGTCAGGTTCGCAGTCGTTGTACAGAATTTCCATCGCCGGTTCGATGAGTGCGAGGCCTTCGGAAGGCTTGTGCGACTTGATGAATGGGGGATACGCGCCTCCCACGGCCTCGAGCAGACATTCGCCGTCAAGGGTGCTGCGACATGAAGAGTCAACGAGAAGTATTCTATTAACAAAAATTGAATTCTACTCACATGTTCCCAGCTACATAAATCAGTCCCACGACTGCACTAGTCTGGCCTTGAGCTGCCCGGCTGGCCCTGTCGAGACCCTTTGCTGCGCCGCCGGCCACTACGCCGCCATACGAGTGGGCGAGAATAACGAGGTCCCGCTGCTGATCTAGAAGGGAAAGGAGAGTTCTCCTGAGCGCCGCAATATCATCTGAGCAGCTTGCGTTCATAGGGTCGGGGGGGTTGGAGCTCGGGTATGCTCCTGGGTGTGTCTGAAGCCCGTTGAGGTACGGAATCATCTTGTCGAAGCCTGCAGGCGTTCCAAATGCGCCCGGCACAAGGACAACAATTGGTAGAGCGACTGGAGACATGGTCTTCTCAGTATTATGTTCTCGGTGATACGGAGTTCTCTATCGTCAATGTTAGGGCGCGATGGAAAAAAGGGAACCACGAGCGGTTCATTTCATGACCTTAAGAAGATGGTAAAAACAAAGCGGAAAGAATGCCTCGGCATTGTCGGACACCGCCATTCCGTCTCAATCCATATTATGGCTACTGCAAAGATGCGGCCAATGCGACCAGTCACCGCGTAGGTATGACATCAAAACGCCCCTTACTTTATAAGCCACGCGGATTAGATAGGGGCAGCTGTTAGCTGTGTGGTTGCATTACGTGCAGTGTCACGTCGCAAGGATGGCTTATTTGCTGACAGGTGCATTTTAATTCGCGGCACATTAAACACAAGTAGCACCCAGCCTGCCTTCTCCAAACGAACTTGGAAGTATTTGGCATAATAACCTTGCAGAAACAATCAGGACCCGACAGGCGACCACCATTTCCCAGTCCGGGCCATCTCGCACATGATTTCAAATCCCAAACTCCAACGCAATTACGGCCGCTCTGTTGTCGCACGGCGGATCTGTCTGGGGCGTGTACCGGAGTCGTATCAGTAAAAGTCCTGTGTTGGACTCTGGTACCGAGATACACTGACTGCGACCCCGGGTGGTCCGGTGTGCTTCCGCTCTCTGGGTATTGTAGGGGATGTAGTTTATTTTGAGAACGAATAGTGGATTACGCAGCCCGTATGCTGTATCAGGACCGCTTCATATAACCTTAATACACACAGATGAGCTTGGCGCTTATGCTGCACGATTGGCGGGTGGCTTTCCTGATAGGCCATATTCTTCACCATCTCTTACCTATACTATCTGGTTTTTCTCTTCCTATACCTTCAATCCGCCCCATCACGATATGTCCCCCAATTAAATCGAATAGAATAACCTCACTTGCTTCGTACATAAACACTGAATATGGCCGAGATGCAGCCCGACTCAGTTAATCTATCAGAAACCATGCAGCCTAATCTGTATGCGTCCTCGACAATCCCTTACGCAATCGCCCTCACATGCGTAATCCTGCGATTCTGGTGTCGTTGGTTTAATGGAGCCGGCTTTTGGCTTGACGACTGGCTCATTCTCCTCGCACTTGTATGTGGTCGGCGTCAATCAGGGTCGAAAACAGGCTGATGAAAACAAACCTCAGGCATTTGCGACTGGGCTATCCGCCAACCTTCTGTGGTGTATGGTAATTCCAATTCGCTCTCTGATACAATACCTATTAACCCGGTTTAGGGATACCTCACGGCCTCGGAAGACATGTTCAGACATTTGGCCCCCATGTACAAGAATATTTTGCTATCGGCCTCTTCACCGCGGAGCTCACCTACACCGGCGTGATCGTATTCGTGAAATTCTCCATTCTCGCATTATACTGGCGTATTTTCAGCAAGAATAGCGGCATAAAACTTCCTGTTGCCATTCTGAGTGGCATAGTCGGCGCATGGGGACTCGCTGTGGTAAGCTTTCAACATTACATCACACCACTTCTAGTCGAGGCAAATTTTGACCCGGGCTGGCGCAGCTTTTGCTCACCGTGCTACAATGCGTGCCAACTCGCGGCTTCTGGGACAAGACTATCGACGCTGCTTGCAATGTCGACTCGCAGAAGTTCTTATTCGGAATCTCGATTCCGAACATCCTGATTGATCTTCTCCTTCTAGCCCTACCAATTCCTCACGTTGTCAAACTTAACGTCTCGGGGAACCAAAAACGCGTCCTCGTGTCACTTTTCCTTTTGGGAGGCTTGTAAGTCCAGTGCCCCGGCCACGTACATTGCGGTTGACTTTAGAGCTTACTGGAAAGTGTTTGCATCGCCTCTATATTACGCCTCGTGGCGGTAGTGACCGAATCTACCGGGCCAGATGTCAGCTGGAACCTCATTAACCAAGCTATCTGGGCTGTGGTGGAGGCTGATTTTGCTATCATTTCCGGTGAGACTTCTGATTATCCCTTGCAGATTTTACGACGCTGGCGCACCGACTTACAGCTCACAGCATGTCTCCCGACTCTACGACCATTCTGGCTGGCTATACGACCAAAGCGATCATCGGCTGGCCAGTCCGCATCATCTTCCTCAGATCCGAGTACCAAAGGCTCACACCAGAAGCGCGCTCCCCGGACTTGGGGCGCCTCGCTTCTGAAGCACACGGTACTGGATGAAGACGAAGCTCGGCCTTTCTCGGGCGTTAATGGGGCGGTGGAGGATGATTTACGGAATGGGCTTGTACCCGATTGTCGGCAAGCACATACAACTGTCATCATACCACTGTCGGAAGTCGAAACCCAGAAACACAAAGACCCCAGGGAGATACAGGTCCAAAGTGACTGGAAAGTTGAATACAGCCAGAAGACGTCTGACAAAGCTCGGAAATTTACTTGATTGACGTTAACTACTCACGCCAGTTAAGTACTTATCTAGAATGTATATGATAATTAGCGCTAGTTGTACTCGTATAATAAAAGGTTGGAATTAAGCACACTCTACGCCCACATTCTAGACACCTACATATAGGCACCTTGTAATATAGATTCATATAGAATGGCAAATAGACTACCAGAGGATATTCGAAGGGGAAGTAATATATTTGCGAGAAGTGGCCAAAATTGTCATAACTAAAAGAGGTTACCATGCAGAAAAACAATGAGCGTAGCTGGGTAATATAGAGAACTCAACGAAATAATAAGGCAAATCTCAACATATTCCGCTACCCTCTCAGCTAAGCTAAGAGCAAATTAAGGCCGCAGCAGGCAGGAAGCTTACCTGGCGAATCACCGGCTGCTCTCCCAGCCTCAGCTTGTCTCTGGTGCAGGATCAGCTCGCCCATGCTAAAGAAGTCTTCTGCGAAGTCACCGAAGGTGTCAATATTGCGAGGTAAAACGCATAATAGCGTTGGTGTAATAATAGAATTTGCAGGCCCAATGGGACAGATACGGGCCTAGTGTAAAACTATGCATTGGTCTAATAAATACACGTCAATAACAATTGGATCTTTGTCCAATGCCAGAGCTGCCTCCGCTCATTTATCCTTGCCATAGTTGTGTCCTGTATGGCTCTTCTCTTTGACTTCTCCTGGCGTCTCTATAACAATATGGTATTTTTAACCAATGTTGGATGAAACAGGGAGGAAAAAACAACTGAAAAAATGAAAATAAACAACAACTCGGTTTTGCCTTTTCAAAACGAAGGGACAATCCACCTCCGAACACCTAATGCCAAGACTCCTTGCCCCAAGCTCCTTACTCCAGAAACCACTTGAAATTCTCCTCGATTATATTGCCACCTCCGAGTTACAGGTGGCCTAAATCAAACTCCCCATGAAAGCCTCCGTTCAACAGCATTGCTGCAATTCTCTGCCGCTGGAGCGGCATGTCCTCTTCGTTGTAGCACATGGGACTAAGTCCTAAAGCCAGGCATATGGCGTTTGTGATGACAAACATGCCGCAATCCCACGCATTCGTCTGTTTGGGGGACCCAAACTCTTGCGTGATCCAGTCACCAGCCACGAACTTGTCGCCGAGGAAGAGCTGCAGCCACTGATGCGCGTGGCGTAGTTGTGCCTGATTGTGATTATGAAATGAGTCCAAGTACGAGACCGTTCTGTGCGATGGTCGAATGACAATCAGAGTCCAATGAGCACTAGAATTAACAGGTATGAGGACCGTATCGAGCTGAAGGAAGTTCTCCGGTCTCATGTTCCACTTGCGACTAAATGGACGGGGGTAAAGTTTGTTGTAATCGCTGCAAAAAGCCTTCCAGTACAGAGATGAGAGAGCAACACACTTGGGTGGATCGATTTTGGGTCTAACACCAGCCTGCGTATTGATATAAGCTGCAAGGCAGCAAAGAGTAGAGTGTACGCAGTCGTCATTAAGCCACGCCGTTGGGGGAACGAGTTTACCAAAATCTCTTGGCTTGAGTTCAACGGCGTCGGGATGCACATCTCGGGGGTTAAAATGACCATTCCTGGGCGCATCCAAAGCTCGATTCATCCACTCAGGGGAAGGTTTAGTAATCAGGGCAGAGTTTGGCCGGCGGACTCCAAGTTGAAGGAGGGCAGCATTTTCGGTCTCGATTTCTTCCTGGCGAAGACGTTCCATCATCTCCAGTTTCAAATGCTCAACCTTACAAGCATTGGCAGGGAGTGTTTCATCCTCAAGGCCGGGTAGCGAATGGACAACATCATTAGGAAAGAACTCGAGAATGTTGCCATATCTGGCCTTCTCCGCCTGTTGTGGAATTCCAGTGTCAGGGGATATCGAGGGTACCGAGCCCTTATGACGGAGTCTCTCGATAGCCGGAGTCACGAAGGTAGGAGTCTCATGAGCGGTCGTCTCAAGTGATGCATTTCTCTCTACGGGGGGCGCCGCACCGGCATTTAACCCCGTGGAATCCTTCGGAAATAGCTTGACCGCTCTACGAGCAGCTGTCGTCGTAGGTCCTAACTTATGGGGTATATTCTCAGAAGTGATGGGAATGATAGGCTGTTGCACAAAAATAGCTTCCGTCTTATTCAAAGCTATGGGCGTTTGCTCATCCGACTTGGGATCTGATTGAGTACTTTCAGGTTGGATAGGCTGTCGGGCCATGATAGTTTCCGTCTGATTCGAAACTATGGGCTCGGGCGAATCTACGTCCATAGGACTACCTGGATACTCGTCATCTTCGCTATCGGATGCATATATCGCATCAACGGAGAAGTGACCGGCGTGGTTGAAGTTAGGATCGGTCTCGTTTATACCGATTGATCGGTGGGGTTCTGATTGATTCATAGTCGCGTATCTGGTGGGACGATGTCCAAGTGTTCGTCCTGGACCACGATATGGTATTGGCCGCAACAAGGATGCGGTCAAGGGCCGGCTAGGTCCGGCTAGTGAAAAGGGCCCTTGGTGCTCTAGTCCTCGACCAAGTCTAGGACGTTTGGGAGCACGCGAACCATTTCCTTGGCTAGCCTGTTGGCCAGTCTGGGTTGCGATAGTACCAACATTGAGGGGTTGAGCTGGTACCTGAAGCTCAATCTGTTGCTCGGGTAGAACTCGTGGTTCTAGCTGCGCTACCGGGCCGCGTTGAGCTACCGGGCCGGGCCGGGCTGCTGGCTGAGGTTGGGGTGCTGGCTCGGGTTGGAGTGCGGCTTGACCTGCACCTTGGTCGGGTACAGCCGGCGGGATGGGACGCCAAACGGGTCGAAGAGTGCTAATGAGAATGGCAGACAAGCTTCCGAAAATAGTGAAAAAGCCCCGGCCAAACAGGGCATTGGCAGGTGCATTGGCAGGTGCATTGGCGGGAGCATTGGCAGGAGCATTGGCAGGCGCATTGGCAGGCGCATTTGCAGGCGGATTAGCTGCCGCATGTGCAGGCTGATTTGCAGGTTGATTGGCGGGTTCATCTCGCTGAACATGGAGGCGAAGGTGATTCGCGTCAGGAACGACATTTGGTTCGTTAACACCATTGCTTTCATCGGCCCACGAGGGCCAGGTGCCGGGCATGGAGAGTCCGGTGTTGCTTTGATTAGCGGTTGAAGCTTCAGCAGGCGCGGAGGCCTGTGTAGAGAGTTGGTCGGCGCCCTGATAGGAGCCCTGAACGGGGGCGTGAGGGGCGACCTGAGTGCGCGCCTGAGCTCTAGCTTCGGTGGGTTGTGTATTCAATGTCCAGAAGTCGGCACCTGTTTGCTAAACAGGTTCGGCAGTGGCCAGCTATATATGAGTGGGTCGTCAGTGGTATTCATAGATCGGTAGCTAGTAGCCAGGTGTAGCACGAGCGAGGGAAATGACTTACTGTATTGGGACGCTCGCGAATAAAACGCTGAGCTGATGCAGGTCGTGCAAGAGCAAGATCCTGAGATGAATATCGAGGGGGTGCAGGAACAAGGTACTGAGATGGTCCAAGTTGCGCAGGAAAGAAGTACTGAGGTGGTTCGGGGTTGTCGCTGAAGCCGGAAGGACGCTTTCTGGATGAACGACCGGGCAAAGCAGGAGACTGGTTAGGGCGCACGGGGCTGCCAAGATAAGGTACTTGAATAGTCACCCGTCTGGGTGCTCGACTAGGTCCTGCCACGGAGAGGAGCCCCTGCTGCTGGGTGCGGTTGCGAACACGAGAGTATCGTAACTGGGGGCTGATACTGATGACGCGGCTTGTCTGGAGCTCACCAACGTGGAAGGAATTCAGATGCGCGTTTCTTCTGGCGTCGTCCTCGGCCTCTCGAGACCGCTGGTCACGAAAGTTACGGCAGGTGTTGCACAGAAGATAGTGAGCGGGAAGCGTCCAGCTATGATTGACTAGACTAGGAGGCTGCGACAATGAAGCCATGATGGTCAACGGGCAAGCTCAATTCATAGACAAGTAAGAGGGACAGGTAAGAGCAGCGCGCGCAATGCAAGATGCAGCTGCGGCGCAATTGCGAACAATAGAAAGTAGTAGACAGTTGTCGATTGACAGTTTCGGGTTGCAGATTCTGAATTTGTAGTTGTGGTTGCGAATGTGTGGGACACGATTGCTTTATGAGACGAAGACGGTTGAAATGCGTGATGTAGATGAGAAGGAGGAGGGGAAGAGACGGACGCGAGGGAGGACGAGTTTTATGGAAGGGAGGACAGCAGCAATCACGCGCGCGCGTCTCAAGCTATGGCGTCAGGGTAAACAACAGCCTTTTCAGGCAGTGACGACAGAGACCATCGTACTTACCAAAAAATATCCAACTGACAAAACCTTAAATGGAACCTTAGTAGGTTGGGCTATCTGCGCCCATGATCTGGCGATGATTTTTGGAAGGAGGAACTGGAATGAGGCTTCCGCTTCTGCTGGCAGTATGGATATTTTTTTGTATGGTTGACGTTCAGCCCCAAATCGCCGTAAGCGCCTAGCCGCGCTCTAAGCTTTGCAGTTGGTCGCATCCGGTACTCCAGCTAATGATACCGATGTAGGTACATCGGGGCAGGTAACTAAGATGCTTTCAATGTGTTCGTAGTATACGAGTACTCCTTAGTTTGGCTGAAAGCTACCTAAGGTACCTGGATGTACACGTAGGTACCCATACACTAGCGCATCGCAGACCTTTCCTCTTCCTGCCTAATGCGACTCACTTTTTTAGTATCACTCTATCCATTAAATGACATCATATCTTATTTTTTTTCTCCTTTCCATCTTACCTTTTCCCTTGTGACATTGGATCCTTGATACGGACATGATTCCTCTAATACATACCCTCTGTTGCTGATTGTATTTATCCTGCCTAGGAATCTCTTATAACTGCCTACACTTCTCTAGAATACCATGACTTTGGCTTTCACTAGAGTATAATATGAGGCGTAAGCATGATTTAGTTGACGGGGCGTTTATATTTTGTATGGTGCTATCAGCGTGGAGAAATCTTCCCGCGATAATACATGGTAGCTAATCTGTCCTATCGCCCCCCAGAACATTTCATAACTTACAAGTTAGTAAGTATCCAATACCTACATTGAATCAATCAAAGTTGTCGGGAAAAAATACTGTAAAATAAGCATACGCAGTTACATGATGAACGATATAATCAAGCATAGCAGGCCGTCAAGTCGAGTTCGTACACGCATTTCGGAACCCCCATGTCCCAATGACTTGCGCATTACCTCTCCCATTAGAACGCCCCAATCCAACGCAACTTGTAGCCCATCAAAGCGACTTGGGAAAATATAAGAACTTTTGCTCCTCAAATGGATGCTTGGAGGTATGTCCTCCCTTTCGACGAGCTCTGTACACCGTTAAACACGACCTCTTAGATTGATTGTATATCACCTCCATGTTATTCGTTGGTTCGCATTCGATATCTGGCATGATTCGATATTGGTGATCAAGAACCTTTTTGAGTATAAAGATGACCCCTTGCGAGCTGCGTGATCGGTATATATCTAGAATAGGCAGTATTATCGCAGAAGATAGCAACACAGCTCTGTTAGCTGTAAACTGGTGTGTAGCCTACTAGCATGGAATACATGTTTCATGGTATGCATGATCTTCCCCGCTGGCATTGTCACTATTAGCTGCGGCCCCCAGGTTCTAATATCGTACCTATAGGCAGTGATGAGCTTATAAGGTTACGGGACGGGACGGGACGCACCTGTCTCGACTTAGCGCAGAGAGCTCAAGGCAAGGTCCCACCTGGACCCTGCATGAAAATGAGAAAATACGCGCATTATCACGCATGTTGCCTATACCTACATGTACTGTACTACCTATACTATGTGAGTATCTATCTCTTGCCTGCTTGTGTGCTAGTTAAATGTAGCAATGCAATAAGCAACTGCAGAACTCATGTCTGGCAGCAGTATAGACAATTGTTCGTATTTTCGCGTAACACGCAATAAAACAGTCAATGCCATGTGAACGTTACAGTATCATTTAACGCCAGAGGGCTATACAAATGCCAGGCCTCTACAGAACCTTCCTTAGCGAACGCATGGACTACAATCCCAAAGATAGGTAACTCTTCAGTAAGCAACGTTCCGCAATGGCAAAATTGTTATGTCTAAGTACGCTAGCAGAGTTTTGGTGCAAAGCAACTGCCCATCACAATGAAGTATTATTCCATCGACCCCGCTATCTCGTAGCAACAGTCCTCTCTTCGCGAAATAGACAACTCGCAGTATATCTATATATCTATATATCTATATATCTATATATCTATATATCTATATATCTATATATCTATATATCTATATATCTATATATCTACACGAAGTGAGCGAGTCCTTGTCGCAATCCTCAAACACAACACTAACTTCCACGCACAACCCATCCAAAGCTGAATGCTTCCCTGCACAGAATACACCATCTACGCATCTACGAAGCAGAAAGAACAACGACGCAAATCTTCAAAATAAGATGTCTTCCTCCGGCAATGATCAAAGTAACAAGACAGGCACCGTCAGAGCCTCGGACGCGACGACCGAGCGGCTGCGCAATATCAGACCTTGCAGGCCCGCTGTGCACCGAGTCCCGCCCCCTGGTACTTCAGGAGAGGAACCGGCTGCACCTACACAAAATAGTGACAAAACTGCCAAGGAGAAGCGGGAAGCATCAAGTTAACATTGGAGAAGGGTCTAATTGATAGCGTTGAGTATTACCCCTCCTCGCAGCTTCTTGATCGCGCCGCCTGGAGGGACGACTATCAAGAAAACGGGTGTGTCTACAAATATATTGACAAGAAAACAACATATCACGATATTGAAAATGTATAGATATGCACACACAGGCGAAAGATCAATGTTATATATCCAATAATTCATCCAAAACGACTACCTAGTACTACCCAAGCGAAAAGAGGGGTGTAGCAAGATGCATCTGTCTCTATCCCCGCGGACTATCGGCGGTGCCCCAGTGCTACGATGGACAGCAGTACTGAGTAGGAGAACCTGGTGACGCCGCCAGATCAAGCTCCATCGCAGCCCCGCCCCCATGTCCTCATGTATGTAAATCGTGGATAGCAGGCCAAGCCAATGGGGGCAATCCCCTTAGTTCCACTGAATATGGATAAGGGGCGTAGAATATTTCGAAGTATTCTGAAATAGGTCGTTCTTCGTATACGTGATATAGATTTCGTTAGTTGTGGTACCGGCCGGGTTGAGTCCCGGATGGGCCTGAAGCGAGTATGCTCCTAGGAAATAGCTGCCGGTCTGGCCCGAGTAGAAGTTGACGGGGCTGGCCCATGGCCCAGTGATGGCATCGGCCGTCGTGATGAAGAAATCGGCGGAGACGCTGATGCCGGCCTTTGATTAAAATGATTTAGTTCGTGATGCTCGTTTAGTACTAGTGTTGTTGTAGTAGGGGAATATAGTTGTAGCGTGCGAGATTCTGAAGATAGTTGGGAGAGACAGTTGATTTCCACTGCTTTCCGTCGCGACTGAAGCCAGAGATCAAAGGTCCCAAATAGATAAAATACGAAGAAGAACTCTTACCTGACCGATCCACACCCACTTGTTCCAATAGGTTGAGAAGTAATAGGTACCCTGTCCACCCGCGCTCACGTTGGGAATGCTAATATTGGCCGCACCTATACTCGGCATGCTTGAAACCCAAGCGCCGTTGACCCAATACTGGTACTTAGATCGATCCTCGATAGACCCTACGGGAACTTTTGCCAAAGAGACAGCACCATTGGAAGGCTGGCCAAACAAATAAGCGATGCCATCGTGTATCACATTACCGTAGGAACCGTAGGGAATGGAACCATAGACCCAAAAGTTTTCATTGACGAGAGTAACCGTGGGCAAGGCATTCCGGTCTGACGTGCCCAGGTTGTACGTCAGCTTGTAAAGCGACGTCGCTGGGTCTGGGTCATCCGTGCTGAGGCTAAAGTCACATAGACGTTACCATGTTGTCCACGACCACAAAGTTCTGGCATTCTAGAGTCATATGCAGTGGACCTCGGCCCTACAGATGTACAGCATCCTCTACTCACTACGATATGATAAGTATGTAACACAACTGGCAAGAGGCAAACATCAGCCGTTCTTATACGCACCTCTGGTTTGATATGCGCCTTACGAATCCACGTGTACGCGGTAACAATGTTATTGATAGAAGACGTCACTAAAGGAGGACTGTCCGGCCAGATGGCGTAGCGAGAGCCATCAGCGCATGCGCCCGCGCTATTTCCGTTGCATTCATCCGCCGTGTAAGGGAAATAGGGGTTCCGGCTCCCGCCGCCGCCATACTGCTGAAGTCCGGGACTGCCGTCGGCGTTGAAATTCGACCAACTCGCAGACGAGGCCCATATCGGCAGAATCGGGACACCGTTACTGTCATAGGGCTGACTGTCACGACAGGTCCAGAAAGCACGGTTTCCGATCCGGGTTGAGCCGCAAGAATCGCGGTTGATCGCCGGATCTGCAACGTTTCCTACCACGGTAGCCTTTCCCACTGTTGGTGTAAACGCTCCCGTTGCGAGGATGGCAGAGGAAACGCCATGGGGCAGCAATGAGCCGAGGAGGAGAGAAGCTAGCCACGCCATACTGACGATGAATAATGCTAATGCACAAGCAAAAGCCCTGTGAAGGGGATTAGTTACCTATTATATTCTACGCTCGTCAGGTTGACGCTTGAGCTCCTCCATCAGTTCCTACCCAGCCACCTACCTCTTTAGGGATGGGAGAGCCATCGCCTTTTATAGCGGGAGACGGAGGAATGATAGCGCCGCAGTGGACTCGCATCTAACCTTGCCACGATCTGGTAAGGCTCACTGAAACTGCCGATCGATTTCCGTATTCAGCATCATGATGGCTCAGCGTATTGCATTCATTATCATCTGTTGTTCGGTTGAGCCGTCAGATCACGACGACTGGGGCGTCTCGAGGGGTCGTCTAAGTGCACTACACTACACTATAACGTCGTCACCAGCCAACATGGCTGCCGAAGCGAGTTAATCAACGGTATAGTGACGATTGTAGTATAATAACACATGGCCGCACAGGATACGAGTCTACGGGTCTTCGCACGAGTAGGGTGTAGAACAACGCGAGAGAAAGACGTTAGGGATCCTCTAGTGGATCGTCGTATGTCAACACGGTAGTAAGGTGACTACTTTCAGAATAGATAATAGAAAAACCACGACGAAGTCATAGCGGTGAGTGTTTTCTATCCCTTTTTCTTTCAACTAGAGGGCGGACCTTGGAGCGATCTCGGATTTAGCGTTTTATGCATTAAACTAACCCAAGTCGGGTTAGGCATCAAGGTAATAACTGCATGGAAGATCGGTATACTAAATAGAATCTTTTCGTACTAGAGATCTCTGAATGTATACCTATATGAGGATATATATCCCTCGGTTAAGTAGTATTTCCCCTAAACTCGTGTATGCTGAGCCTCAAATAGATAACCTGGAACTCGGTGCTTACTTACACAAGATATTTACGCTCTAGTAGAATGGGGAATAGGTACAGGTACGTAACGCCTAGCGCCGGGAATAACGAAACGACACGATTCATACTAGGTAACTTGTACCCATCTCCGCATTCCTAGCTATCTGGGTAGCCTAAAAGGGGTTCGGGGGTTTTTGCTGACGCTTGTAGAAGAAGGATCTTTCAGTTCAAAACACGAGACGTTACCAACTTTAGGTGGGTACTTAACTAAGCTGGAATTCGGGATTCGGCCGCTATTATTACCTATAAATTCTCATAGTGATCTCCGCATCTTCTGCTCACAGTAGGTACCCAAGCCCAAACTCCGAATCGTCCCCGTTCGTCGTAAAAGCCAGATCCATGTTACGCAGACTAAAAATAGGCATGTTCCCAGGATGACAGATGCTGTGCTCTACGAACCCTAGTCAGACCGCGTTGCAGCGGTAATATGCGGCGTATTACCGCTCTCTGACGTGTTACACTTGCTTAGTTAAGGTATGCAGGAAAGCTCATCATGAGATGGCATAGGCTGAACATCTCCCTCGCTCTCGCCTGCTAAATGTGGCTAAGAGCCTCAAATCGCAGGGTTGGGGATTGATAGGTACAAGTATGTCGACGGTTAGGTTCTTTGTACCAATCATGGAGAGAGTGGTACATGACGAGGGCGCCCCGTTTATTTTTCTTTCCCGTTGATAGCAGCCGTGATGCGGCACGCAATATACGCTACCCCCAGCCCTGCGGTCCCACTTTTCACTACCTACCGTGACGAGGTCCCGTACTCTGTCTGCCCGCTCTCCTCCTCTGCGAAAGAACCAATCCAGCTTCCAACTAAGGTAGTCTGTCTACATGTACTACCTTTCGTGCGTGCTACCGGGCAACTAACTTACATGTACCCAACTGCCTAGAGATTGAACGGTCATCGTCTCCTCACCACACCCGCGCGCCCCCTCCTATGTATTCGAGTATATACTCGTGCCGCCATATTCATGGCCTCTGCTGTGCCCCTCGCTAGCATCAGCCCTTCAACTACCGACCTATAGGTCAGCTAACTCACTTCCTTAACGCCTACTTCCTAAATACTATATGAGTACAGTAGGTGTACTATATATCAATGAGTAAATACCTACTTACTATTTTTTATAAAAATTTTAGGTTGCAGTACTTGACTAACTAACCCTTTATTTATTTATTTACTTACTTATTTACTTATACTGTTACCCCCCTGTTATCTCGCAGTCTAAAAGAGGTAATTTTAGTTTAGTATCTTTCCCCGGTGGAGATGTTGCATTTCCCGACTCTCGGTGCCGTGTGATCTTCTATTGCATCCAGACCCGGCTACCTCTTGATAATTGACGCAGTTGGCTGACGCCCGACGATCCGGGTTGTCCAAGTCCATCCTCAATGCCTGCTGCTATATAATAACCCGGTTCTGGCGGCGTTGCTGCACAGCACATGGAAGCTTCTCAATTCAAGCTGCAACTAATCTCTCCCCTTTTACATATCTCCCCGGAGTAACATCGCTACATTGGATACACTCGATCTACAAGTAGTAATATCATCGACCTACTTTCTTTGTCTAAGCCAGAATTCATAACCGCTGTTTCGATCTTAATCACGTGCCGCTGCCAACCCTTCGTTCACCTCATTCATTCTGTACCCTGCGTCTGCCCAGTCCTAGCTCCACCATGGAGGACCGTCCCTCATCAAAGTCACGCTCGCCCTATTATGATATAGGTAGATAGATTCCCAGCTCCCGGTTGTGGCCAGAACTAACTCGTCGCCAGTGATTGTGGGAGCGGGGCCTGCAGGCCTCATGCTGTCGACGTTGCTGGCTCGGCTCGGTTATAGCATCAAGCATATTGACAACCGCGCGGAGCCTACCCCCACGGGCCGCGCCGATGGAATACAGCCTCGGTCGCTAGATCTGTTAAAGAATATGGGATTGAAAGCGGCCATCATGAGTAACAAGCCGGCCAGAGTGTACGAGGTTGCCTTCTGGGATCCCGCGGGGGCGAGCAAAGGCATCGTTAGAACCGGCACCTGGGCTAGTTGCCCGGCGTTCATCGACGCGAGGTACCCCTTCACCACTCTCCTGCACCAGGGCCTCATCGAGCGCGTCTTCATCTCGGATCTAGAGAAGAACGACATCGAAATCCAACGCCCGTGGACCATCACTGGCTTCAAGTCCAATGAGGAGGAGAACCCCGAATACCCGGTTGAAGTGAGCCTGGAGCACATGGACAAGACGAGCAGAGAAACGGTTCGAGCCAAGTACCTGTTTGGCGGCGAAGGCGCCCGGTCTTTCATCCGAGAGCAATTGGGCATCGGCATTACCCACAAGGATCCGATCGCACACGTGTGGGGTGTCATGGATGGCGTGGTCAAGACGGATTTCCCCGACATCAAGGTCTGTACGGCCATGGCGAGGGCTGAGGTGAATGCGGGGGTCTAGGCTAACGTAACATGCTAGATGAAATGTACGATACATTCGGAACACGGTTCCGTCATGGTGATCCCCCGGGAAAACCGCATGGTACGATTATATATACAGATCGCTTCTTCTACGGACCCAGACTGGAACCCACGCAAGACGGCCACTGCCGAGCAGGTACAGGCATCGGCGAAGAGGATACTTCAACCGTATTCAATCGAGTGGGAGACGGTGGAGTGGTACTCTGTGTATCCAATTGGCCAGGGGATTTCTGACAGATACACTCTTGACCACCGAGTGTTCCTAGGAGGAGACGCGTGCCACACACACAGCGTAAGTTTTATTGGCTTTATTTCTTTTTCAAAGCCCCGTTCAGAGGCCGTTACTCACAACTCTCCAGCCTAAAGCCGGTCAAGGTATGAATGCGGCTTTCCTGGATGCCCAGAACCTAGCGTGGAAGATACACGCCGTGGAGGCCGGATTCGCCGATCGGGCACTTCTGAAAACGTACGAGACGGAGCGTAAAGAGGTCGCCGAGAACCTCCTCTCTTTCGACAACAAGTATGCCAAGCTGTTTTCCGAGCGGCTCCCGGCTGCTAAAGAGGTCCAGGCAGCAGCCTCGTCGCATGCGGATGGCCACCCGGAGGATAACGAATTTATCAAGACGTTCAAGGAGTCGTGCGAGTTCACGAGTGGCTACGGGGTGGCATACGGACCTAATGCGCTGAACTGGTCACCCAGTCATCCGGTTCAGTCGCATCTGATCCATCCCAAGGGCATCAAGCTGCGAACCGGGCGCATAATGGCCAACGCCGACGTCACAAGAGTCGTCGACGCCAACACCGTTCACCTAGAACAAGAGATCCCCTGGAATGGATCGTTTCGCATTTATATCTTCGCCGGCAAGCCTTTGGTGACCGCCAATGCCCTCAAGGATCTCGCTCTTCAGTTGGGCGGGAAGGGATCGTTCTTCGGGTCCTATCTCCGCCCGGATATCGACACCGTCTCCTACCACGAGACGTACAACCCGCATAGTTTCTTCTTCACCATCTGCACGATATTCGCCGCCAAGCGCAACGAGATCGAGATCTCGCGCGACCTCCCGGGACTGCTCAGGAGATACCGAGACCTCGTGTATGCGGACGATAGATGGGATCGGCGAGTCCCGAACGCGGCGGCGGCGGCGCATGCCAAGGTAGGAGTGGACGAGGAGAAGGGCGGCGTCATTGTCGTAAGGCCTGACGGCTACGTGGGCATTGTTACCAAGCTGGTGGAGGGCAACGGGACTATCAATGCGTTGAACGCGTACTTCAACACCTTCTGTACGAAGACAATAGGCGACAGCAAGGCACAGTTGTAGGGGGAGGCCTCTCTGTATAGTATAACTGCAGATTGATGATATTTGGGTAGCTCTTAATTGACACATTACATATTGCATATAAAAAGAATGGGTAACTGCCTCTAGGTAAGTTCGTCGGCAAGGTTCAGTAGATTGCCGTCCATTTGATTTCGTATTATTCATTCACTCATTCATTATTTATAATTTACATGATTTTATTCATTCCAACCTAATTTTCCCGCCTTACCCTTACCCTTACACTTGACACTCCGCTAAACCCAGAAGGGGGGGGGATCAATCAATCAGCTGCAGCCAGAAGCGCCGGCCGGGTCGGAGCCGCAGGCCGTAGAGGGGTAGTAGCCGTAGTTGTAGACGAAGCTGCAGAGGCCCAGGTAGGCGCAGCGGTCGGCCTCGTTGGCGAGGGGGTAGCCCTTCTGGCCCGTGGCCGCCGGCAGCGCCACCTGCGTGCCGTAGGTCTGGCAGGTGCAGACGCCGCTCGGGCAGTAGCCGTAGTGGCAGGCGAAGTTGCAGAGTCCCACGAAGTTCCCGCTGCCCGTGCCCTGGGTACAGACCTGGCCCGGTGGCGGCGGGGGAGGAGGAGGAGGAGGAGGCGGAGGAGTCGTGCCGCCGCCGCCGCCGCTGCCGAAGGCGCTGCCGACCCACGCGTTCCAGTTCTCGATCCCGTTCTGGCAGGCCGTGGTGATGGACGCGCCGCTGACCTGGGCGACGTTGGCGCCGCCGCGGGATACGGTGACGACCACGTTGCCCGTCCTGCCGTTGAATGGAACGCTACCGTGGTAGATCCCGGAGCCACCAGCGGGCGTGTTCTCCCAGGTGCCTTGTTGCGAGCTGCCGCCGATGGAGACGGTGACCGTGGCCGAGGACGTAAGCAGTGCCGAGTAGAAGACCCTGTCCTGGAGGATGGCGGAGGGAGCGATGACCTGCTGGCCGTGGCCGGGGTCGTTGCCGGTGACGTCGCCGGCGCTGCAGGCTGTGTTGGGGTTGCGGCGGTACCAGGTGGTCAGGCCCTCCTTCGAGATGGTCGCGGAGCCGGTCTTGTATTGCTGGATGAGGTAGGGCAGGAAGTCGCGCCATCCGTCGTGGGGCATGTCGGCGGCGTAGTTGAAGGGGGCTTGCCCGTACGTGAAGAGGCCGAATTCGGAATCGTGCAAGGGCCCGATGTAGTGCGACTCGCCGTAGTCGTTCCAGGTGATGATCTCGACAAACTCGGGCTGGATCTGTAGGACCTGCTGCCAGCGGTCGAACCAGAGGTCGTCTCCGCGCCAGACCCCTTCGATGAGTAAAAAAGTGTTAGAATGTCAATTTTCATCATGCTTTTGGGAACGACCCGGAATGGTACAATAGGGGTTTCGAGGGGCGGCCGCGGGCTTCTAGAAAGCACCCGAGGGCGCCAGTCCATCACGAAAAAAAATGAGAAATCAACATGTTTTCACTACTTACAGTGTTTGTTGTAGCCGGGAAGGTCGGTGTAGAACCAAGGGGAGACGCCCATCATGTATGGCCGGCCTCCCAAGGCGCTCTTGTACTGCTGGTCGCCGTTGCTGGTCAGGTCGTTCGCGCCCGCGGGCCATGCGTCCCAGCTGAAGAGACCGTCCACGACACCGGTGTTCACAGCCCCTTGCGGGCCAAGCGAGGAGTAGTCGGGGATGAAGAAGGCGCCCGTGGAGCTCTTGATCTGGCGCCAGTCGTTGGCATTGCCCGTGCCCTCAAAGGTAGATACGAAAGGCTGGCTTCCCTGTTTCCAGTAGGAGTTGCGGCCCTTGTAGGTGTTGATGAGCGAGATGACGGCATTCTGGTCCCACGCGCCCCAGGCCAGGTAGTCGAAGGAGAAGAACAGCTTGAATCCCTTGTTGTCCGCAGCCTGGAATGCTTTCTGGAGCGAGCCGCCGTTGCTGGTGTCGCCGGCGGCGATGTTCAGGGCAAAGCCATCGATTCCGGCTGCTTGGGCGAGGACGATGTCGGACTCCCAATCCGCCTGCGAGAACTCGGGCACATTGCCGACCAGAAAGTGGGCGAAAACAGCCTTGGCCTCGACCACGGACTTGCCCAGAAGGACAGCCAGGATCGGAACGAGCTGCTGGAACTTCATCCTGGATGGTGATCGAGGGTGGTGAAGTGGAAGACGAGGGTGAGCTCAGCCAGCGTCGGGAAGAGAGAAACAGGAGCCATTGCAGTTCTTAAATAACTTGGGCCAGCATTCCATTTCCTCCAGCGACCGAGGTCCAAGCCACCGAGGAGGCACCGTTGCAACGTAGGACGCTCAGGGGCGTAACTTCGTACGTAATTGAATTGCAGGAGTAGCGAGCAGCCTGATGCGACACTAGCATCGAGCTTACATCAGATCGAAGCCGACCGACCTGCCCAGAGTGGATAGGCCGGCCGAGCCTGGGCCTTGCAGACCCCGGCTCCGAGGAAACGGCCCGAGATGGAGCGATTTGAGTTGCAGTGGGATCGGTCGTTTCAAGTTAAAGGCTGGGCCTATATATAAAATAAGCTGTCGGAACTCCAACTGTTCCGCTGGCTAGCAGAAGAGGAAGGTTTATAAATGTTATAGTAAAACGACGCGCCGTTTAGGTACTGTGTTCTTATAATAGCGGCCGTTTTATCCGCCAAGTGGTAGTCTTTGGTCAACGGTAGTTCCTAGTGCTGACAGCTGCCATCGCATTTGCGGAATTGAGGAGAGCGTGTGACTAATGAAGTAGAGCGATCGGACAAGCCACTTATAGCTCACCCACTAACAGAAACTAGCTACAACTACCGTGGGGAAGGTATGCGTTGATTTTCGCATTGATTTCTGTATATATACTTAGCCAACCCCTTCGTTTTCTGTAATATTATTAGCAATATTATTAGCTTCTTTTTCGTCACGTTGGCTTTTACCACTTCCCGCGAATAGATTCCTTCCCCCATGCGAATACCTTCGAGCAATCTATTATGATTTTAATTTAACTATGTTTTATCAAATCTCTACGAAGTGCCCAAGTGTAGTTCTCAAGAGTGCGGGAGTGTATATAGCATTTTCTGTCTTACTAATCGCCTTGAATCGAGTCAGTTTGACCTCTCTTCAAGGTGACAAGAAGAGCTGTCTGACCTTCAAGACGCCTTCAACCGAATAAACCGTCAAGCTAGAGATAGCTCGCCCAAGGCCGTTTGATGTAGCAATGGACACCGCGATGGCCTATACTAATGATGCAGCCTTTGAACTTAAGACGTGAGCATTTGCCATCAAGCCTCCGAGTCCAGATATGACGAGCCAGAGCCTGCAGTATTATCCCAGTCTTCCCATGCGAGCTTGTGGATAAGGGCGTACTTAGTAGCCAGCCACGCGGAGACCCCCCAAAAGGTGACTACAAAGAGAAGCCATGATATGAATTGAAAGCTTCGACCGCGGCCGCCCAGAGCCCCCGCTCCATGCTCCATGTTGCTACCAGGCGAAGGCTTGGTATCGGATAATTATGGACAAAGAGGGTAAAGTACGTCTTACACATGCCTTGATTGGCTTCCTGTGGTAGAGCGGAATGCTACTATACGCTTGCTGTGTTTTGATACGTAGACTCCTATTAGCGACGCCCGGTGCAACAATAGAACATAAGGCAGCGTTTTGTTCCGCCCCCGCGTAATTGAGACGCTGCGCGAAACGGCGAGTACCAGAGACAATCAAGTAAGTACCTGATGTTGTCAGAAGATGACTGCGTCCTGAACGCCACCTGGGCGCATGCTAGCAGCGAATACGACAGGTTACAGGGCATGCGGTGATGGGCCGAGCAGCAGATTGGAACCGTAACAAAGCCCCCAGATGCGCGTCGCATTCTGATCCTACTGGGACGTGATCGGGATCCTCGGAGCCGATCACCGGTGAATAGGTAAAGGTGGCGGCAAACCCCCCTCTCGCTCCTTTATTCTGGGTAGGGCCTCATCCGCAGGTTCCAGCTGGCACCCAGCTTGAGCACAGCCTAGCCCCGCATTCCTGTCTACTTTAAACTGCAGCAGTAGGGTCAGCACTGCGCACGATTCCTGGATAATCGCCTGTCGGTTTCTACCAATAAGACACGATGTCTCTACAACTTCTCGAGGTCGACCCAAGGACCGATTTCCCCGGCATTGCTAGGTGTATGTTCGAGTCGCACGAGTTGCCTGTCCAGCATTTCTTCCAAGCCTTCTTCCCGACATTTGGAAATGAACATCAGGCTCGCGAAACCGCCATAGCCGAATGCGCAACTCGTCTATATTCTTGGCACACAGAGGATCCTACAAGTTACTGGCAGAAAGTAGTTGATACCGACACCGGTCGAATCGCCGGTGCTGCCCTTTGGAATATTCATGAAAATGACCCATTTGCCGAGCAGCATCAAATGGAAGTGTCCTGGTTCCCAGATGATGGATCGCGCCGCTTCGTCGAGCAGTTCCTCGAGATCTATGAAAGGCCAAGAGCCCGTGTAGGTCGGAGGCCGCAGGTCTGTAAGTTACAGCTCCTCGTCGCGCGGGTGATTGATTCTTTGCGAATAGGTAGCTAACCCGGCACTCAGACCTCTTCATCCTTTTTACACATCCGGATTACCGCCGCCGAGGCGTCGCGCAGCAATGCATGGATTGGGGCATCAACAAAGCCGATGAGATGGGTGTTGAGATGTTCTTGGATTCAACACCTGTTGGGAAGCCGGTGTATGAGGCGAATGGTTTCCATGTTGTTGAGAAGACTGTCATCATTCCACAGACAAGCAATCCAGACGAGAAGTGGAAAGAAGCGGAAGAGAAGATTGGCCACTCCGTCTGGTGGCTTATGTGGAGGCCGGTGCGTGGACAGTCTAAAGAGGGTGCTACTATTAAGCCATGGGAGAACAACGGTGAGCGTTAGTGCTCATGGTAGTTTCATTAAGGGCAGGTCGAGAATTGTTGTGGTTATTCAGAAGTATATCCACTGATGTCACACTGCTACCTGCTGGTGATTCAGTATAGACTTATTGTTATTGCACAAGGGAGGAAGTTCTATCTGCTACTCTTAGGTATCTTCTGTAGGCTTATATAAACTTGACTACCTATAAGTAGGTAGATATTGCTCTTGTTTTTAGCGTAGGATACTTGTTTCCAAAGTGGAATAAGGGTTACCTATAGTTATATTCTTTTTGCTAGGTTTACTGTGTTTTTCTTTCTTCAGAGAACAGGACTTCTCATTTAGGAACCTCCTTATATATATGTCCTATGCAGATAGTTCTTAATCACCACACTGACTGGGTTTCAACTGCGAAATAAAGAGTAGCCTCGCAAAATAGCTCCCGACGTCTGACACAACACTGTACTATTTACGTTCGTTACTCTTCGTCAAATGTTTCTGCGAACACTAGGGTTCTGACTTCGATGCTCTTTCTCGGCTTCGTATTTTCCGAAATGTCATGGTGTTGGATGCTGGAATGAATCGTTTATTTTTTCCCGTCAGCACCATAAAAACGAAGGACATGCTGAATAACTCACATAGCGCTTGAAATTTGGGTTCTGAATCGAAAGGCTTGAAGATCAGGACTTCATCCGGACTTCATTCTATCGAGAAGTGCCACACTTGCCCATTGTCAAATTTGGGATAGTAGGATGTGTTGCGAAAATCCAGACGGATCGAATCTGTCTCAACGACATCATTTGACTGCACGGTCGCTCTGTCGCAGACAGCTAGGGGCCATTCAGTCGCTGGGTTGGCGAGCGGTTTATATACGCTAACTCTAGAGGTAATCAGAGCTCGATCTATTCCACAATGCACACCAGTTGTTCCCGCTTCAGCCAAGCTACTACCTTGGTTTTGGAGATGGTGTATTGATACCTGGATTTACCTGACTGCCTATGTCTAGACTTCACTTCTTGAGTTACATCTCACGATCTCCATGTCGCAACTGTGGTAATTAACCTCGGGAGCCTGTGCACCCTCGCCGAATTTTCTTCGAAATACCACACGCTCCCCTAGTCCCTACCTGTAGTAGATGAGGTATCAATGCCTCGAGGCTCTAGGTGCTTAGATCATAGATGTACCAAGGATAGGCAGGTACATATGTATTTGGAATTTCGATATGTATGTGACTATCTGTACTCGACGCGTACAAAGGGACCGATGTAATTCAAATTGTCGTCTACGGGTATCACGGCTTGTATACTAATGCTTCTTATCATCACTGCGATCGAGCTAGGAGAGGAGCTTCCTGGGACGGCTCGCATGCTATTGGATACATTATCGCTTTATCTTGTAAAGCAGTTAATTATAGATAATTACGAAGTACGTAGCCCCATTTAAAGATTGTAACAAACTCGCAAACCAATACGGACCTACCCTTTGTTGCCTTGGCAGGTGGTGTCTGATCACCCTCCATGGCCCCCGTTCACCCCCCCTCCTCAGCAGCTTAAACATCTCTCACCCCTATTTATAAATATACTATTGCAGCCAGCAGTTAACTTACCCCTAAACTACCACCGCGTGCTCTTGCAATACACTAGAACCTAGGTACGTCGCCTCTAGTTTTTAATTACGTGTTTTCAAATCTCGTTCACTGGGCCGCTCTCTCAAAGCTGAGCTGATTTAGGCGCGCATAGTGTACTAGCTCGCAGAGCCGTCACCGAACAATCTGATTCAGCCGGTCCTTCACCGTGCCAGGAGATTACCGCTAATGACGGGCACAGTCCAGCATTCACGCCACGCCACGGAAGCGGCAGCGGCAGTGACGTCGAGCATGGACGGCAACTCCCCCACTGCCCCTCTTGTCGCCGCCGATGCCCCTAGTTCCGACCAGTCTCCAGAGTGGCAGAAGAACGTCAGCCAAGTCACGTCCGATGCCACGCGCCAAAGAAGTCGCATCTCTGATGTGGAGAAGGGCAAAGGCGACGAGGTTTCTGCCACTGCTATTGTCATTGACGATGATCGGAAGGATGACACGAACGATTGCAATATCGTCTGGTGGGATGGCCCTGACGATCCAGAAAACCCGTACAACTGGCCGAGCTGGCGTAAATGGACCAACTGCGGCCTCATCAGTATCATGACTTTCTTAACCCCCCTTGCTTCCTCCATGTTTGCGCCCAGCGTTCCGCAGGTCATGGCCGAATTCGAATCTAAGTCGCTAGAGATCGCGTCCTTTGTTGTCTCCGTCTACATCTTAGGCTTCGCCGCCGGCCCCTTACTCTTTGCCCCGTTATCCGAGATTTATGGCCGCATCCCCATCTATCACGTTTCTAATTTCGCCTTCGTCGCCTTCACCGTTGGCTGCGCTCTGGCCCCAAACCTAAGCGCCTTGATTGTCTTCCGATTCTTCTGCGGCGTGTGCGGCTCAACCTCGATCACCATCGGTGGGGGTTCCATTGCCGATATGATCGTCCAAGAGAGACGCGGTGCCGTCCTGGCAGGTTTTAGCGTAGGTCCCCTTCTCGGACCTATCATCGGGCCTATCGCCGGTGGCTTTCTCGCCGGCGCCAAGGGCTGGCGTTGGGTATTCTGGGTCCTAGCGATCGTCATTGGCTTTTTCGGACTTTGCATGGTAGCACTGATGAAAGAGAGCTATGCATCCACCCTGATGGCACGCCGCGCCGCCCGTCTCCGTAAGGAGACGGGCAACGACCTGCTACAGTCTAAGCTGGATATGGGCCTGTCGCCTCCCGACTTTTTCAAACGCGGCATTGTGCGACCTATAAAAATGCTGATCTTCTCTCCCATTATCGACATTACAGCCTCTTACCTAGCTATTAACTATGGCCTTCTCTATTTATTTTTTACTACCTTTACCTCCGTGTTCGGTCAGACCTACGGCTTTTCTACGAGTATCGTTGGCCTCTCCTTCGTAGGTCTCGGCATTGGAAGTATCATCGGTTTGGTTATATTTAGCACGACGTCAGATAACTATATGAAGAAAAAGGCTGCCGAGGCGGCGACTGCTACCGACGTTGGCGGTGGCGATGCGAAGCCCGTTATGATCCCCGAGTATCGCCTGCCGTATCTTCCTAGCGCCTCCATCCTCGTACCCGTCGGGCTCCTCATTTACGGGTGGACTGCTTATTACCACGTCCACTGGGTCGTGCCCATTATCGGAACGTCCATTACGGGTATTGGCATCCAGATCGTTTATATGTCCCTTTCTCTGTACCTTATCGATGCCTTTGCTACCTATGCCGCGTCAGCCTTAGCTGCTGGTGCTGTTGTCCGCTCCATAGTCGGCGCTGTGTTGCCGTTGGCCGGCTTGCCTCTATATCGAGCGCTGGGGCTCGGATGGGGCAACACGCTACTTGCGTTTATTGCCCTTGCTCTGGTGCCCGTGGCGGTTCTTTTTCTCAGGTACAGCCAGTCCTTAAGGAACAGATTTGAGATTAAGGACTTATAATATATATTATATCAGCTGTATATCGCTGGGTTGATGATGTTGCTATACTTGGTAGGTTGCCTTTATTGCAACGCAGAACCTTCGTCTCCGATATTTCTAATATAAATAGTAGACGTGAGGATTAGGGGCTCGGGCTCTCAGTATCATCGCTTCCTGAATCCTTCGCAACTAACGGGAGAGCGACAAAAGCATACAAGCCTCAGCGTAACTCCGTAGTTCATTTTAGCTATAAGTCAATCGCCGGCTCGCTTCTTTTCTCTCATTTTTTTTTCTTCTTTTCGAGAGACTTATAATCTCAGAACCATCTGAGCAAGTCAAGTCGTCTCGAGGCTAGCAACGCATACAAGTGATCCATCAGGTCTCCGGTCGCGCTAATATTGCATGTTTACCACTTCGTTCCACCAGCCTATGAGATAATATCATAGGTACTATATATATATATGCACCATACGCTACTATTCCTGGCTGATCGGCTCGCTACCGAACTCTGATCTGACCTTGCCGTTCTCCACCGAGGGATCTCTCGCTTGACACCCGCCCCCCCCCAGCACTTTATTCCAGCCAGTAACAAATGACCGTTGCGGGTCGCGGCATCCATCTATTGTACGGCTTGGATAAAACGCCGGATAAAGTCGGAGTTGGAGTCCCATTCGCAATACACGTTTCGAAGCTCGCTCTCCAGTTGTCCGTCCCCCTTTAACGACCCCTCCCTACCGCGTAGGGAAGGTTGGCTCAACTTGACTGCCATTTCGTCGGTTCACTGCTCGGTATAAACTCATGTCATCTGTGCTCTGTTGAGATGTAAACCGAGTAATACCTAGAGTGTCGATATTGAGCAATCTAAGGGTTTCTCATAGTCTGGGTAAGGTTGCGATTCATATAAATATGCATCTAAAAATTTTAGCCACGTGCCCTCGGTGCGGGTTGTAGTCAAAGGTCGACAGCGGCTCTAGGAAGCGGTAACTGTCATCCCTTGGCAAGGTTGAGCCGTCCATCCATAGTGATCACCTAGGTGAGGCCACTAAGGGCTTCCCAATTCGACGTGACAGAGACCATATGTACCTGCATCGCCGTTGATGAACGGGTAAGCCAATAGCTGACGAAACCCCAAGTACCCTCACCAATTGATGAATAATGCAAAACGGTCGTAATATCACAACATTATCGATGAGCTTCATGTCCACGAAAGATCAATTCATGGCGCCTAGACCAGGCGCAATCCTTCGGTGGTGGTGGGGGCGCACCAGTTAAAATAGGTCGGCCTATACTATCAAGTTTAACGGCTACACACAAAATCATCAGAGACGCTAAATTAATATACCTGAGAAATAGGTACTTATACACGCCTCCCGCAGAGCTTAAATCGCACCTCTCACCCTCTGCAGCCACAGGTTGTTGTCTTCCCATGATGAGGGGCATGCGCCAACCATAATCACACCTTTCATGAATCCCATATAATGGCATTTCCGGCATCGTTTGTCGCCGGGTTAACTCTTCTCTAAGCGTAGAAACTATCTTCTAGCGGATAGTAATCCCACCCAAGGGACCACGCTGGTCGCGATTAAATATGCTTTGTGTATCTTCAAACGTAACCGGTTACCGAGACATGCTAGCCTCGGGCACGGGGTCTTCGTGCTTGGCAGTGCTCCCTTTGCCGCGCCACGTGCTGACCGCGGGAATATCGGCTTGGTATCGTTCCTCGTCGGTGCCATACGCACGAGGTGTCAGCTTGATGAGGCAGTGGAGGGGGACGTTCATCCAAGGAGACCGAGACTGGTCCTTCTTCATGAAGTATGCATATATGCAACGTAGGATAGCCTGGTGCGTCACAATGAGGATGTCCTCGGACCGTTCCAACTCCATGATGATGGGTTCTAACCGAATCACCACATCGCGATATGATTCGCCGCCTCGGTACCGGTAGTTGTACTTGTCTTCGTCTCGCGCAACGAAGTCTTCGGGGTAAACATCTTTTATCTCTTGATATGTCATGCCGTCGCAGACACCCGCGTCTAATTCATCCAGTGCTTTCCACTGCAGCTGGTTATAGTTTGCGGGCAAGTAATGCGCCGTCGCTATGGTCCTCTTAAGTGTGGAGGTCCATACGGTAAGTGGACGATCGCCCTGTTCACCGCGTTAGCCTTCTCGTTTTGTAGCGCCGTCGACGACAACGGCAGGGTGACACGTGATCTGCTCATTGTGTGCGTAACTTACACCGACGGATTGCCGTACAAGCTCCGGCAGTTTCCTGGCATATTGCTTTCCTCTTGAAGACAGGTCTGCATCACCACCGATTCTACCGGACAGGTTGTACTCTGACTCGCCGTGTCTCGACAACCAAACGGACCGCGGGCGAATGTGTAGGTTCATGAGGTAGTATACGACCCGACTCTGCAAATAATCTTGGATACGATTGATGATCACTTGGCTACCCACATCCAGCATCTTGAGGTAGGTGTAGTGGCTCTCATCTCCATCTTCGTCGATGGTCTTGTATACCTTCTCGTAGTGCTTGATGCGGTTACGGAAATCGAGGGCCGCAGCTTCAGGGTCCTGACCCTGATAGTCGGGACTGGTGGTCTTGACGTCGCGGATATTGGCCATGACTAACTCCTCGTTATCGCATTTGGACTCGACGAACAGCACCTCGATCCCCTCGCGCGTGCACACATCCATAAGCCACTTGCGCCTCTCCTTGGTCGAATTGGTGGCGTCGAATATGCCAATGACGCCACCTTGCCGGAACCAGCCTAACATGTCGGCGAGGGCGGCCTCGGCTGCGGCGCGACGGGCGCGCTCGCCCACGGTATTGGCATTGTCGAAGAAGTCGGCGGACGGTTGAGGGGCGTCATTTCGCCGATAGTTGCCGACATTGAAGGTTTTAGACGGTATCGATAGCCAGGTTAAGTAGCGTTGAGCTGTAGTCACGAAGTCACAGGCCAGTCAGCACAGCCCGTCTTCATCGTGTGGTCCCGAGTGGTATGACATGGACGGTTAAGGGCGAGAGCTGTACGAACCTCTCTGTGCAATATAACTCTTCCCGCGAGCGGGCAATCCAACCATGACAACACAAATCTTGGTATCCTCTACCTGGACACCACGGCCATTAGTTTTTGGTGCCATGCTTGCCAGAGATGTCGAAGAAGTGAGTCCCCCAAAAACGCAATCATGGACGCAGGCGTCAAGCTTGGGGTGTGAGCTTTGGCTTGGTGGCGTAGAGAAGCGGGAAAAGCCGGGCGTGTTGAAAGACAAGTAAGTGGTAATAGGGATCGCGAAGGTAGCAGAGACAAGAAGATGTACGATGTACGTAATGTGAATCAGTCAAGAAGGTTTTGTCCAAGTTAGAGGGGGTGAAGGCAGCAAGAAGAAAGGGACTTTTAGGTGGATCATGCAACCCAAGTATGGAAGAAGAGGAAGGAGAAGAAAAAGAAAAGAAGAGTTAAAAAAAAAAGGAGGGAAAGGGAGAAAAGAGAAAAGGGAGTTGAGCGAGGATAAAAGAATCGATCTCGACTCCGTTAGCTCGTCCACAATAACAAGAAGGTGTGTGTGTCCAAAAGGAGAGGAGAGGAATGAGAGGGAGTGAATGGGCACAATTAGGCAGTTTCGTCTAGATGGACCAGATGATACTATCATGGATTACTACCGTGTACAATGCACAATGCACAATGCACGAACGGTAAAGTGGGATAGGATGCGGAAGACGAAGGCGGGATCGGTCAGTCTCGGGGGCAGGAATACGGTTCGGGAAGATGGAAAAGTTAATGCATGGAGATTCCGTCACCACCCGGGAAGCGCTGTCAGTCCTGCTTGGCGGGCAGGAAGAAGCTACATGTGGCTACCAGGTACCTAACCTAGGGTACTTACGCCTACTACGGTACTTATATGTAAGTAGGCAAGTACCTAGGTAAGGGCGTGGTGGGTTGCACCAGCGATGAAAACCCGGGCTGCTGGATTCGCGGCAGCGGAAGGGCCCTTAAAAAAAAAGAAAAAAGAACAGTGAGCAAGGTAAGCCAAGGGGTTCTTCTAAAACAACCGCAAACCAGCCGGATCTGGTCTGGCCAACTACTTAGTAGCCATGCCCAACAAGGTAGGTATCTCGTTCGGGACAATTACACGACTTTCTCCAAAGGCACCACCACAGGGGAGCAATGATACTCCAATTTGAAAATTGACGTATCAAAAATCTTCCGTCAGCTTTGAAGACTCCAGTCGATATCGGGTATTAACCCAGATAGTCCGGACGGAAGGGCCATTGAAACGGTCCACATCGTCTAACCGAATTGTAAAGATGCCGAGACAGCGAACAGTGACAGCAGAGTAGAGCTAGCTGGCTCAACCAAGGTTAAGGATAGGATGGGGTAGGATAGGTAATACAAAGTAGGTGACCATCCCATCACCTGATTCACAGGAATTTGGCTGACGGTACCTAGCTGAAGCCTCGCCCCGTCTACCAAGGCCTGCGAGTAATAAGAAGCTGAAGCCGATCCTTGTCCGTCTAGGATATCCAAACGGACACAGCGCACGCTGCTCTCGAAATGCCTACCTACACTAGTTGTAGACTCGAGAGATGGCGGCGCAGCCGAATCGTGGCCCACTTGATGCTAGATGGCCGGGGCTACTGGCCGGGGTAAGAGAACAAGGCTTATGCGGGGTCAGTATGGAGACGCATTTTCGTCCCAGGGGTACCTCTCCCATGCGGTACGTGTAGGCAGGATTCAGGGACAACACTGTTGGTACCTAAAGGTAGGTACTGCAGTTACTTTCCTCATCAATGCCAAACACTTGACCGCGACAAAGCGTTGCGCCTCACCGCCAGACTAGCTTTGCAAAGTTCGTTTGATCACTTGACCCCCAACTATGGCGCACGAGGACAACGACTTGATGCCACGGTTGTGTAGATCCAAGAGCTCTACCTCGTTAGGGGGCCGGTATCGTGGGTAGGTGGAGAGAAGCAAAATCGTGGGATGGGGGAGAGCACAGTCTTCAAACAAATCGCTGCACGTATGTATGGTAGTATGTGGTGTATACCTTTGAGAAGCTCCAAGCCTGGCCGCGCTGGCGCCGACGACCACCGGCAAAGACACCCTGCATTATGAATGGACTCGATTCGGTAAAGGTGAGTAATTGGCTTTTTGCTTCGAGAAACCGGTGTATTCGAACGTCCTTTGGTTTTGACGGACACGATTCGGAGACGTGCGTGATATTTTTTCGTGTCGCAGTCGTCGTCTCTTGGTCTCCTCGACACGGCGGGTTCGGCTTTCACGACTGCGTCGTCGATGGCGAGAAACCCCAATCGTCGTGAGTGTCGTTTGATTGCTTCGTTCGGTTTGATCCCTAGTCTTTTGTGCATGGGATAGATACAGTTCAGGGACGGGGGCGAAGTTCAGGCGTTCGTAGGGTACGCTTCGTTCGTACGTACGTAGGGCCTGGAGGAACGCGAAACAGCATCCTCGTGGTGGAAGTGGAAAGTTGGGTACTTGAACTGATACTTAAGACCTCGAATAGTAGGTTGTACACACCGGTTGGTTGTGTCGGTGCTGTCAGTGTAGGGATTCTTGTCAGGAAATTGATCCCGGTCTCTGGGTTGTGATTTATCAGATCTACTAGATGTCTCATACATATCATATCACTTAGGTGTTGGTGTTGTCCGATATCCGGTCTGGCCGGTGTAAGCATCCCCATTCTCGCAGATAAGAAGCCCTCCAAGACGTATATAGCGCGCCACCATTGGTTAAGTTGGCAGCCAATGGACCAATAGGGCGTGAGTGTGAGTTCTGACAAGATCTATCTACTAATCATAGAAGAGTTGTGCAAATGCGGCGAACCGGAGCCTCAAAGTTGTCTACGTGCTTAAGTATTCAGCTATAGTTATCATAAACTCAGCACAGCGTGTTCTATCAATTATTAAAGTCCAAATTAAGAAGGTGAAATTCTATTAATATCAAGAATCAAATTAAGCCTCGCAAACTGGAGAGTTGTACAAAGTACCATAAAGGTCAGCAGGGCAAGGAGTTTTGCAGGGATTTTTGGCCTAAGGACCTCCAGTACGAAGTACCTCGGCCTGCTCCCAGCCCACAGTAAGCAAACACGTAAATACATCTACTGAAGTATGTACCGATAGGTACTTTGTACTCACACATGATTATTGGGATCGGGCAGTCGGAATGGACAATAAAGCACATCGACTCGGTCGGGTCAGACCGGCATTCGAATCTAAGATGATTGAAAGAAGAAAATAGGTAGTTTAGGAATGGTAGGTATCTACTTCGTACAGCTGATCTTCTGAGGAGCATTATGATGATTGGCCGTAGTGGCAGAAGATCAAGACCCGTAATCCCAATGCTAATCAGACCAGCTAGGTATGTACCTATGCCCTATGAGGTACCTAACTTGGGTTAGGCAGTTATCCGCGATGGCTACATAAGCAGGTACCTAAGATAGAACAATAATAAGACCGAGGCATCATCATTCCCGCTTTGCCAAAAAGATGCGCCCTGCCGGAGACTCCTTGCGAAGCATCTAGTTCTACCTGGGCATAGTCGTCCAGACAAGGCCACCTAAATTGGCCTACAATACAGGAAGGGCTGCAAGCATCCTCAGCGCCACGTTTTCTGCGGGTTCTAGAAAAGAAGCCCGGAGAGGACCGAGAGGATCGCGTACAGCAGGATGGCGGCGAGCTCTACGTCGTTGCATATGATGACGAAGTTGTCACCGTATGTTTTCACCTACGAGCCTAGTGACGCTCGCGTCGTATCTGGTGCAGCATCAAGTCCCAAAGTTATCGTCTTGGCCGCATGGATGGACGCACGGGATGTGCACATCGCCAAATACATCGCCCATTACCAATCCACATATCCAAACGCCGCCATTGTCCTCCTCAAGTTCATCATGAAGCAAGCCATACTTACACCAGTCGCCAATAACGCGGTTCAGCCTGCCGTGTGGTACTTGCGGTCTCTGATCAACGCTGGCGACTTGTCTGCCATGCCCGCCCATCCCGAGATCCTGGTCCACGTTTTCTCAAATGGCGGTGCTACCTCGATGCAGAATGTATATGTTAGCTATAACCGCATGTTCGGCCAGACGTTTCCGTTGCATTGCGCCGTATTCGACTCCTGCCCGGGGCTGCACGCCTTCTCTACATCATACAACGCCCTGATTGCAGGGTTTCCACGCGGTCTCCTTCGCCTCATCGTCGCTCCTTTCATTATATTGATAATGCTCAATTCTTGGATATGGCACGTCCCTCTTAGTTTTATTGGCGGCGAGGATTTTCTCGCAAGGAACGCGAGGGTCCTGAACGATCAAGGCTTAGTGAGACAGACCAATCGGACCTATATCTACGGGAAGGCGGATTCCATGATAGACTGGCGTCATATCGAATGGCATGCAAAAAAGGCCACACTGAACGCCTTTGACGTGCGAAAAGAGGTGTTTGAGAATAGCCCACATGTAGCTCATATGCGAACAGATAGTCAACGGTACTGGCTGATCGTCGAAGAGACCTGGAAGAAGGCCATTGCCGCGGCGCAATGACCGACGTTAACAAATTTTGAATATATTCACATTCATACGACCTAATCGGACGGTTTCCGGGCATACCTCGATACCTGGACAACTCGCCGCCCTAAACTCTTCGTATTATGAGCTTCGATAGCTTCGGTATTTCTATAGATGATCGTCAATCTGATACCTAAGCTCATCAATTGGTTCGAGCATTCGGTACTCTAAGCAAATTACCTCTCTTAACATCAATAGAAAAGACCTCAACAGGATACTATCTACCTCCACTCCCCTCCCCTCCCCCCCTTCCCGTTTCATACTGTCTCCTTCGCCAGCATACCAAATAATCACAATAATTTTGAATTATCAAGCCTCGAAGTCACTTGCGTCATTTAATATGCTTGTTTAAACATCTTATGATAACGCTAAATTCAGGTTGGTTGACATAGTACAAGATTGCAGGCGGCACATAATAATGCGATAGCCAGGCATAAGCATGGTCTTATCCCCCTTTTCATTTACTCATTTTGGCCATTTACAATCATTCCAAGGCCCTGGGGGATGATGTTTATTCTTCTCCTCGTCTTCCCACCTCAAGCAGACTTCGGCCGTCAAACAGTAAATCCTTTCGCCCTCGGCAGTTTTCGCATCAAAGGTGAAATTGTACCAGCCCTGCTTTCGTCAGCTATCATGAGCCCCGGATCACAGATTTACACGAGCTAGCGCGAGTAGACTTGCTGGGCAATATTATGGGAGAGAAACTTACGGGAGTACTAAAGAACATGGGCATGACGAAGCCGGTCGAAGTGATCAAGGCATAGCCTTCTTGGGGTGGGCAAGTCGCCTTCTCCCCGCCCAGCGGCTGCTCGATGGTGCTCAACTGGCAGAAGCCTGCCGCTGTGGACTCGCCTGGTGATTCCCCTGGCGGCGCACCGTATTCCTCGCAATGTGACCCGCAATCTACCTGGAGGTTGACAGTTGCGCCCGGCGTAAAGGATGCTTGAAAAGTGCCGTAAAGATGGACAGTAAATACATCATCGCTATTGATTCGTTAGTCACTGCGTTCCTTTCATGTTTAGGTTACGTACATATAGACTGGTTGCTTCGTAAGTTCGACCGATTGAATGTCGAAAAGATCCGTGGGCTGTGACGCTTGGCACAGGCTAAAAGGCGAACCGCCAGGCAAGTCGGCTCCTCGTGAGAAAGAGTCTTGCAAAATTCCGTTGGTCAGAGGTTTTTGCAAGGCAGGTGTCAACGATAGGGCCGCTGTAGTGCCCTTTAACATTTGAATCCGCATCTTAGCGGTCTGTGTATAGAAAGCTGGGGAATGTTTTGAGAAATCACATGTAGGCTTGCTTCGTGGGTTACAAAGATGAAGTAGGATGATTTTTAAACTTGAGCGGAATTGAGTGGTGTAAGTAAGGAGACGTTTTCTTGAGTGGTGTAAGTAAGGAGGCGTTTTCTTGAGTAGCGGACCTAATAGAGACAGGTATGTAGCGTAGGTGGCTTGCTGTCTATACCTTTTAGCGGGTCCTGAAGTGCCAATGGGCGCGTTAGGTTGAGCCCGATTTGGGTGTTTGTTTACCTCTCTACATGAACCTTGGAGCACTCCAGGTAGTATTAAATCTGGCCCCCTCAGCACAAACGAGCTTTTTGGACTCCAAAGTCTGAATCCTCGGGCTGAATCCTGGAGATTAATTATCTGTTTTCGCACGCGGCCAGCAGCTTGATTTCACTTCACATTAATCGCTTGGCGTTGGTCTAGCAGAATCCTTCAGTCTTAGAAAGCGCCGCAGAACTCAAACAAGCGACCGTGTTTACTCGTGCAACATCCGAAAACTCATAATTTCTGGCGTATTAGGTGGTCACCTGGGGGCTAGTTATATCGCCTACCGAAACGTAGAGGCCGTTACCACGGAACACGGACGTACTAGTATAGTGGCCCTGGGATGTACCCCTTCAATAGAAAAGCTGGTGATACAAAGACATTTAAGCGGATATACTTCTGTAGAAAGGGCTTAGAATCAAGTGTTTAGAATTAGGTATTCAATTAAGCTATAATTCTCTTTAGTCTTCAAGGTCCGTTGGTTTTCCCTCTTTGCATCCGGCTAATCCTGCCTTTCCTAAAGGTCTTGGGTCAATATAGGGAGAGTGCATTCTGCAGTATTAGAATGTCTAGCAGATCCTCGTATCCCTAGGGTCGCCGCTGGCTTCGGCCATATGTAGCTGTTTCGGCCGTGAGGTTCTTTGCAGTATACAACTTCTCTCCAGGCAGAGGTTATGATGCTCAGAGACTGGCGAGAGCAATTTCGGATGCCAAAGTCAAACACAGAAATAGCGCCCAGAAAGCAACCACCTGTTTTCCCCCCCAAACCCTGTTAAGAGTCTCGAATATTGCGCCGATTCTAAAGCTCCCACTTAAGTTTCCCCAACTGGTTAAACAACCGCCACATAGTCGCATTACAATAAGGAGACCTAGCTCTACCAGTTTCAGGTACCAGTCGCCCCCAAAGCTCCCTTATAGTGACAGTTCGTTGCAAAGCAGTATGTCTACAATGCAGCTCGTAAGAAGTGTAGTAGTTGAAATAGATCTGGATGTGTCACGGTATCAAACCAGCACTAGGTGCACGGGCCACATATAAGGCTATATAAGCTAACCAGAGATAACTAAGAGTAGCAGATAGAACTTCTCTCTTTGTGCAATAACAATAAGTCTATACTGGAGTCACCAGCAGTCAGCACTGTGACAGGATGGCACTCATGCGTTGGACAAGTAGCATTCCTTCAACTGATGCTGGCGAATACTACATGTAACACAACAGCTTCTTATGCGAATGTGACAAAAATTGGTATTTTCATAGATTAAAGGGGCTTTCGAAGCCTCTCCTGAATCTGGCAGACGTATGAAGGTAGCTAAACGAGCAAAATGCCAAGGTACGACACTACACTTCGTTGTTGAAACATGGAAGTGGTGTATATAATGAAGAGAAGAGGCTTCACAGAGAGAGACTTCATCATGTTCAACAGGCGCATCTCTTCCGATTACGCAGAACTGGTTTCTATACTACAACTTTGAACTACCGCCTTCCTCTGCTAACCCATCATGTCTAAGCCTTATGCAAGGGCATTCACTGTCTTTGCAGTTCTCTCGGGTGCCTTAGCTTCGCCGCTTCTTCACAAGATCGAAAATATTGTACGTCTTACTGGCCGAGATCGGTTCGAATGGACCGTACTCGGCGATTCTTATTCGTCGGGCGTCGGGGCTGGGGATTACATATCTAACTCTTACCGCTGTCTTCGCTATACACATGCTTATCCTAGCTTGATCAATGGCGACGCCAGGCTCCCGGGGGGCGATCATCAGTTCAATAACGTCGTGTGCTCTGGATCTAGCACGGCAGACGTCCAGGCATATCAATTTTACGATGAAGACACTCCAAACCAGCCGAGCTGGCAATTTGGTAGGCATTGCCATTTCTTCCATGCGCTACATTTATGTATTGCTAACTGTTGGCTAGGTGTCAGGCCCAAGTTTGGAAACCCAAGTATGGCCACACTTAGTGTTGGCGGCAATGACATTGACTTTCCTGGAATAATTTTCAACTGCATCTTGGATACACAGCTGCCGCTTGGTGCTGGCCCGTCTCAACGAAGCTGTGATGAGCAAAGACAAGTCTCTTGGGACTTGATCAACTCTGCAGACCTCGTAAACAGTATCGATCAAACTATCAAGAAAGTGATTGAGAAGGGTCGCAGCGGTACGATCGGTGACAGTTTCAAGCTCTATCTTACGGGCTTCCCCCAATTTTTCAACGCTGAGACAGAGGCGTGTAACGAGGTTACGTTCGCCCGAACGGCTAACCCAGACGATGACGGGAAAGAGCACACTAAAATGACAATGGAGATTCGGAGAGAGTTTAACGACATGAGCGTTCAACTCAACAAGGCTATCGAGGATGCGGTAGCAAGAAACTCGAACCAGGGGGTCAGTTGGGTTCCCATTGACGGTGAAATGGATGGCCACAGGTTTTGCGAGGAGGGGGTTCAGGAACCAGACCAGAACAACGACAAGCTCTGGCTCTTCCATTATCCTTATAACGAACCGAAGGATGACGCAGTCGATGGCCCTCTACAAGAGGCATTTGACAAGGTCACCGCTGGCGTCGACATCAACACGGCATTCAAAACATACAACGATTTCCAGAATGCACTGCTTGATGCTCTTCCACATGACGCAAATGCCACTGGTATATTGGACTCGTTGTGGAACTCAATCGGCTACAGAGTCAAGGTTTTTCATCCCCAAGTGCTCCTCCATGAGAAGATACAAGACCTGGTGCTAGACAGATACGTGAGGGACATAGCGCCTCCAGCTCCTTCCTTTGAAGAGAAGAATGCATGCCACGGCATAAGCGGCGATTATTGGGTGATGTCGCGCGACGTCGCAGTGGCCAACGCCAAAGCTTTCTGTAACCAGAGCAATAACGACATGGAGTATAATATGGACTCCGTCAACGAACTCGAGCTGTCAGTCAGAAACTTGGTAGACGACAGCAAGAGCCCACTTGACACACCGGAGTGCCTCCATCACTTTCGCGACGATGTGATTGACGGTTGCGATGGAAACAATCAGCTTCTTAACCCGCACAACTTCAAGTTCGGGTCGATCTTTACGTCCAAAGAGGGCTGGGAATACAAGATGACTCCGCTCAGCAAACAGGTGAACGAGGTCAGTTGTGGCGTCTCGTACAAGTTCTTATTCGACTCTTTCGAGATTCGCGGGGGGAACTTGCCTGCCGAGAAGTTCGGCGCAAACGGGGAGGGGCTCAAGAGTCAGCTCTCTGGCTGCGGAGCTATCACCAACTGGAAGTTCGAGCAGACGCCCGACGACGTCAAGTTTCAGTGGTACGCGTCGGGCCACCTTCCTATCGGCACCAAGGGCTGCGTGGGTAGAGCGTTAGTTAGCGCCGGTGGCTCTGATTCGGGAAATTGCCATGGCTCTGGAAAGCGGGCGGGTATTATCGATCGGCGACATCCGATTAGTATTGACGACTGGCCCGGCTATGGCGACGAGAGTAGGCATGTTTTCAAGGATGAAATGAGCGGTTAGGCTGGTTGATAGGTGTAACGATGGTGTTGGATATGATGACCTTCGATCCGCGGGATTGCGAAGGAGATTATAAAAGTGCTAATACTGTGGTCAGTAGTGCATGGTAGATGGCTTTAGGTATAGGGAAACTTTTGTATCTTGTTTATAGTTCATGAGTATATTACTTTTAATTTTCGCAAAAGAAGTATAATGTTGCATACTGTTAAAAGACAGATCACCGCCCGGACGGCTTGCCGATCGACCTATGTAAAGCAGTATATATGCCGACACATACTCTGTATCAATGTAATATGTCAAGTCAGTAATAAGGGGCTGGTTCGTTTCTCGGGCCGGGGGCGAGGGGAAATAGCGGGCTGATGAAGGGACCGATGTGGTTTTATGATGTTCAACGATCGAAGTAAAATAGCACTATGACAGATGAACAATGCAGCTGGGAAAAGGGGACTTGAGGAAGAGCCCATTACTCACCCAGCTAGGAACCTTGGTAGCACAAACAAAATAAGTCGCACCCTCTACTTAATATACGACAGCAGAGGCGACTGCGCCTGGGGAACACAACGGACCTGCCACCAACATAGCCCTACTGGCTTTCTGACACTGCAGCATCATAATGCACACATTTACAAATTATTTCAACCGCCAGGGATATTATCCGATGTCTGGTGTCTACTGGTACGACGTATTGCCAAGCAAGTGTTTTGCGTACAAGGGCATATATCCCGCTCATTCCTGTCGCGCATTAACGACTACATTTTCCCCGTCACAGAGTGTAATTATTGGAGTAGACTCGAAGCCAGTAATATGGCCCTGCTGACTCGTATAACCTCGCACCAACGTATCTCATATATTTCCGGCCGCGCACGTGGAGAACACAAGTACTACCAACATAAAGAACTTGAAGGAGGTAACTCACCGTGAATTTTCGATTGGTATTTGTCCAGTGTCTATAAAAGTTCGTGATGACCCTACGGTAGCAGACTCTCTGCCGGTATATATCTACCACGAAAGAAAGCACATAATTAATCTATATTATAGGTAATTACCTATTCTCTCCCTTTCCTAGATTATATATAAGAGTGGCTAGGGTTTAAGTCTAAGTATCGCACGAGTACTTGACAATATCAGTAGGTTGTCCATCAGAACAATATGCAATATTGATCTTGTTCTGTCAGCTTACCCCTCCAGCCAAGTCATCAACTTTGACTTCTGACCTCCGCTTCCACGATGTGCCGGCTCATCGTCAACGTCTACCGATGCGGACGGGAGTACTGCGTATACAAGCGCTGTCTGTACTGGGACGGGCCAACCGACACTACTTGGCCAGTGCCCGTTGAATATCAAGGAAGCCCAGACTGCTTCTACTACAGCACTGAATACGATTTGTATCGAGGCCACACTAGCAGATGTCTGACCGACACCTGCACCCAGTGTTATCCCCGACGGGGGCATAGCTGAAACATGGATTTATTCGCTTTCCTTATGCGCTGACGACTGTTATGCGCTATGGGGCTGAGTTGGCGGTCGTGTAGCAAGTGGTTCCTATTGTTGGTTTTTGTTCAGTGTCCCTCCTTTGTTGGACTTCAAGCATAAGAAGTTGCTAGTGGTTTTATGTTTTCTGTGTTTGGATTGGCTGTTAGGAGCAACAAATACTCTAAGTACTAATTATATACAATTTGTTCCTTTTCAGTTTGAACCATGCTGCCAAATTGGCACTTGCCAAACTTTTTAACCCATTACAATTGGAACACTTGATGTTCCCCAAATATGTAATGCACCATAAATCATGCGCATAAGATAGGTAAGTATAGCGCGGTTCCTTCAAAAGGTCGATAATATTGCAGCCATGTGTGATACAAGAGCGAGAAGCTCCAGGTACATGTACACTATTACATATAGTATCTTATTGATCCTGAGGATAATTGGCATATGATTATATTCTAAAAGTGACCTTGCTGCTTCTCGTTGTTGCTAGGGAACCTTGGGTTTTGCGCCCTTTAATCACCTACCTAAGATACATGCAGTTATGACTTAGTTCACATAGGGCCTCAATTTCTGTGCGCAAAACTCACCCAGAAGCTTAGGCATAGATGTCACAGTCCTCAAGCTTACTACTATAAACTGGTACTTCATTCGTAGTTTGACATGTGTTGTGTTATATTTATACAAGGCACATTTGGTATTAAAGGAAACAAGCATCTCAAGTTGGCCTCAGGCATCACTGAACTCTGACTGATCTGTATAAGTAAGCTAAGTACGTAACTAAGGTAGGTACATGCCCAAGGTACTGAAGTAGACATAGAAGGGTCGCTCTCGGTTTCGTGACGGAGCTCTTGCGTGTACAATGTACCTAGCTAAGGTGAAGGTACTTCAGTTATAGCTATATTTCCCTGACTGCGCATGTATTTCTAGTCAGTCATATTGAAGTCTCAACATGAGGTACCTATGCAGGTTATTCTATGCAGATACCTGGTATCCTACCTAGGTACCTACCTATGTAGATTGGGAGGAACGACCCACTTCCTGCCCCACACAATTGTTGCTTCTCATATTAAATTCATGTCGGCGTTGAAAGGTCGGTACTTACCCTCTTCCTCTTCATTTCCAATAACTTGCTTTTGCTTCAATTCGATAATCACGCCTGTGACTCTAAGCTTCAAGTTTCCATAATGGGGCGCTTATTCTCAGAATGCCCGCAGTCCATGCCACGCAGCAAGCATTGCCTCTGATTGAGGTGAGAAATCCTCATCTATTATTATCACATCACCCTTGCAGCTGCCTCCTTGATGAATTCTCAAAGTTCCTCTACAGCCCGCACTGATTATATCCTGTTGCCATTTTCTCATGATACCTCCATGAAAAGTTTTTCAAATATTCACACCAATCCATGCCTTTGTATTTATGCTGACACATAGAAGCGATGTTATATGCACGTCTGTTGTCGGGGGTTGGTCCGGCCTATGGCTACCTGGCTTCTTGCCGATGGTCAATGGGCCGACTGTTCACCGCGCCAACCTGGCTGACTGCCAGCGAGATTCCTTGACAAGGAGGCCCGCCTGTCTCCAAAAGACCAAAGACTTCACAATCATCACACCAATGATTGTGTGACCTGTGGTCTGCTTGGCCACAGGCACGCAACCTTGGGGAGGTTGTGAACATGATTATGGCTCTCAGGTAGGCAAGTCATTTCACTTGCTATTTCTTCTCCTGGCCTCCATCTATTGAGTTATGTATCCTATATCTACCCACTTCTTTCCCCCCGTTGCCTAGTTACTAGTCTCCATACCCTGTTTCTTTCTTATTTTGACTGGCTGTTATTGTCCTTGGTTACAGGCGTATGCACTGCTATTCCCCTTGTTGCAACTCCCATAGTTACTGTTGGAGGACCTCCTTTGACAGGCGTGAACGATGATCAATCTTCGAAATACACTGATATTCGCATACGTTCCTCATTTACGTACTTCTACTTCTCCCAATGCTACTGATGCGTTGGTATCCTTATAAACTGCGCATCCGCATAGGTTTTCTTGCTGCACTTGCCCCACAGCATATCACACACTTCATCATCAAAATTTTCAACTCATCTACGTATTCTCTTCCCAGGCTCTCAACAACCCTTTTTCAAAACTGAAGTTCCACATCTAACATCAACTTAGCCTACAAGAAGAGGAAACCACTGCAACCTCTGAGGAGATCTTAGAATGGCAGGGCTCAGCCAGATGCCACTCGAGATCCTGGAGGACATCGTCCACCTGACGGTGTCTTCTGGGGTCTCGGGTATGGCGAGTCAGATCGCGTCTGTCAACCCTATCTGGCAGAGCATCGTTGAAAAAACAACTTTCCAGGAACTTCGCCTGCGTACAGAATATATTCCTACGGCGATGAGAATCCTCCGCAACCGACCCGAGCGTTTTAGCCTAGTGCGACGCATCATCTTCACGGTGGTCTTGCCGGTCTACTCTGCGGCCGATGTGAGTGGCTCACAGGTGATGGCGTATTAACACATTTTACTGACTTTGACTTTAGTGTACAGTTGTCGAGTCAAACTCAGACAGATTCAGGAACGATCTTGTCTTTTCGAAAACAATGACTACCTTGATCACTCACCTTGGCGAGTGGCCGCCAACTGGCAGGACACTTGAGCTCCAACTCTATGCCTATTCGCCTACAGACGAAAGATTCCTTGTGGGAAGTCAATGGTCCCGCTACTTGTTTGGGGTGGTTCCTGGCGACCTTCTTCATGTGAGTAATCTCCATCATACAGACATGAACGCCTAATAACGTGCCTCCCTAGAATCGAGCCTACGGCTCCACCCTCGAATTGTACGGGAGATTTGATAAAAAGATTCCGGCCGTCACTAAACTCACTTTACGTGACGACTGCGAGCGCTACATAGCAGCCTCTGGAATACAGCGCTTGTTCCATGTCTTCCCTGGATTAAGGGATATAGATATCCGACTTTGGGATTTCTATAAGCATAGCCCGGACTCAGTTCGACGTTCCACCCGCCGACGTAAGTATGCAATTCTGTCACATATCGTATCAAAGATACCTTATTCAAGATCTAGCGCTTTACGTACCGGTGGCTGACGTGTGTGTAGGTATGGCGAACGCGCTTGAGCAGATGCCAAGCAGTGTTGGGTCCATGAGATTCCATGTCAAATACTATCCTCCCGCAGATCAACGCTTCAAAGGTCAAAGGCTTTGTGGAGGCAACGTCGAGTCTGATCCGCTCACCGTCGCCTATCGAAATGCCACCCAGAAGATGACGATTGTCGACGTACACGGTATGCTTGGGACTCCAGAACTTTTCTGGCCCAAACAAGTTAACGAGGCCAATCCTGCGCCTTTCTGGCCAAATCTGAAGTATATGGAGTTGTATTATCACATTATTGACCCCAGCGGTGAATGGTTCTTTGAACCAGACGCATACGGAACTCGTCGCCACCAAGCCGATCTGCCACTGCATGGCCTCCCCACTGGTTATACCCCAATAGAAGACATGTATCCGATGCAGAATCGGTATACTGCGGATCAGAATAAGATGGATGATTTCTACCTTGCCGTAGCCAAAGCCGTCACCAACATGCCGAAACTTCAGCATTTGCGTCTACAGGCACTTACTTACTGGAATGGCCAAGTCTCGCCTTTCCATGTTTTCAAATTCACCGCCGACCAAAGAGTCGGTCGCGCCATCTGGAGTGGATCTCCTCCTTTCGAGCCTGGCAATGATGTTCTCAAGGCTTGGCACCAGATGGCGTACGAGCGTGGTCTGTTCCTGAGCTTCGAGTCAAGGAATACAGAGTGATTCTACGGCTGGAGACTACTGGGCTCCTTACGATGCTATTTTTCACTCTTTCCCTTACCCCCCAAGATTTGTCATTTTGCATACTGACCCATGATGGTTTTCGTGTTTGGTCAGTACCTTCGCTTTGCAAGAAACTCACATAGATCATGTAACTGAGGGCGATCATACGAGTTTGCTCAGGCTCACAAGCTTAGCATTGGTCGAGTGACGTGTACAGGCTTTTGTTGAGTTTGCTATGAACCGTCGCTTTTGAGACAAAAATATGTTGTTGCCTGAGGCCGATGTAGCTAGCCAATGGAAATGCAGAAGATCAATATTGCTTTAGTCATCCGACACTGTCTCCCCCCTAAATACTAGATAGCACTCGAATCTGAGGTATTTATGAAATCGAATGTCCATCTTTGAAAAGAACTTCAGGCATTCTCACCTGCATCGTAATCCACCGCCGCCTGCCTAACATTTTCATAGTTTTGAACATGCCAGAAAAGCGCATTCTAGCATGCTCTACTACCGCTCAAGGTGGTCCGAGTCTACCTTAAAGGTATATAGCTTGAGCTAGATAAAGGCGTCAAAGCGCGGCAGATCGAGTACGTGGCTGCCGAAGTACATACCTACGCAGCTTAATCCGTTCGTGACCTATGTAGATATGCCTGCTTCGGAATGGAGAAGTTGGTGAGCTAGGTAGGGCTGAGGAATGCGTACTTAGCAATCCATCAATCTGATTAATACACCGCATGGTCTCAACAGGAAAAATCAAAAAAAGAAATTGTTCCTAGAGTCTCATCAATATAAAATTACATAGGTCCATGAAGTAATTAGGATACGTATACCAATCATTATGCCCATTCCAGGAAACCGACAAGTGCCGAAGCCGACGCTCGGGATACCTATCAATGCGGAGGAGAGCGCCTGCCCAGCGCCCAGCGCCGGCTAAACCGTAACCGAATCCCCCGCATTCGTCATTCCGGGCCCTCTTCAATCACAGCTTTCTCCTTCTTCTTCTTCGGGCCCAGGACATACGTACTTATTTACAGTGGGTATAAGCTGATATGACCAGGATTTATCTCGGTGGGTGCCGTATGGTGGTGCACGCGTTCTGCTTTCACAGAAAAGGAGCCGCTGAGCACCTATTATTATTAAGTACCCAGATAGATTAAATAACTCGACGCGTGACATCTTTTCTTTTCCTCTCTTTTCCCCACTCCCAAGAAGAGATTAAAAGAAGAAAGAAAAGGAGACGTGTTCGTCTACTACCAAAATGGACAAGCTGCCCAGTTTCGGCCGCGGCATTGACGAGGTCCTCCTCCCGACCTTCGCAGCATACGAAGACCTGTTGAAGGCAAAGGAGGCCGAGATCCGGTCCGTGCGCCGCGAGACGCACCCGTACGGGCCCAACCCCCGCCACGTCCTCGATGTGTACTTCCCCGACGATGACCAGCATCAGCCGGCGGCGGCGGCAACAACGCCCAGGACGGTGCTCGTGTTCCTGCACGGTGGCGGCTTCTATGCCGGCGCGCGCGTCAACGAGGCGTACGCGGGCGGGCTGATCTTCGGGAACATCGGGCGGTTCTTCACGGCCAAGTTCGGCGTGACCGTCATCGTGCCTGACTACCGGCTTCTCGCGCATGGGGCGAAATACCCCTCCGGCGGCGAGGACGTCCAGTTCGTGGCCGATTGGGTGCGGACATCGCTGGCGGGGCGCGAGGGGTACGAGGGCGGCATCGACCTCGTGCTGCTGGGGAACTCGGCGGGCGGCGTGCACGTGGCCACGTTTGTCCTCGACCCCGCGTTTGAGGCCGCGAGGAGGGAGCTCGTGGGAGAGGGGCCGGGCGTGCGTCTTCGCGGGGCGGTTTTTCTAGGCACGCCGTTCCACTGGGGGGATGCCCATGATGAGGCCATCCGCGCATATCTCGGGGAGGAAACGGTGTTGGAGAACTCGCCCGCTGGGAAATTGCGGGCTGCACTTGAGCAGGGCGCTACTTCGCGGCTGCCGAAGGTTAAGGTGCTGATCATGGTGAGCGAGTTTGATCCGCAGCTTTTATTCGATACTGCCGAAGAATTTAAGGAGACGTGGCAGGGCGGTGATGTCGAGATTCAGGTGCTCCAGGGGCATAATCACATCAGTCCCCAACTCGGTCTTGGCACTGGCGTTGAGCGGGAGGAGGCCTGGGGCGTGCAGCTTGCTGAGTTTCTAATATCTTGTGCATCTAGTTGATAGGGTTATGAATTTCGCCATGACGATCGTGAAGCACATGTTAGGGAGGTGTGCTGGGTGCGCTGAGAGCAGGTGGTCTTTTATAGGTTGCTTAGGAACATTTATTAGCCTGTATCGATTGCAGCAACCAACTTTTAGCTGTGTTTTGCGAGTTCGATCGTCGAGCAAAGGAATCGGGTAGGCCCTGGCTGGCAGCACAAAATAATAATAACACTTATCCAAGCTCATAAATGGGATAGTTAATTGTCCAGTGTGCCTAGTTTCAAATGCCTGACCTTATAGCAATAACCGCCATGCGACGACTGAAAAGGGAGAAACACCGATAACAGTCCTGATAAGGTGCCCTAAGGAGAAGGTATAAATATCCCTCGGGCCGGGGGGCATCGAGTCGCATAATTCTCATTAGTATAATTGCATTACATCCGGCCTCCGGATGAAAGCCTCAAAGCATCCTTCAAGACGAGTAAGTTGCTGAATACTGTAGAGTAGTATGACATTAATCGTGCACTCTCAAGGTGCAACCTGGTCGGTCGATAAGAGCTGCCCTCCCCCACCTACAATGCCACATTCCATCTTTGGAGTACTATTTGATCATCATAGTAATGAAATCAAATAAAGAGATGGTAGTGATGAGGTGAAATGATTGACATCTTTCTATTTGGTTGATCGTGCTGGTAAAATGCTGCCCTTCCGCAAAATGGTGTTCTCATATTTCGTCTTGTTGCTCTCATTCATTGGTCGAGCTCAGGCTGTCCTCGAAGTGATCCAAGCAGCTACCCCTCCCCGCTCAGACCTCAGCACGCCTACATGTAAACAGCATGTCTTCACGCATGACTTTGCAAATAGCTACGGCTCGCCATATGTTGGGTATTACACCCCGCCTTCCGACTGTGTCTACACGACGACAATATTCAACTTGAGCGTTGTATCTAAGGGGCGGCAGTATGACCGGCTGGCAACGCTCTGGCTTGGCGATGTCGAAGTGTGGCGGACGTCGACAGCGATGCCGACGCAGACTGGGATCCACTGGTCGTTCCAGAAGGACATGACTATCTGGGACACTCTGCTGCGAAGGCAGAATCCCCAGAAGATCATCTTCGAACTAAACAATATCATTGACGGTGACCGCTACACGGGCCTCTTCAACGCCACGCTCGAGGCGCTGTACTTCCACGATGTGTATGAGGGCAGGGGCGGACTGCATCCCGCGGAACACATCTACGCCATCTCCACGCACTCGTCTTCTAGCAACACCACCTCTCTATTCTCTCTTCCGCAAGATAGTGGCGCTGTCAATTTGACGTTGCCCCGGAACGCTAGGACCGCCGTGGTGTCTATCATGGCGTCTGGGAATGGGGCAGAAGAGTTCTGGTTTACGAACGTGCCCGCCGAATACATCAACACTTTTCCCGGGAACGAGGGGTGGCTGTATGGTTATAGTCCGTTTCGAGAGGTGCAGCTGCTTATCGATGGTCAGCTTGCAGGCGTGTCATGGCCGTTCCCTATACTCTTCACCGGCGGCGTGGATCCCGGGGCTTGGAGACCGATCGTGGGTATCGACGCGTACGAGTTGCCATCATTTGAGATTGACGTGACGCCATGGCTAGGGTTATTGACAGATGGGAAACCTCATAACTTTGCGCTCCGCGTCGTCGGTTACGACAGCTCGTCCAAGAATGGCATAGGCCCAGTTGGCGAGAACTGGTGGGTGTCTGGTTCTGTCTTTGTATGGATCGACGAGACCAGCAAGCAGACGAGAATTGAGGGGTTCAAAAGCGAGACACCACCACCCTTGTTTGGTTTTCAGCCCACTCTCGGAACGCATGCTGCTGAAGATGGTGCTGTAACCAACACATCATTCTATTACACTCTAACTGCCACACGAAGTCTCAAGATATCCTCGAAAATCACGAGCGGGGGACGGAGTCGCCTAGTGTCTTGGAGTCAGAATGTCTCGTATTCTAACATTCAGAATATGACAGACTTCGCTTTCAACCAGTCTCTCAAGATGATCTCTTCTGGCAGTCATTCTAGCTCGGCGTCAGATATCGTGTCAAGCTATAGGTATCCAATGAATCTGTTCAGTGCGTACAAGGTCCAGTCTGAAGGTGCAACCACCAACCCAGGCTCCGTACTTTGCCTTGTTGACAGAAGCAAGTTCACTGATGGCATTTCGATATTGCCGTTTCTGACTGGGACGTCAACCGGGCTGGAAACTCTAAGAACGAGACAGAACGTCACTTCCAACTATCATTGGAACTCGACTATCATTGAAGGCACCACAGGCCTAGACACAATGAATGGTGAAATGTGGTTCTCCTCCTCAAGTTCCCCCGGGTCGAAGCACGGTGTTTTGAGATATCACCATTATGCGAAGGAGAAGGATGATGCTCTAGTAGTGAATAAGAAAGGGTGGGGAGCGATCCCAGTACCGAGTACAGAACCTTTGCCTATCGTTGAGGGGGAACCAGAAGTATAGGGATACATTGAGCAAACATAGCCATTGCTTCCCATGTACTTGAATGATAGTAGTAGTGAAATCTGTCTGCCCCAATTTTGGTTTCTCGGTGATTGTCAAGCCCAGATATCTAGTCTAAGGAGGCAGATATTAGCTATCCACCAAGATGCCTTTGATGCTTCTCGAATTAGACGTAGTTGCTAGTTCACGGTCATGATCGTTCGGGAACTAACATTTCGTCCCATTCTAGACCGAAATGTGTCAATCACCATTTGCTTCTCGCACAAGCTCCCAGCATTTCCGCATCCCTGTACCCATAGATTCTTCTTCGACGGAGCTGCTCCATCGATCATCGGCGTTGGGAAAACTACCAAACTCCTCCTCTAAGCACTTGAGTTCAAATAGAAATACGTGCATGGTCAACTTAAGATGGGAAAAGAGCCATGGCACGCTTCCAAGCTTTCCAGCATAATTCAACTTTGTGTGTAGTAAGGATTTTGATTTGAGGGAGGGGTCGAGGACCGCAGCTGCGTAGAGTTTTGCAGCCCGTTCATGAGAGGTCGTCGTATTCTCGTGGTCTTCAGGGACTGTCCAGCTGGGAAACTCCCATAAGCCAGCTAGTAGGCCCTTTTGTGGCCGCCGGTGAATGATATATCTCCCATCGGTACGACGGATAGCGCACACCAGCGTTTCTTGCTCCTTGACAGCCTTTTTGACAACTTTAACAGGAAACTTTCTCGCATGATCTACTATTGCAGCTAGCCCCGCAGGAGTAACCTCTGCAGGTATAGATTTCGTTTTTTCTTTTAATTCGTTAGATTGCGTAAAAAATGCCGATAGAGTGGCTTGTCTCTGGTTGCGTAGCCCAACCTTGCCTCGCGAAGCCTTTCGGATTGGTGCGATCTCGACATCTTCATCGTCACCGTTTTGTGCGACTTCTTCGAGTGGTTTGCATAAACTGCACAAATCCTCGATATCAGGAGATAGGCCAAGGTTAGAATGGGTACGCATCTCCGCCGGAGCCAACCCTCTCGTGGACGCAAGTCGGAACCCCTCACCGTAAGCCCGACAACTAGCGGTGATGGGACAAGCTTCGCAGTTCGGCTTAGGGGTACATATCGTGCTACCCAGTTCCATGAGTGCCTGCCCCCATCGCCCTGGCCTGTTGCTGGTCTGTTCTTCCCCGGCGCTGAGTATCTCCGGATCGTTAGAGTCTTTCGCGACAGCTTTGACCAGACTATCTGCCGCCGCCCATATAAGATCAATTACAGACTTGTCTGTCTTGATATTGCCGAGGAGTCCTAGTTGCCTACTTAGGACACGGAGTACGTTGCCATCTACCATAGGAGATGCTTTCCCGAAAACGATAGCTGAGACAGCGCCAGCAGTGTATGGCCCGACGCCGGGAACCTTCGCAACGAGCTCATCTACAGCTGAAGGCAGGAGGCCTTTCATCACTGGGTCTGAACAAATCAGCTTCGCAGCGTCGTGTATTCTCGTCGCACGGCTGTAGTAGCCTAGCCCACGCCATGCAGCCAAAACATCATCAGGCTCGGCAGCAGCCAACTTGTGGATTGTAGGCCATTTCTGCATCCACTTGTTCCAGTAGTCGATAACGACTGCTACACGAGTTTGCTGCAGCATAATTTCGCTGATCCAAACTTCGTAGGCGCGACACTCAAGCTTTTGGCGGAGTAATGCAGGATCGTTGCTTTGTTGCCTCGGGTCAATCCAAGGCTTTCGCCATGGCATCGACCGCTGCGAGCTGACGGTGTCGAACCACTCGAGGAGCTCAGCCCGCCCCTTTCGACTATCGAGGAGTAATGGGCGGTGATAATCTATTCCGTGAACGCGCCGAGGTAGTTCACATGGGTGCATATTAGATGCTGCTCCGTCGACGTCGAATATCCTCTGGAAAACTTTAGGTTCCCATTTTTCTGTCCACTTTTACCGCGTTGGGCTACTTTGCGCTTCTTTTTCGGCCTCTCTCCGTCTGATTTTTGGTAGTCATCGTCATAATCACCATTTGACGCGTCACTCTGCGTCCGAGGTGCTGATGCTCTTCTTTTTTGAGGGGTTGGACCACGTGAGGGCGTTGCCGCTTTGCTCTTATTGGTTCGCAGAACTCTGTTCGGTGAAGTATTTGAAGCCGCCGAGCTTCGGTGCTGGTTTTGTCGTAAGGAGCGTCTCATGGCCATTGCAATTGCCCTAACTGGATGGAATACATACATACAGTACCTATCTACGTGACTGCTGCTAATGAACGATAAGGTACGAAGCGTGATGATTAGCGCGAACCCCAGTAGGACACGTGGTCACGTGACCACTGCGCTATCTCTGAAACGGGTTAATATTCGTTAACGCAATTAATAGCGTACTTGTGGCGTCCTGTCGGGGAATTGATGGCATTGCTTTTTCCCGTCGCACATACTTTGTATGTAGTACTACTAGGTAAGACAAATGTGCTGGTTGGCATCCGTTTCGGAGTGCATGCGTGAGATTTCCAGGTACCGACACGCACCCTAATTGGCTACGGTGACGCGGGAGGGAAGTATAAAGGGCCCCGCATCTGTCTGTCATACCTATTTGTACCAATCAGGAGCATCTTTGCGGGATGTCGTTATATTTACTTCTTCCCCTTGCTTCATCCTGTACGTACCGAATTGTTTTAAAGACTTTGCAGAAAAATTGAAAAGAATACCTTAAAAAGCTTTGCAGATTCTCAGAATAGGTGCCATGCTACTCAGCAAATTTGAGCACCTTCAAGATGGCGGCCTTCAAATCGATACCAGTTGACATTCCAGGCGATAACGAGACACTCGATGACCACGACATATTCGACAGTAAGCTGCAAGGCTCTCTCATGAGACGATGACTCTGGTATATGCTAACCTAGTCTAGATTTTTCAACTAGCATAAAAACCTATTTTGTGACCCCGTCAGGACAGCAATTTTCCGTGCAAACCGAGAAGAGCGAGGAAGATGGAGGTTCTTTTTTCAGGAAGGTCTCAGCCCGGCTTTGTGTGACTGATACTAGGACACGTCGACTGACACTCATATAGATTGCTTCTGGCGACGTCGGCTACGAAATGACGAGGGGGGCTTTCGAGGCTGAACATGCTCTCTACGAATTTGTACCCGAATATGTTCCCCGCCCAGTTAGTCATGGGGCCTATAGCACTCGATTTGACCTATGCCACTATCTTTGCGAGTTCGTCGACATGGTTGATGAGGTCCCAAGTCCTGTTGCATGGGCTGAAGCAGCCGCGGCGTTACATAAGCGAAGCATGAAGCCGGGTCAACAGTTTGGCTTCCACTGCACCAACTACTCGGCTCACGTTCCTATCACCCACGAACGGAAGCCGTTCTGGGAGGCTGCCTGGGCTTTTCAAATGGAATCATTACTGAACCAGGACAATCTTCTTCATGGGACGGACGAAGAATACTCCAATCTACAGGCATCTTTCTTTGACGTCGTGATCCCGACATACTTGAGGCCCTTGGAGTCAGGCGATCGGTCTATAACCCCATGCCTGATTCACTCAGACTTACGACCAGGTAACGTCAAACCCAGGATAGGCTCAGACACCATCTGTATGCTTAACTCGTCCGCGTACTGGGGGCATCATGAAGGTAAGCATCGCCCCGAAGCACTACCCGGTTAAAGTAGCCCCTCCCATTCAGCCACTCCCAGCTCACAACTATCGTTATAGCCGAACTAGGTATCTGCCGTATCCCACATTATCGCCTTGGAAACCGATATGTAGAAGAATACCTCAAGCACATGCCCATATCCGAACCAAAAGAAGACTTCGATGTCCGTAATGCGATATACGCCATGAAGCACCATGTGCTTCTCTCGCTTATCCACCACGAAGATCCCTCTTTTCGACAAATGTGAGTTTTCTCCTCATTCCTAGCATAGACTCCTAGCGCCAACAATATCAAAGTGCAATCGATGAAATGAAGCAACTCGTGGAGCGAGCCGCCTCTTCCTAGTTTGAAGCATACTACATTTCCATGGTTGGATTAAGAAGGGCGATCACGTCTTCTGCATGTGATCGACCGTATTTAGAATAGACTACTCGAATCTCCGCTCCATCCATATTTCGATATCGCTATTGTGACCAACTTCTAGCCGTTGTCTCAAATATGTGAGCCTGACCTCATGCATACTACACCGCATGTTTCACAATTAATAATACCTTGTTAGCCACGGCAATGCGGATATAGATAAAGGCTACTGGGTTCTTAACTATTGTTTATCAGATCGGCTCGTTTATCCTATCCCGGAATCTCGACCGCCCCGAAAAGGGCGGGAATCCTGGCTGCAGTCGTACCATTGATGATGTTGCCTTCCCTGTCTACATAAGGCCTTAACAGGAATAGAATAGCTCTACAGAGGCCTTCGCGGCGTTCTCAATACTGAATAGCTAAAACCATCTGCCTGCGCTCCTCAGCACATCAGTGAATATCGACAGGCGATATGACTAATGGCATAAGTGATGGCTCGCATGCGTGCTCACGTTTCTTCTAGTCTGGCTGTACTCGAACTTTTGCCATGTATGGTATCATAACGCCGCTGGTATGTTGGATTTCTCGTCGGCTGGGACTAGCTTCCTCCCTCTTCGTTGGCTACAGGGTGCACTCAGTGGAGGCATCGATCTCAACTATACCGTCATATTTGAATCTTCGGCTACCCTTCCACATGGCGAACCACGACGGCTGGTGGGCGAGAGAACGTCAGGCCCATAATCAGACTGGCGGTGATATCATGTAGAACCAACCGAGTGAGCCGACCACGTCAAAGAGGGCCGTCGGATGCTATTTGCGGTCCGTCACCTTAGCGAGGTCCTCGATGAGACATTATCCGGCACATGTCCCGAAGCGGGCCACTTCACGGCGTCGAGTCAGGGTAGCGCCAGCTAGGCGGATAATTCACCTTCTAGACCCGTCCTCATGCGTCAATCTCAGATACCTAGGCTGATTAGTAGAACGTGATGTTTCAACATCCGAGGCGTACTTGGGTAGGTTGGACAAAACTTTATTCCCCTACCTGGACTGGTAGCTGCTACAAGGCTTATATCTGGGTGTAGTCTGGGCCCTGGGTAATTATAAGCGAGACGTTGACTTGGAATAAGGCTGCTTGCTCGTTTCACCTGCTGAGCAACGCCGTGTAGGCACTCGAGACACCGCTAGCTATGACGCTGAACCATCTACCACGTATATATCCGTGCGTAAATCGAATACGATGGCATGCTAAAAGAGACAGGTAATCCTAGCAAGAGCTGATAATGCCTCTAGCTACCATATTTGCCATGGCTGAGCTGTCAGTCATTAGAGTGGATCGACTGAATAACGTCCTTTGTTCCTGATTCTTGTTACCTATAATTAAATCCCATCCGCCGAGGAAATCCACCCGCCGCGGAAGTTCGTATTCGATGTCCCTAAGATGACGACTCCAATCTACCTAAGCATAATACTGCACGAAGTAGGTACTGCTATGTACGCAAAGAAATAGCGAGGGGCAAGTACCTATTTCAGACTCAGATTGGTGGCGTTTATCACAGCTGTGTGATGATCACGCCTTTGTTGAGGAAAAAGAAGCGACCAACAAATTCTTACATTACGCAGTTCTTTCACTAGTGTGAGCCGTACTTGGCACTAAGCACGCTATTTTACTTGCATGTGTACGATGACGGAATATCCGCCTAGCGTACCTCGGAGTCTGTACACGACTTCCATGTGGGACGACTTACAAGACAACGATCGGACAGTATAAATATTGCGTAAAGCAAAATAAATAGTGTGTAGATCTACAGTGGAATTCCTGTATACGATCATGTCATAAGTCGGCAAACCCGACTAAAGAAAAGCCCCCGCTATCTACATACATACCTTACTGACGTGCTGTATTAAAGTAGAGACACTCTGTAACCTACAAAGTACGAAGTACCTAGTAATGTCTTCAATTTACGTCTTATGAAACAAGGCCACGGCGCGATCAAAAGGGGGGTGGCGCGCTAAGACACAAGGCGTGAGCAATTAAGGCGCCAATGAGGTGTTCAGGTGCCGTCTGCGTGGGTAACCGTGCCTGAGCTAGCGCGCCCCGCAGCTTACATACATGTACCCTACATGTACTTATGGACCCTGATACAACCTCCCAACAGCATCTCGGCACCTTCAGCCGCCCTTGCTTGGCGAAGTCGGACTGGAACTGTGGCTTGAAACAAAAACATGTCGTGTGCCTAATTGGGCCGATAAGAAAATCTAAAAGACGAGCGTTGTCATATGCTAGAATGATCTTGGATAGGTACGTAGTGTAGGTAGGTAGTGTATCTACCTCTAGTCAGATCCCGCATATACCAAACAACTGTCGATTTTGGAACCAAGATATGATGTAAAGCACCCCGATTGCAAACTTCAGTGGTGGATTTCTGGGGCAGAGATCGAAAAGCTGTTTTAGCTGCAGGCCTGGTTTGTTTGAAGCCCACTTTCCAGGGCAACAAATCAGATTTCAGCCAGACAGACTCCAGCCAGTGCACATATGTATATAGTACTGTACGTACATGTACGCTAGGGACATATGAATCGCGGGTGCACAGCAGGGCTACCAGTGTCATAATAGCATGACTTTGTAGGTAGGGAGGTACACACTTGAGGCCTTGACCATGTATCTAGTGCACAGTGTAGGCATATGTACCCATATCCCCACAGCTGTACGGTGTTTGGTTGCTGTATGCTGCACAGTACGTCCTTTGATTGTAACTACCTCCCTTCTTTGTAGCCCAGCACTTAGAACTTGTTCCCATCTTTTGTTCAGAGCCATTCGTCTATTTGTGAGTTTCCAACTACCTCACCTAGACTTTTCCTACTGTTTGCTTTTCCGTCATTACCCAGTCCCTCGCTTATTTGGGCCGAGAATCAACTCCCTAGTTGTTTTCAAATTTCCACCAATTTATGTCTGTCGATTTCTTCTCCAGAAGCCGAACTCATCTACACAAACTACACGGGACCCGACCTCCAATTGATCGCCTGGTGCTGTCTTGGAGTGATATTTGATTCATCCGTTTTCCTCGTCCCCGATCCTACTCAAGCAAATAACACGATACATCCCCAGCTCGGCCTTGCTTTGGCCACAGGTCCACCCGCGTTGCAATGTCCATTAGGTCTCCAAGGTCCCCTCGGGGCTTTGTTCCCCTCGGGACCTCGCATTCAAACCGAGCCGATGGTGATATTCCCTTGACTCAGATTCGAAGCAATGCCAGTTCCACCGGCGCCCGGAAGGCTAATCAAGGACTGGACACGGCGTTTGAACGAGCCGATAGCGGCGACGACAACGGCACCAACGAGAAACGCCACTTTTTTCACCGCGGTCGAAGGCAGGCTAAGAAAGATGACGATACGCCGTCTGAAGACGAGCTCGCGAGCAACGAATTTTCGCTCAATGCTATGGGTCGACTTTATAATCGCATCGTCCATGCGTCCGGCCCCACGCGCTATCTGGTGTACATCGTTCCCGTTGGTATTTTGCTCGCCATCCCTATGATCGTTCTGGCTGCTCTCGATAGGCGCAATGACATTCCTGTGGGCACCGGTCCCAACGGCGCCAAGGGGCCTTCTCTCTTCTTCTTTTTCCTCTGGATCGAGGTCGGCTGGCTGGCACTCTGGGGTGGAAAACTTGTTGCCTGGTTGTTGGCACCTGCGCTCATGTTCTTCACTGGTGTTATTAGCCCGGGGACTCGTAAATATGCCGCCCTTTTACGCAACCTTCAGATCCCTCTATCACTCTTTTTCTGGGCTCTTGCAGATTGGCTCGTTTTCATCAATCTTCTGCAACGCAACCACGACAAAGTATCTTGGGTTAATACCATTGCAAAAATCCTTGGCGCAGCTTTTGTGTCGTCGGCCATTTTCCTCGGCGAAAAAGCATTTGTCCAGCTCATCAGCGTCTCATACCACCAACGCTCCTTCGCGAATCGCATTCAGGACTCCAAGCGTGATGTCCATCTTCTCGGCCTCATGTATGATGCATCTCGACAGCTATTTCCAATGTATTGTGAGGAATTTCTCGAGGAGGATGAGATTATCAACGACAGCATCGAGATGCTACTTGCAGGGAATAAGAAACGGAAAAGAAACAGGAAGAGTGGAGCTGTTTTACCAGCGAAGTTGATTGGCAACGTCGGCCGAATTGGCAACAAAGTCACCTCCGCCTTCGGCAACATTGCTTCTGAGATCACGGGCAAGCAGGTTTTCAACCCTAATTCGGCACATTCTATCGTTATTGAAGCCCTGGAAAAAGCTAAGACCTCCGAGGCTCTAGCCAGACGTATCTGGATGTCCTTTGTCGTCGAAGGCAAAGATTCCTTGTACCCTGACGACATCGCGGAAGTACTCGGGCCGAAACATCATGATGAGGCAGACGAGTGTTTCGGTGCCATTGATGCCGACGGCAATGGCGACATTAGTCTTGATGAGATGATCCGGAAAGTGGTTGAAATCGGTAAGGAGAGGAAGGCCATTGGACACAGCATGCAAGACATCGGTCAGGCTTTGGGTGTTTTTGATAATATCCTGCTCTTCATCGTGCTGCTAATTGTCATTTTTGTGTTCTGTAAGTCTTACATATGGATTTCTACCTGTCATTTGACTTGATTTTGGCTAACGCAGGGTAATTAGTGGCTTTCTTCCAAAGCTCATTCATCACGACGCTTGCAACTGCCGGGACGGCATTACTTTCATTATCTTTTATATTCGCTGTCACAACACAAGAATTCCTTGGTTCCTGCATCTTCTTGTTCGTCAAGCATCCTTATGACGTCGGGGATCGTGTCGATATTACTGGGCCTGAGAAAGAGCAGCTGATTGTCGAAAGAATTTCGCTGCTCTACACCGTCTTCACGAGAATCGATAAGATGCAAATAGTTCAGATTCCTAACATCGTGCTCAATAACCTCTGGGTCGAAAACGTCTCGCGAAGCAAGGCAATGAAAGAAGGTGTTGATGTCAATGTCTCATTTGACACAAGCTTTGAGGACATTGAACTGCTTCGAGTAGAATTGGAGAATTTTGTTCGGGCCCCCGACAACTCGAGAGATTTCCAGCCAGATATTAGTATCGGTATCGGCGGCGTTGGAGACTTAGACAAGCTTACTCTCAAGATCGCCATTAAGCACAAGTCTAACTGGCACAACGACGCTATACGAGCTACCCGGAGATCCAAATTCATATGTGCTCTTGCGCTTGCACTGAAGAAGGTGCCGATCAACGCTCCTGGTGGAGGAGGGGAGGCTCTGGGCGGCCCCACCAACCCTTCGTACTCCGTAAGCGTTTCGGATATGGAAGCGGCCGCGGCTCGAGACAAGGCCGAGAAAGATAAGGATGCAGCTCGTCTTGCGCCTAAGAGCCTTCCGAATGCGGTCGACGAAGCAACGGCAGTACAAGGCCTTACCACACTTGATCCTTTGAGTGCTACCAATGAAGAATGGGGATACAACCGTGACGATGATACCTTGAGTGATTCTCAACGGCGATCTATGGATCGAATACGGTCAAGCGTAGGATCGGTGCCGCGTAAGACGGCAAGCCAACGTGGCGGCCTCCGTAGAGCCGGTGAATCGGTACCTGTTGAAACCTCAACAGATAGAACACCGAGCTTCCAAGTGACTCAGCATATGGGCCCATTTGATGAAGAAGCACAAATGGGCGGGCCAAATCCGTTCACGACTAGTCAACTAGGCCCTGAAAATAATAGCTCGCCATATTCGGGCGTTTCATTGTCGAATCGGACCAATCCCACACAAGCCCTCGGCGATTCTAGCGGCAGGCCTGCTGGAGCGGGCGCTTCCCAACCACGAAACCCAAATTTCTAACGGTAACCACATCGTGGCATGACTCTGGGAACGACGACTTTCTTCATGTTATAAAGCATTCTGGTTTGTAAATCACACAAGGCGTTTAAAACGAGCATCCAGGTATAAGGGGCTCCCAGGCCAGGCGCCTTTGGTTTGGTAAAGTGGTTGGGGACCACGTGGGGGGAAGGGTTGGTCAAGATAGATCTCAATGCTTATTGCTTCCTCACTGGTGATGACTTCGTCAATACATATTAGAGAGAATCCCGCTTGCCAGCAACGGCGGCCGGTACGATGAATGCATGAGTATCGTTACTTTTGGATTAGATGATGCTTCGATGTATTTATATAAATGCTCAGTGGCCACCGAGGAAGTTGCTCGTCGGGGGAGATGGCACTTCTTGCGGCAGTTGGTGTGGAGAGGGAGAATTCAAGGCTTCTCTTAAAAAAATGGAATTAGGGTAATGAGCTTACGGCTTACTCTTGATAGCTTACTCACCCGCAAAATTATCTCTGTTCACCACAATTAGCCATCGAAATATATTCCGGAGATTTCACGTGTGCGTCTCGAGAATCATTGATCGTTTTAGAACTGGGAAACTGGGGAGCCTCACCAGGGCATGATGTATACTTAGTGATTGCAGTCCCTTTGACTACCTAACCTCGTGTAGGTTTGGCACAGACAACTAGTCATATCAGATATCTAATATCACCTTGCCGAAGTAGACTTGCATCTACAGGTAGACTCTGAACCCGACCTGATCCAGCCTTCTTTCGGTACTACTTACAGTTCAAGGAACGGGGCGACATATGTCTTTTAGTTTTCATTCTTTATTTTTCTTGTGCTTGTTTATATTCGCACATATCTCTAGTGTGACCAGCTAGGGCTGCCAAAGATAGGGAGGGTCCTTGGGCAATTCGTAAAATCCTCCCGATGAGGGAAGCATGCAACATAGGCTAGAAGGCGTCCTCCTGCTATTCGCATATGTATTATCATCTATCCTGGGTATCTAGCCGGATTAGCTACGAAAAAAAAACATCCAGGCGGCATTTAGATATCTAGGTAGTATAGATTGAAACTAGCTAGCGAAGCGCCCAGCTCTGCGTCACCCGCCCCGCATCCCGCGTTGCCTTGATGACGAGCGCGCGGGCGTTATCCTCGGCCACCGCGAACGTGATCTCGCCGCGCAGCTCGTCGTCCTTCTTCTTCTTCTCCTGCTGCTTCTCCGCCCCCGCGGCGCTGCTCTCCTCGCTCTTCTTCTTCTCGCTCAGGTGGGGGTCGTAGTGGAGCAGTCCCTGCTTCCAGTGCGTCTCGGCCCCGCCGAAGGGCCCCGTGGTGAAGGCGACGCGGTCCTGGTGGCTGTTCCCCTTGCCGTCGGTGATCCACTCCGTTGCTACGGCGTCGTCTGGGACGCTGTGCTTGTCGACGGCCGATGCCTCTGCTTTTTGCTCTCCGGGGCTCTGTCGAGAGTATGAAGACGGCGCTGTAGGCGAGAAGAAGGTATCGAACCAGAGCAGGAGTCCGTCGACACCGTCGACGTCTTGCGTGAGTCTTGAGGCGTATGGCGCTGTGAAGGAGAGGTCCGCGGCCGTCGTCGTGTACAGGTCGAGCATCTTGAACGCGCTCGGCGTGCCGCAGACTTTATCCCCTGGCCAGTTCAACACGCGCGCCTCGTCGTAGATGCCTTTTGCCATGACGCCCATGTCGAAGCCGTATACGTCGGCCCAGAAGGACTCGCCATTCTCGGACACCCAGACTGGGTCTGCCACGGGCGCAACCCACATGTTGGTGTGCGAGGGAACCATGAGACCACCTGGTGCCAGGTACTTGTCGCGTGCATAGAGGACCGAGGGCAGCATGGCCTCGAACAAGAGACAATAGCCCATCCACTCGCTCACGATGATGTCGACCCGATCCACGGGCAGCGCGACTTCTTCCATCTTCCCATGTAGCGTGGTGATGGTGTTAGAAAGCCCGGCGCGGTATATGTTCTCGCGCGCTTTAACGATGATGTCGCTGGCGTCCACAGCTAGCACGCGGGACGCGCCCGCACGAGCGCAAAACATGCTGAGGATACCTGGGAGGTGATTAGGAGACGGGGGCAAACATGCGAGGATAGTGAGAACAGTGTGTTTGCGAACTTACCTGTGCCGCATCCTATGTCGAGGACTGTCTTTCCAGCAAATAGGTGCTTGTTGTTGTAGATGAAATCGCGGTAGGCGTTAGTGCGCACCGTGTCCTTGAGCATCGTCTCGTGGATGTCTTATTCCGGCTGTTAGCATGAGGTGAACATTACCAGCGCGATGCAAGCGTGCGAGCTCGGGAATCCGAGGGACGTCGAAGATTGCTATAGCACTTACCGACTCCAGCATAAGACTCCCAGTAGTATTTCGACTCGTCCTCCTTCTCCTCCCCGCCAACCTTGGCTTTCCCCTTGTCGGCGTTATCGTCGGCCCCTGTATCACCCCAGCGTTCATCTAGTGTCTTGGACACGGCGGCCCGATAGTTCTCATGCTGGAGCATGACGCTAGCGAGCTGCTCCTGCAGTTCCGAGTTGCGCTTCAGTAGGTCGTTGACGAGCGATGCGGTATCGCCGCTCTGAGCTGAGAGAATGGCATCCGGTACAGGTAAGTCTGGTAGATCAAAGAGGCCGATGATCACGGCGTCATCGTCTAGCACGGGCTTCAGGTACGCGTCGTCGTCGATATTAGCAAGTGAAATATTCTCGCTCACCGGAAGACCTTCATGTACCCGTTGACGAACTAATGAGGCGTCAGTACCTTGTCTATATTTGGACGGAGAAGAGGATGGGATGAGAGAAAAACAAGGCATCAAATCCTGCGTTTTTTGCCCTTTCCTAACCCCGAAGGATAGCTTGGCAGTGCCATGTCGGGAAACCGGCGCTCTTTGGCACTTAGGCCACCAACAGAGGGAAGAGCTTGGACCTACTGAAGTTTACGAGCTTCACGCAGCCATGAAAATCAAGTTGCAGTTTCTGTCGCACGCCCAGGAAATCGAAGTTGTGCTTGTCCTTGCAGTGCGCCAACATCGAAATGACATCGGGAAAGACGCGATCATCAAGCAGTGAGATGACCTCCTCGGTCTCTTCCTCGTCCTCTTCCACGTCGTTCCAGCCCTCCTCATCCCTGGAGTCGTCCGACTCCGAGTCACTCGGCGAGTTCTCATTCACCGGCCTTCCCAGCCCTTTTGAGGTGGCCATCTTGGAGCAAGTCGAAAATCTAGGTAAACTAGGAAGAATCGAGAGGGGAAACTGAGGGCCTGAGCTGGACTTCGTCCGCCAATAAAAGGATATATAATTGGCGTGAGTGGTACGTGGGGGCTAGAATTGTCGATATCACGAATGAAGCCGTAGAAGTTTGAAGCTCTCTTTACAAGCTCGGCTGGAGTAGATAGAGAACGCACTCTATATAATGTAGCCTGCTGTTTGGCGATGTAAATCGTGGTTACCCAGGTAATATCTAAACTGGAAGAATTTCTTAAGAAGTGGAGTTGTGGAGGTGTGAAATATCGGGTAAGCACATAATATTCACATCATTTATGGGCTATATGCATAACCTTGAGTCTCCTCGCGATATGACTCGGCCAGCAAGCTGGAATCGATATCTTGTTTGCATCTCCTTGTCTTGTCTTGATTTGGACAAGAAATCATCTGAGAAGGAATTATAGAATGCATCGGGCTGCGACCAAGACTCGTCGCTACTAATCTACTCCGCCATCTTCTGTGTCGTCATCGTCATCGTCGTCATCGTCGTCGTCGTCATCCTCTTCTTCACCGTCGGATATCGCCTCGCCTAAGTCCTTCAGACGTTTCTAGATGCAGCTCATTAACCGTGTGTCGATAACGACCTGTGGAGAATTAAACTATACCTTATATTTTTCGACTTTGTCTTCTAGGTCTCCGAATACCATGAGTAGGTCGTCCAGTTCTGTCTGTGTAGAGGAATGTTGCTCTTCCTTCTCCTTTAATCGCGCAAGAACCTGATATGATGTAAGCCTCTAGATAAGTTGCGTAGCATATATAGATATAACATACCCCTACAAGCTCTTCTTGTTTTGTTGCCAGTTGCTTCCCTAGATCAGTGGCGCGCTTTTCTGCGGACTTCGACTTCGATGCCTCCGCTGATAGCTTGGCGTCATGTTCTTCACGAGCGGCCTCTAACTCTTGAGTCTTGGCCTTATTAGCCTACGGATGAATCAGCAATCTAGCCCAAGTCTCGTTGTTAGGCAGGCCGTTATGAACAGACCTTCATTAGATCAACTTCAAGACGGCTTATAGTAGCACGAAGATCCGCCATCTCAGCTTCAGCTCTTCGCTGGACACGAGCCGCATCAGCTTCGGCGGTCTTGCGAACGTAATCTATCTGCCTCCGTAGTTCGGCTTCCTTAGTACTGTGCTCTACACGGAGTAGCTCCATGGCGGCCGCAGCCTCTTTCTGAGCTGCTTCAAGCTGGAGTTGGTGCGCATTGATCCTACTGTGCTGTTGTGCCTCGAGTTTCCTGCGACGGTCAGCGGAATTCTAATCTCATGCCTGGGGGGGCTCACTGAAGCTCTCCTTCGTGATGACGCTGTATTGCTTCGTTTACGTTCTTGATACGGGCAAGTTCGGCAATTGATGATTCTTTCGAGCGGCGATGATCGGCCTGTTCTTGACCGAGTTTTCCGTTGAGAGACGCCACATCCGTAAGGGCTGCTTGTAGATCCTGTTCTTTTTCCTCGAGTTGGGAACGTAAAGAGTCTACCAACTCACGAGAGATGCCCTTCTGCACGCCATTCGTCACCACCGATATCTCTAGGCCGGGGTCTCGATCAATGGCTCTTGCTATGCGACTGTAATTGTCTTTGAAGAACTCCACGAAAGTTGCATCAAAATAAACATTTGGCAGCGTTCCCGATCCATCTGACTTCTGTGGCGTCACCTCGTAATCCCTCATGAGAGCATGACTTCGAAGCTTATTGAAAGCATCTAGATATTTCTCCCGTCCAACTCGAGACATAATTACTGAGTGAAGAGTGGAACGTGGGATAGGCGAATCCTTCGTGGAAAACTCGTAGATAACCCCTAATATCATGGCGCACAATCCTTGTACAAGGACACTACCAGGGGGGTGGCGTATAATCTCCTGTGCAAGCGCCTGGATGTTACTCCCTTCTCCTAAGAAATCATTAACGCCATCCATATCCTCAAATAGCCACCCGATCAATAGCATTAGATATCCCACAGATACGCGATCATCATCTCCCTTGCTGAGAGCTGTAACGAGATGAGCAGTAATCGTTTGAATACTGGTTACAACCTCTTCGCCGCTTTCCGCATCCCCTTCGGTCACAGACATGGCAAGTGCTTTGCCTTCCGGATTCTCATAGACGAGGTGAAACACGATTGCGGCCGCGAACCAGTGGCGGTACGGATCATTGGAGGCTAACGTATTGGTAGGCCGTAACAGCGTGGTGAGCACATTCGCCGTCTCATCAACACCGGAGGCGTGACCTTCTATGGCGCGTCGCAAGAAATGCATCCGTACCTCGGGGTGATTGAAGAAGTACGCCTTGATGCATTGGCATGCGGACATACGTAGATCAAAGGCCTGACTTGAAGGCACGCTCAAGACTAGATCTAACAGACCGTCTATTACATAGATAGGTGGAGTGCCAGTTGACTTGCCAGCTTGCCCATTTGCTGCTGGGGCGGTCTCTAGTACCGATGGGACTTGAAGCTGGGCGAAGGTCTCCTGAATTCTTGCGTTCCCTCTTATAGTATCGGCACAAGTAGTCAAAGCCTACGACACGCACAATCAATTTTTGTGAATCTTTGTGATAATTGGGGAATATCCGAACCTCTGCTCTGATAGGCATCTCAGCTCTGTGGCTGAATGCAACCTGTAGGGCATGGTAAAGAACGCCGTGCTGCCAGAAGGCCACCTGGTTTTGGGAGGTTCCCACGGCCGCCGGCACTAAAAAAAGTCGAATAACAGCCAGCAAAGCATACAAATTCCTGCTTTGCTGCTCCTGAGCCCAAGCAGCAACTACTTCCTCCTCTTCCTCTTTATCCTTATGATATGTACTTTCTAACAGCTTGGCCAGCTGCACAACGCACCCGCTTTCCCGAAACAGCGATTGGTTTGGAGGGTTTAAGCGAAGAAGATTAGCTAGGAATATGAGGCAATCTTCGACGATCCTCCCGCCCTCTGATAGCGATCCTTCGGCTTCAACGATGGCAAACGTCCGCTCAAAAGCATTTTGATATGCCACCGACTGCTGGATAAGCGACGAGGACGGCGTAAGGTACGTGAGGAGGGTTAGAGCTTCGTTGCGCACGGCGTCTCGTCGATCTTCAAGGACGGCAACCAATCGAGGAATGCCCAGGGGCGCCGAAGAAATGCAGTCTTCGGTTCTTTCGGTCCGCGCAGCGAGAATGGCGACCAATAACTGTAAGGAATAAAGCCTCGAGTAGAAATCGGTGGTCTCCAAGAAATCTAGAAGCAATGTGATGTTCTCCTGTCGCTGGGTGAATTCATCTGCGAGCCACAGGGCGATCTCCTCAGATGCTTCGGGACTCTCTTGGTTGGGGCTAAAGAGCATCAGCAAGGTCTCGAGGACGACCCTGACGGTATCGACATCTTCGCCGTCTGCAGACAAGCATGCGATGAGGCTCCTCAGGGCGCCCGACGCAACGGAGGCGGGATAGTCCTTGGCGAAGCTGCGCAGACCAAGAATAGCAGCACGGCGATCTTCGAGAAGAGTGGCGGAGCCCAGACGTCCGCTGAGCACGGTTATGGTATCACCGACAGACTGCTTCGCGGGCGCAGCAGCAGCGATGCTCGAGAACATGGTTCGTACCGTTTGTCCAGATTCTCGCGTGACAGGGCCATTGGCAAAAAAACAAACTTATTTCACGGCGAAGCACATTGCGTGGGTCAGTCAGGAGGAAGAAGCCTCGGGAGACGGGCAGTGAGGATTGGGATGGGTTGGCTGGGCTGTTCTGACGAGTTTATCTACGCGGAGATGATAAGATGACGGGGAATCCTGGCGACGGGCAATCAGAGCCGGATCTCGAGTACGGGCGACGTTCGTGGTGGAAGAGCTCCGACTTTCAAGGGAGCATTCAGTGAACTGCCTCTGTGTTCGAATAGGCAGGTTGTCATTTCGACCAGCTCAATAGGTCTGGACTTGGGTCTGGAACCCGAGCTCGAGTCTTCTAGGTGATAAGTGCATTGCATCTGCGTTAGTGCATGTGGGCTGTTTCAAAATGTCCCTAGGTACTTAACTACTTAAGCGCGTATTCATTTAATATCACATGACTTAACAGGGTTCTCGTGCTAAAGGCATCAAGTACCCTGGTACCTAAGTACCTCAATTTGAAGGCTCGGATCGCAGTAAACTTCCAAGGTGGGTCATCACTTCTGCAGCCTCACCTACCTTGCAGGTCCTGGTCGCGCAACCCTGCTCGTTCTACCTACCTCTCAATCAGACTCAATGTCCAGGCAGAAGGCGGAATATTGAAAGACGCGAAACCCTAAATTGTTTCTCACAACGCCTACTTACTTGTCCGTCGGCGAATGAAGAGGAGGAAGCAGGCGATTATCAGATAACTACAGTACAGTAGGTTGTCGCCTTGTCGCCTTGTCGCCTTGTCGCCCTGCTTTGTCGTCCTTCTTTTGTCGCCCTTCTTTTGTCGCCTCGTCGCAGGTTTCCGTCCGCGCTCAGCTTGCAATCCACGACCTCGACCTCAACCTCGGCCTCGGCAGCGGCGACGGACCTCCCTACATAGGTAGAGCTGCTCGATGTTCATCGGTGTCATCCTAACATCTGCAGACCAGCGCTTCAACTAGACACTCCCACAACTGTCGCTATGGGTATCCCGGCTGCGTTCCGGTGGCTTTCCACCAAGTACCCCAAGATCATCTCACCAGTCATCGAAGATAAGCCCATCACGATGGAAGATGGCTCCGTGATCCCGATTGACACCACCCGTCCCAACCCCAACGGCGAAGAGTTCGATAATCTCTACCTCGACATGAATGGCATTGTCCATCCCTGTTCCCACCCCGAGGACAAGCCTGCTCCTAAAGATGAGGAGGAGATGATGTTGGAGATTTTCAAGTACACAGATCGCGTAGTCAACATGGTCCGCCCAAGGAAGCTGTTGATGATCGCTATCGGTAAGCATGCCTCCGATCCCCACGCACTCGTGCCTGCATCATCCTACGGTCTCCGCTAACGCTTTTGCCTGGCACAGATGGTGTTGCTCCGCGTGCGAAGATGAATCAACAGCGATCTCGGCGCTTCCGTGCCGCGCAAGAGGCTAAGGATAAAGAGGCGGATAAGGAGGAGTTGTTGAAGATGATCAAGCAACAGAATGGCGGTGTCTTACCACCCGAAACCTTGGCTTCGTTAACTAAGAAAGCATTCGATTCTAATTCAATTACTCCTGGTACCCCGTTCATGGACATTCTCGCTATCAGTTTGAGATACTGGTGTGCCTATAAGCTAAACACTGACCCCGGCTGGGCTAACATGAAGGTCATCATCTCCGATGCCACAGTACCCGGGGAGGGCGAACACAAGATCATGAACTTTGTTCGCTCGCAAAGAGCTTCGCCAGACCACGACCCAAACACGCGACACGTGATATATGGGCTAGATGCCGATCTCATTATGCTCGGGCTTGCAACCCATGAACCTCATTTCCGTGTACTCCGAGAAGACGTCTTTTTCCAGGATGGCAAGGCCCGGACCTGCAAGATATGTGGTCAGAAAGGCCACGACGCCCAGAGCTGTCGCGGAGAAGCAAAACAGAAAGATGGTGAGTTCGACGAGAAGGACAAAGCTGTCCAGCAAAAACCGTTTATCTGGCTGCATGTTTCAGTCCTGCGAGAATATCTCGCTGTTGAGCTCGAAGTTCCTGGCTTGCCATTTCGCTGGGATCTCGAACGCGCGATTGACGATTGGGTTTTCATGTGCTTCTTTGTTGGCAACGATTTCCTTCCTCACCTCCCTGCTCTTGAAATTCGCGAGAACGGTATTGATACGTTAACCGCCATTTGGAGAGATAACTTGACTTTTATGGGTGGTTATATGACTAAAGATGGCCATGTTGACCTTGAGAGGGCGCAATACATTCTTAACGGCCTAGCAAAACAAGAAGACGCCATCTTCAAACGTCGAAAAGAAGTTGAAGACAGGCGAGAGGCAAGTTTCAAACGAAGAAAGTTGCAAGAGCAACAGCGTAATGGTCAGAACTTCAGCCAGGGAAGCAAGGGCGTTGGGAATGCGTCTGAAAATGGCCTACCCGGTGGTCTCCCCAAAGGGCTTACGCATGATATGATTGTCAAGCGTGGTGCGACGGCTGGCGACGCCAATACGGCAAACAAGAGTGCTGCTGCCGTTCTTAAAAGCCAGATTCAAGCTCTCACGTCAGCCCCGGACAAAACTAAACCAGAGACTCCAGAGTCACAGACGCCGCCTTCTGCTTCGGCAAAGCGCAAGGCATCTATGATGGAGTCTGACGGCACGAACACGCCCGGTAAAGAATCCACCTCTAGCGACGAGGTAGAAGACAGTGTCCGGCTCTGGGAGGACGGCTACGCGGATAGGTACTACGAGCAAAAATTCCACGTCGACATCAAAGACTTGGATTTCCGACAGAAAGTGGCATGGGCGTACACCGAGGGGCTGGCCTGGGTTCTTAGGTACTACTTTCAGGGCTGCCCCTCGTGGGAGTGGTTTTATCCGTATCATTACGCACCCTTTGCCCAAGACTTCAAAGACATCGCCAAACTAGAAATCAAGTTTGAGAAGGGTAGAATTGCAAGACCGTTCGAGCAGCTCATGAGCGTACAGCCCGCGGCTTCGCGTCACGTGCTTCCGGACGTTTTTCATTCCTTGATGACAGACCCGGAGAGTCCAATTATCGACTTTTACCCAGAAGACTTTGTAGTCGATCTCAATGGCAAGAAGATGGCTTGGCAGGGTGTGGCCCTTCTACCATTCATTGAGATGCCCCGTCTCTTAGCTGCAATTGAGGAGAGGTACCCTTTATTGAAGGCCGACGATGCCGCTCGTAACGAACCCGGCAGAGAATACCTCTTACTCTCGGATGAAAATCAAGAGCTCTACGACGACATCATTACCCAATTTTATTCGAAAAAGCAAGGCGCCCCGAAGTATAAGCTTGATGCTCGGAAAAGCCAAGGGTTATCAGGCAAGGTTGAGAAAATGCCGGACTATCTTCCCCACGCGACGCTTGAGTATCCACTAGAACGGAAAGCGCTGCCCAGCGTTGATAATGATCGCTCCTTGACGTAAGTTCTTTTGCCCATCGGCAACGATCGAAATTGAGAGTGAAATACTAACCTTGAGCAGAATCCACTATCACATGCCGGGCTCTTCGCACACGCACAAATCGATGCTCTTACGGGGAGTACAGTTGCCAGCGGCTGCCTTGAACGGTAGCGACATTGAGGAGCTCAGGGGCAAGACACGAAATTCTGGTCGAAGCTACCGCGGGGCTCCTCTTGGGCGTCATAATAGCGACGGAAGAAGGGGGCGCATGAATTACGGGCCAGACGCGCGGCGCGATGGAAATTATCGCCCGCCTTCCCAATATAACAATGGAGGTGGGCACTCTTCGTTCTCAGGCCCACCCCCCATGATCCCTCCGGGATGGGCACCACCACCCCCAGGCTTTCCCGGGTTTGGAAGTGGCATACCGCCGCCACCCCCGGCTTATCATGGTAGCGGCCGTGGTGGGTACGGCAATGGCCGTGACAGCGGCCATGGGAGCCATGGAGGTCAGGCTTACAACCAGCGGCATCAGGGGCCGCCAGGGGTCCCTTCCCAGCAAGACTATGGGGGACAGTATAATAGCCCACCCTTCGGACATCAGGGACAGAGTCGCGCACCATACGATGACCGGCGCGGCCAGGGTGGTGGTGGTGGTCGTGGATACGGCTACAGGTAAAAGCGGAAGAAGGCGTATTTGTGTTACGTGTGACGAGATACAAATTAAACAGTGTACGAAGTATATAAAGACGTTGGAAGTCACCTGACAGTTTCCTGGCGATGGTCCAGCAACAATGGCTGCCTACTTAATACAACCCATGTAGAAACTACTGGAAGTATATCCGATTGGTGTTTTCGATAGTTATATGATGATGTAACGCCTGGCAAGATTGAAATTGTCACAATCAGCCGTAGTTGGTGCCAGCGACCGACTAACTGCCCAGTAGGCTTTAGGAGGTAGAATATCTCAGAGACTACCTACCTAACCCAACTCCTACTTACTGTATGCTAGCACAATGGATGGCGAGCCGGCTATCTAGTGTACACTATCTATCTACCTTCATCCTATGTACTTAGTAACTAGGTAGCCCCCGGAGCGGTTTGGCTTCTATCCTCTCTATCCTCGGATAGGTATTGGAATTGCCAACTTACTTAGTAAGCTGGCCCGTGCGAGATCCGTTCATGTCTAACCACGTTTCAATGCTTCGCAGTAGCGCCAAAGACCAGCCGGCATGGTGTCGTGCTTCTCTCTCTGCTATACCCTTTATACCTCTAGGTAGTACTTTGTAGACTTCCTAAAGTACATTAAGTACTAGGTAGATGTATCATGTAGGTAACAGGTATTCCCATAGCTATGTAGTGTATCTATCTACTTACCATGTATTTTAGTGTTGGGAACATATTAGATTGTGTATACCGCCCATGAAGTTTTGCACTGGTTGGTGTACCCAGGTATCTCACGATGCCGTGTTTGTCTTTCCGAGAGGCTCGCCCCTTGAAGCAGAGAGTTAATGAATTGCCCCACTCTACTAAGTGCATCTAGTGCCGCATCAAATACTTCTAACTCCACACTAGTCCTCATAGCCCTGACCTTACATCAAGTTGCGCACTAAACCCCACCCCTCTCCACTCTTGGGAAGTTAGAAATCTCCAACATCACCACCATAACACCACGCACCGCTCACCTTGGACCGTTGGACCGTGGACCGTGGACCTTGGACCTTGGCACACACAACACGCACAGTAATGGCCCTCCCGATCTGCGTTCCTGAGCGGGTGCCGGGCGGAGACGCTCCCCCCTCATGGTTTGCTCGTTTTGCTCAAACAAGTCCCGCGCCAGTACCGCAGGTTCACTACTGCTCAATATACCTATCAAGCACGCACCTAGTTTGATGATTCTTGGTGGGGTGGTCGATTCGACTTCAAACCCTCGACCCTGTCTATGCTCATTTAGGAGCGAGGTATCTAAGACTATCGGCTGGCGACTTTCTGATGTTCCGCCTATAACCTTAGGTACCTACCTACACTACCCACACATTAGGTATGCGGTGCAGTGCACGCCAGTCAAACTCTGCTTGATCCATCTGTTGATCTAGTGAAGTAAATAGGTGGCAGATATTCAATTGCTGGCTCGGTTTGGGCTGGCGAGATGCGGACTACTACCTAACCTAGGTACCTACATCGAACTAACCTCATAGGTCTTTGTAACTTATCAACCTACACACCTACATGTAGGTAGGTAGGTAAGTAGGTAAGGTACCTTACATTTGATTTGTCCAGCTCCACCGTCCCGGACACCTTACACCATACAGGACAGACCTACATACATCACACAGAATACGCCATACAGAACACACCACGCTGAGTGCCTACATCCACGTAGAATGCACCATACGGAACACTCCGTGTCATGGTATCTTGGACGCCAGATCTCCCAACCTTCAACTTCACGGTAGCAGTGTCTGTCTGCATCTTCTCGGCACCCTTCCCCAGTGTCTCTTGTCGTCTCTCTCCTCACTCTCTCTCTGTCTCCCCTCTATCGCCGAAATCAGCCTTCGTGGTTGGAACTACTCGTGTGTGAATTGGGCCGTCTGTATGATTCTGCTGGCTAGCCTGTCTTGAACTGTCGTATTTGTATAAATACCCGAACAAAGAAACGAGCGCAAATATCAGGTCCCCTCTGGTCACGCACGATAACGGGCTATCTAGAGACTATACTGTACCCGATCTCGCCTGTCCAATCACTACCGTTCTGCCGGTTGTCTCTTCCACCTTCCAACATACGCTCCAAATCGCCCCTTCTACGGTACATGGCGCCGTCATGACGCTGAGCGGAATATATTCCATTGTGACTGAACGGTATCCCATCACAAGATGAATAGCGATGCCGGCCTGGTCGGTTCTCTGGTCGAAAGGCTCACCTCCAGGGTAGTTCTCCATCCCTCCATATGACACCTCACCTCCAGGCCCGGTTTTTTTTACACTTTTTTTCTTATTTTTCCTTTTTTTCTTTTTCTTCGTCTTTACGTGCTTGGTCTTCGTCTTCGCTACCCGTGACACAAATAGAGGAATTCGTCGCGCTAATGGCCGCCTCCTCTTAGCTCCCGCACCGCACCGCCACGCCCTGTTCGGAGCTCAAACATGACGATATCGTTACCATTACCCGCGCGAGCATCGTCAAACTCAGCCCAACCTCGATAACCCTCATTCTCCACTCACTCGTATCGCTGCTCGAGGGCCTAGTGCGGCCCTTCAAGAACCTCGCGAGTCGCCCGTCTCATGTTGTCCAGTCCGAAGCCTATATCGTCGCGCTCGCCGCCGACTGCTGCTCTGCCCACTGGCAGGCGCATCGCAATCCCGGCTCAGACGAATCAGCCGGTGCCCCCCATGCTCCGGTGCTACCCCAGCCTCTAGAGGACAAATTGGTGAAACGGGTGTTCGACTACCTTGTGCTTCTTGCTGAGCCTATACCAGATGGCTACACCATACCAGCCAAAGCGATACTGGAGGATGACTTTGTACGCGAAATCTTAGACCCACGATATGAGGAGCCCGCACGCAGTCTTGCCTCGTCGAGCGGTTCGGATACCGCTCGCGATACCCTCGACTCGCGTGATAGCGACTATGAGGTCGGCGACGAGATCGAATCACATGTGAAAAAGATCATCGAGTTTGTGAGTGCCGCGAACTGGTCAGTATCCTTCGACTATGTGAGGTATGCCATACGTAGCAAGAGAGCCACCACTTCCGGGCAGGCGAATACCGCCCACAGTCAAGCCATGTCGGACGAGGACAGGACTCTCCTAGTGACTATCAAATTCCTGTCCTACTTGTGGGTGGACGCCCAGAAGCTCAGCCTCATCATGCAGGAGCTGAGCTCTACTTTTCTCCACCTTCGAAGGATATACCAGAATACCGTAGCCTTGGTGGCGCCTCTGCTTATATTCAAGTGGATCGAGCGCTACCCTCGAGAGCTTGTGCGGCTGCATAGTCAGGGTCGGAAGCTGGATGGTGGGCCAGACACACTGGCTGATATGACCCATTCCCTCGGCGACAATGGCAGGCGGCGATCGTCCCTTTACCCCTTTCAGACGACCCTACTCATGCTCGTCCCCGAAGTTTTCGAAGTGGCGAGCAACCTCCGAGACGTCAAGGGCGGTAACATGGCGAAGAGAGTCGCGTTCCTCGAGGGGCTAAGAAAGGGGCTGCGCAACAAGAATGAGACCGCTGGCATATGTCTAGTGATCCTCTTGCGCGCCGCCCGTCATTTCCCTTTGGACTCGGAATCCGCTTTCCTAAGCTATGTGATGGATATTCAGGACGAGTTAAGGGATGCCGTGTTTCGTCGGCATCCTACGGTCGGCGATGGCATCTTTTTCGAGCAAGACTTGACTACAGCTGCACTTATTAGTCTCATACATTTAAATCTTGACGTCCATGTAGATTCTATCGTGCAAGTTTGCGCACAGCCTTCTGCTCCTTTGTCATTCAAAGTGGCCATTATGCAGACGTGCTCCTATTTTGCTCGGGGACCGGATGCGCAAAAGTACCGCCGTCTTTACGTGGCCGTGGCTGGTTTCATCCAGCAGATGTTGAGGGTGAGTTATGCCATCTTCGAATAAGCGCTGGTACGGGCGACTGACGGATCTAGGCAATGTCCGCGGTATCGACGGACCTCTATATAGGCGTTCATGGATCGCATCGCAAACCATCGATAGCAGATCCAAGAACGGCAAACGAGATTGTGATATGCAACATTCTCAAATTCCTCAGTGCGTCTCCATTAAGTCTATTCGAGAGCGCATCACCCGATGCCAAAAATTCGGATTCGTTCTATGAAGAGATATATGAATCGTTTGTATCGTGTCTGGTGACAGCAAATGACACCGTGAGAACGTTGTCCAGACCGCTGGCCCAGAGTATTCTACCAACGAACGGCCTGCTCGCCTCTGTGCGCCAAGCGACTCCTCTTGACTCAGATAGTTTTAAACTCAAATTCTGGAAGCTAACGTAGGTAACACGGACGTCCCCGACTATCGCTAACAGCCTTGGCTAATCCGTTTGCAGGTCTTCTGTCCTGTTGGACATGTGCGATAAGTATTTCCAACAAGAAGATGTTTCCATTCTGAAAAACATAAATTCTTATTTACAGTCCGGATTGTTGCTGCTCTCCTCGTGTCGAGTGAGACCCCTCATCTCACCTTTCCCCTTCCTCGGCCCTTCTAATACATTTGTAGGAACTATGCAGACTGGCCGAGGACTTTCCCGAGCGTACAGCCGTCGCTGTCAAGGCAGAGTCGCTTCTTCTCGTAGCACTTTGTTCGCCAGAAATCGAGACTTGCCAGATCGTGACCTCAGCGTTGGGGCTCTTAAATGAGGAATGCCTGATCTTGCTAAGAGAGAGCCAGGACGCGAACGTGGCAACGCTTCAGCTGCCAAATTATGACATTTACGCCGATATTTCATCCCGTGCATTTAGGTTCACTGGCATGATGGCCTTCCAAAAGCGTACCCGAGCACTCTTGCGGCGTATCACCTACCCGTCCCCTAGTATACTTGACGCTTGGGAGCGCGCTTTTGAAAAATGGATTCACTTATCAAAGGACGTCTCAACAACGTCCAATGATGGTGTTGATGAGCGAGTATTTCTCGAATGGCGAAACTTGTCCGGATTTCTAGCTTCTCTTGGCGGGGTTTGTACCGCGGAACAGGCTTACAGTGCCTTAGAGGAGTCTGCTATGAGCGGGCTGAAATGGATTGACCGGGTAGTATCCGATGATTTCGAAGTCTCTATTCTTGACAAGTACCTTCGTCAGAGCACGCAGCTTCTCACATGTTCCAATGTCCGTGTGAGGGAAACAATAAGAGATGTCCTGTCTACAGAGATATCGCCACCTTTGTATCAACCATTGTTCAAAGCCTTAGAGGCAGAGCTCGAGAGCCTTTTCAAAGGCAACCTAGCTTCTGATAGAGACAGAGAGATCATCTTTGCTGAACAAGCAGCCTCTCTTCTCCGTACCCTTGTGGAGAAGTTGGAGTCGCCTTCTGAACTTGGTGCTGCGGCATGCCTGGATTTGAGCTCCATTGGTCTTGAATTTGTCAAATTTCTCGACTGCGCGGCTGAGAGCACATCCAGTTTGCGAGTGAAGATCAAGGTTTGCCAACTATGTGAATCTATTACCAAAAGAAAAGAACACTTGAACTTCCGTGACGACGTCAGGAAACGAAATCAGCTGTTGGAGTACATTTTCAGCTGGATCGCCCGACCTCGGTCCCCTAAATTTGATACCACTCGTGGGACGGCGCGACAAGATGATGCAGGGCAGTTGCAAAGAGACCTCGATAAAGCTTGTCTTCGCTGTCTTGCTAGCCTCACATACAGGCTCTCACTCCAACCAGGTGAGGGGCAGAGCGATGCAGGCGCTAGTGAGCTGAAGTCTCAGATGTTTCATACATATTTCAATCGGTTCCTCTCGCTTCTCAATTACGAGTCGGCCGAGAATGCTAGGGGAGAAACGTTAGCCCATGACGAGGCCGGGTCAACGTCCGCGCTTGCCATTACTATCCTTTCCAACCTCCTAAGTGCAAATATCGATGTTGGGCTGAAGCATTCTCTGAGCATTGGATACCATGAGAATATCGAAATCCGCACCGCTTTTGTGAAGGTGCTCTATAATATCTTGGTCCAGGGAACGGAGTTCAGCACTTTATCTGATAAGGCAGTTAACGAGAAATACAATGCTTTGCTACAGGTAAGACCAATCAAAAACGTTGTGACCGGCCCAGCTTACTCATAGTGACTTCACAGCTGCTTACCCAAGACATGAGCCTTGTCATTGCTATCAGCACAGCCTGTCCAAGCGGCGAGGTCGAAGAGTTGACAGTAGCCCTCCTAAACGTCTTCGAGTATCGCGGGCTTACGTTCAAACTTATGGAAGCATTGATCAAGCAAGAAATTGAGGATACTGGTATGCCACACCTCCATCTATGAATGCCATGTATACCAATTGACATCTGCCACAGAGAACGAAGCCGAACTTCTACGCCGTAATTGTGTTGCAACCAAAATACTTTCCATCTATGCAAGATGGAAAGGGTCACATTACCTCAAAGCTACTTTGCAAAAGGTAGTCGAGAGATTGACGTCGCAAGATCTTAATCTCGAGCTTGACCCCTTAAAGTTATCATCTCCAGAAGAGTTACAAAGGAACGCTACGCAACTACGAATAGTCGCGAAAGTCTTTATAGATGACATTTGTGCATCCTCTGCGAACATACCGCCCTCGTTCAGGAAGATTTGCAATATCGTAAGCCGTTCCTCCATAATTCGATAGCCTCAGTCACTAACATTTACGAGATCTCCACTGCTGTCATACCAAAGTTCCAGGAAGCAAAGTATACGGCCGTTGGAGCATTCATATTTCTTCGATTCTTCTGCCCAGCTATTGTCGCACCAGAATCGGAGAAGCTCGTGAATGAACCTCCTTCGAAGGATATGCGGCGAAGCCTACTTCTGATCGCCAAAGTCATACAGAATTTGGCGAACAACGTTTTGTTTGGTGCCAAAGAGCAATATATGGACCCCCTGAATGACTTTCTGACCGAGAATATCTACGACGTGACGACCTTTTTACGGGAGATATCGGTAAGTCATGCGTTCTCTCCACTCTCACTTCCTAGCTAAATCCTGCGTAGGTCCTCCCCGAGAACTTGGATACTTCGCAGTCTGATCTCGAATCATGTGACTTCGGGTCCTGCGTTATTTTACACCGTTTCCTGTATGAGCACCGGGATACCGTCAGACAACGGCTTCTGTCCCAACAACGAAGAGAACAGATACGTACCCCTGGTGAACTTCCTCGAGGCCGCGGGCCAGCTCTCGACGTACTCTCAACTCTGGTCACCACCCTGGGTCCACCATCTCTAGCGATCACTTGGAATCGTCCACAGATTTCTTCAAATTCCTTCGCCACGTACTCCAGATTTCAACACTTCATGCTCCGTAACGCGTTCCGCGACACTGGTTCCTATGTGGCATCACGCGCTATATACGACGGCGGCGAGACCAAAGTTTGTACCGAATTCCCTAGCCTGCAATTGTCTTACTTACGCCGTCTATAGGATGGTCTCTCTATTATTTTTATAATCCTTCGTCACATTGACAGAGATGCCGTGGACCATGATTCGTTGTTGTTTGCCTATTTCAAGGTTAGTCACCAGCCACCACCTTGTCACAGTCCATGCAGCTACTGCTCAACAATGCAGTCACAAGAAAACAGGCTATGTTTCGAAAAAGATTATTAACAGTAAATTATCTTAAAGATTGCGAGCCGTCTTTGGCATAAACCATTCGGCGTATTCATTGATGCGACATGCGATAACGGACCTACCGACGACCACGATTATCTCATGAAAAAGCTCGAGCTTCTCACTCCATCTGAAGTGTCAAATCAGCTGACCAGATGTTACGTTTATAATATGAACAGTACCTATAGGTATGACCTTCCCCAAATTGTCAAATCATACACTTACAAAAAAGCAGGAAGACATTTCGTCGGGACCTGCGTGTCGCTGGCAAGCGTGACACCAATCTGTTCGAGAGGTTGAATATTGAGATACATCTTCTTGGTACCATTCAGGAATTATGGGCTCATTTCAACATTGAGAATGCTCGATTTCCAAAAGAAATTCCTTGCGCCGCAAATGACGCACGACAGGTTTTCCAGCCCGTCACCAGACTCTCAAAGACCAAGGGAAAGATAGAGGTTATTATCAAGGTTGGCACTCAATTCGTCCAAATTACGACGGTAAGGAAACAGGAAGTTCATCCCAGCTATCGACTTAACGCCATAATAAATGACATCTTCCGCCTCGGGGATGTTGACGAAGCGCCAACCTCTATCCCAACTGAAGATGACTCCGCGTTTGGACTGCGTGCCGACAACGGCAAAATCGTCATGTACTTCCAAAGTCCCAAGAAGAACGAGATTCTCCAATCCATTCGGAACGCCAAGGCGAAGTATGGAAAGGACACCAGAACTGTGAAGTCGTTTGAGAGGCTCATCCGCCCACAAGACATACCTGGGACGCTGTTAAATCTAGCGTTAATGAACCTTGCAGCACCTGATCCGGTTCTCAGGATCGCCTCCTACAATCTACTAGGTGCTCTTTGTCAAGCTTTCAAATTTAAAGCCGCCTCGAAATTCATGTGTATTAATGGTAAGTCATAATGGTCATTTCCAACCGGTTTGTTCGTCCAGGACGACTAACATTTACCAGATGTACACATACCCATGGACGCAAATCAGTTCATCGTCAATATGAGCAAGACCCTGGCCCAAGAAGAACCACAGCTGACGGCCGATTTCCTGAACGAATTCTTCATGGGATGGGATAATTTCTCCGATGAACAGAAGCCATTAAGCCTCGCATACATGGCACCTTGGCTGTCGAGCCTACGGACATCGCTTCTTAACGATGAGAGCGACAGTGAAAGGGGCAAGGAGAAGATAGCTGCTATCTTCCAAAAACTTATCGATACTGCGGCGATGGAATCTTCTCTTTGCTTGACGCTTGAACATACTGTGTGGCCCGCGATTTACAAAGATGAGGTCCTCTTAGACATCTTTCTCGAGGAAGTCGTTAAGGCAGCTCTCATCGTCGGCCCATATGATGAGCAAACTCAGGCTTTAACCTCAACGGTGACAGCGATTGGTACGATAACACTTCGTGGTAAGGTAATCTCCCGCTTGCGAAAAGCTCTGAATCGATCGGTGCTTCGGCCTACGCGATACCTCCCCGAGAATGCGGTCTGGGACGAAATCTGCATTCTTCTGCAATTCTGCCTCGCATTGTCCTTCGACTGCGGTGTCCAGTCCCAGCTCTACATGCCGGAAATATTCCATATTGTCACAATGCTCGCAAATACCGGATCGGCCGACGTCCGCTTATCAGTTCAGCGGCTGCTGATTAATTCTCTCCATGCCGCGTGCACTTCTTTCAACCTAGACGACACCAAACTATCCAGTTTGTGCAGCGTTCTCGGCGTGGTTTCGGATCCTAAGAGTGACAAATTTTCCGTCTCATCAAACTCAGCCCGGGAGGGAGCCACGGCGGCTACAGTTCATGATAGCACCGAACAGCTTGCCATCTTACTCTTCGAAACCTGTACTGTCGCTGCGCCTTCCGTTGACTTGGCGAACACGTGGCGATCTAGGTGGATGAGCCTGGTTGCTAGCACTGCATTTCAGAACAACCCTGCGATTCAACCACGAGCTTTCATCGTCATGGGCTGTCTAGCACGGGAAGAGATCGACGATGATTTACTCTACCAAGTTCTCGTGGCTCTTCGTCATAGCATCACTCGCTTCGGAGAAGATGGTTCCACCGACATGCTTGTCGCCGTCGTAACCGCTTTATCAAAGATGATATCCAAGCTGACCTCAGCATCTCGCTATGGATTGCAGCTCTTCTGGCTTGCCATGTCGCTAATTCGTCTCATGCCAACAGCTCGCCTTTTTAACTGTGCGACGCAATTGTTGGAAGCTGTGTTAACAAATATTGGTACGTCAGGTGAGCTGAGGAGTGAGAAAACGGCGTCGTTTCTCCTACAAGGCCGTGCCACGCTTGAGGAGGCCACTCTCCCACTAGATGACGTGTACGGTGTGCACTTCACGCCTGATAACTTCCATTTCGCTGTCTGCGCCTGTCTGGTGCGCGGACTCACCGACCCCACCACGAAGCAGTCTACGCTGCGGGTCGTATCGACCTTTTTAGAGTTGACGACGAGCCCCCTCTCCGCAAAAACATCGAAGATCTCGTCAAGTGTCTTCTATCAGTCTCCGTACATGATCCTGATACTGTCGAGGGTGGTCGATCCAGAGCAAGCTAAGGGGTGCCTTTGGGCTGCTGGTATCAACCCAGCCACCATCGCCAACCTCACATTCGATCGCAATATACGCCATACGGAGCATATCAGAGACCAAGACCTCCTTCTCCATACCGCTATCCAACTCGTAGATTTCCTCAATCTGGAGGATGATATTCAAACGCATATTTTGCTGTGGCTAAATGATCTGGCGATAGAGAGGCCTAAGGTCATCATCCCCTTGTGAGTAATGGCCGCGCTTATGATGACGGCGTCAGAGATTTGCCTTAGCTAATAGTTCGGTCCCAGGTGTTCGGCCATCGTGTCTCTCATCGACGCAGCCCTCCTCTTTGCTCAGAAACCGGCGGCGATGAAGGCGGCGCATGAATTACTGCGAATGGTGACCTCCAATCCCAAGTTCGCGGCTGCTAGGGAGGACCACGATACCCTTACCGACATCTTGGAGGATATGGGATTCGAAGGGCTGTGGCGTTCCAATTCCTTCTTGCAGTCTCGAGAATTCGACAAGCAACTCATAGGACTCACGGAGAAGCTAATCGAAGTGAGTCTATCTCTACTAACCACTTCCGCACAGGAGATGCGACACTCCTCCTCACGTAAGCAGATGTCGACTAACGGTTCCGTAGCTCATTATCATGTGAAACTCAACGAGAAGAACTACGTTTTAGAGAGTAGAAACGAAGCGCGTTGGATCAACTGAGCCTGTACTTTGCATAGCAAGCGAGCCTTGGATAGCTTCCAATCCGATGGGGGATGTCCGAATATATCCAAGGTATATCAATGGCTTAAGGGATAGGGGGGAGGGAGGGGAGAAATGGGAGAAATAGGAGAGATAGGAAGGGGGCGCAGCTAAGAAGTAAAAGATGAATGAATGATGTGAACGACATTCAGCGCTCGCCCGTTCCAGCAGCAGAACGGTGCCACGCGCGTATCACGAACGAACGAATTTGATCATATGATACGTTGAACTAAAAAAGAAATGTTGCCAATTGATGATATCGCGTGAGCATGGTTGGTTGGTTAGTTCCTTGTGCAGACATTCAGCCAGCGACAATGACTCGATGTGAAAATGTTACATCGACGCATGTTACGTCGTAGCTTGAAAGTGATAATTGAGAATGAGCCATGCAACCCAGCACACCTACTTACCGCCCTACCTAGTTAACTTGACGATTGAGAGTACTGACTTATACCTGCTGCAACTATATGCAATGATTAGATACCACAGACACCGCCGCTGCTTGTGAAACAAGCCTTTTTTTATTCTGATATTGAGTAATAAGGTAGATACGAAGTCGTGCGCGGAAGTGAGTAAAAAGTTAGTTGTTATTGAAACTACCAAAGGTTATCTAATGAAAAAAAAAGAGAAATGGGAAATGGGAAATGATAGATTGTACGCGCACCTACCTGCTGTATGTAATAGTAATTGCGATGGTAAACAAATTTATTTATTGACTCCTTTTTTTCTCTTTTTCTTTTTTTTTCTCGGCTTGGGAAAGCCTACCAAGGGATCCAGTCTATCGATCCTCGCTCACTCACTTACTACTCACTCACGCAATTCGGTTTCATTCATTCTATACGGAAACAAGTAGGTTCTCATTGATTATCTCAAGGAAAAGAGTCTCTATCCTATCGGGAACCCACGACCACATTGGAGGGACGAACCCGATTAAGTAGCTAAGTGAAGTGACGGCGCGACCGCGGGCAGGCGAGTAGATCTTGCTCAACCCTCCCCGAGCTCAAGTTCAAGATGTTCCCGTCGGCCTCTCTTTCTCTTTCTCTCCCTCTCCTCCCCGCTCTCTCCCCCCCTTTTTCGTCTTTTGAGAAGTCGGGACTAGACTAGAATAGACGATGTGTCTACCGCGTTGCGTGTGCCGAGGAGTCTTCGTGACGGAGTGGGCTTAGCGCTGCTACGACCAACCCGGTCATCGACAGACCGGCAGAGGGGCAGGCTGGTTGAGGCAGTGAGTCGGCGCCATCGATGTTTTCCCCCGCTCCCTATTCTATATGGGCAGATAGAGAGCATACACGGGAAAGGATAGATGGATGGATGCATATCAAGCCAAGAAGAGGGGAAACCCCCCCCCCCCAAAAAATAACAAATCTGCTTCCTAGAGAGTTCGAAGCGTGTGGGTGAGGGCGTCTTCAAAAGCCTCTTCGGCCCCTCGACCTCCAACCGGCGACGGGCAGAACCTGCCGTAGATCCTGTATGGCCGGCAATCCTCCTGCTGCTGCCGCCGCGCGCCCGGGGGGGCGACGACGACGTCTGCGAGGGCGGACACGCAGGCGCGCGCGAGATGCCCGGCCTCCAGCGGGACGAAGAGGTAGGGGACGTCTTTTTTTTTGAATTGTCGCCGTGGCGACGGGTTAGTTAGTCTGATGATACGATTTGCTGTTGTTCTTTATTTCGGATGGCACGGAGGGGCAGGGGAGGGCAGGATAGGAGAGGACAGGGCAGGACAGGAGGGTGGTGGGCTTTTTTGTGAGCGCGTAACGAGCGAGTTCGGCTTCTGAAAAAGTGTGTGTGCGTAGAGAGAGGCTGCAGCGAGGATCACTTACTGATGAATTCTCGAGAATCGTTGCAGTCGATGCGAATCAGCCCTTCCAGGGCCTCCATGTGAGCAGCGCCCGGGAAGATCCACGGATGTCGCCCGCCCGCCAGTTCCGACTGTTCGTTCCGGGACCAGGCATCGACGAGACGGCCCCGACGGGCCCCGTCGGGCTGAAGAACCGCTAGGCTAAGAGCCACTAGAGATCAATTGGGGTCAGAATCGCGATCAACAAGTTAGTTGGACGTGGTGGATAAGTGTTATATAGGTGTAGAAATGCAGAGCCTTCGGAGCATACATAGCCCGGCCACGGCGAGAGCCTCGACACTCCCGCGAATAACCAGAAACAGAGACGAGAAGAGGAAGGTCGTCGAGAAACAACTTACTGACTGCTACGATCTCACCCCGATACTCGATCTTCAGGATAGCCCCTTCCACCCCCTTCCCCTGGACGTGGCAATTCAGAACCGCCGCCATCGCGGCCTTGAACCTCTCTCTCATGGCGTCCAGGGCCTCCGACCCTTCGCCGGAGTCCGCTTTGGAGGTGATGACGCCGGTGCTCTGTTTTACCTTGAAGGCGTGATGGGCCGCAAATTTGGCGACATTGTCGAGGTCGGCATAGGACGCGGTGCTCAGATGCACATGGTGATCGTTGACCGTCTGTACGATTGTCGTACCGAATAGGAATGGATCATACATCGCGGTAGCGAGCCGATCCGACATCGTTCGTCCCTCTCCCTCTCTGCCGAATATAGAAGCTTATATAAGTAGGTGCGTGCTATAGACGCTTTCGTCTCGTAATTATAGCTGGCCTTGTGGGCAAGGAGTTTTTTCTTATATGAGGCGAAATCGCGCGTCTTGATTGTGAGGGGAGGAAGGTTATGAATATATATATATGGACTGGCAGTATAATGACTCTTACCGGTTATCAAGAATATGTTTTCAAAAGGAAAATAGGGAACAAAAATAGATAAATAATACAAGAGGTAGAGTGAGATAAATGTAAAGGGGTAGCGTTGCTAGGGAGGTTAGAAATAGGACCCAACCGGCAGAGCGGGATGCAAGGGGATGTCAGATCCCAGTTGTCATAAACTGTCATTCATTGGACTATAACGTCTCAATTTACACCTCGTAACACTAGAGGCCCGAATCATTAGCCGCGAGACCCCTTAGCCAGTACGTGCTCGTCATCTGTCGATGATCTGGTTTTAGATACGTTAGGTGTGCTAGCGACTCCCCCACAGCGCCATCGGCTCTCACGGGCTGGTGAAGATATTCAGCGTCGGCGAAGACTGATGACCCTCTTTGCCGCGCATCTATAAGTGTATCGTGGGCCATCGTGTTTTGAAGTTCTCCTACCTAACTACGTATTAGACGAGGGAGGCAAAGAAAGAGTCCGCGTGTGTGATTAGTTCAACTTGGTTCCTACGAGAGTGGGTAGAGTGGACGTCCCTGACAATGCCTATCAGTTCTTCAAGATAGTATCTCCTAGTCAGTATATATAAGCGAGGCGAAAATAGATTGCCGAAGTAACTGTTAGCTATATCATCACCATCCAAGCGACCCAGGTCCACCAACACAATCAACACCTAAGACACCACACCAAGGCCCAACGGCGTAGGTTAGTCGTCACGCCTACATCAGCCAAGGGTAAACCAACGCGTGGTGTGTCCTAAGAAGGAAGAGTACAGACGACAAGCAGTATCCCGCCTCCTCTAACTTAGGAGACGGCGGTGCTACGTCTATACAAGGCTGCCCTTCACCTCGCTGCCGCTCAACAATTCCAACATCGTCCGAAGCAGTTCCTACGACTAAGAGGCGGCTTATGGACAATCTTCTTCAATTAACAGTGACACTGTGTTTTTAGAGAAGTCACTTTACTACTATAACATGCATGGCATCAAGACGTCAGTTTCGACTTCATAATTCCAGCATCTAGTTCAAGTGAACACGCCAATCTTTTCATGCCACTGCGAAATGATAGCTAAGAGCTATGTGGAGTGCACTATATTGTATTCAAACGCCGGTTCTTGTCAGGTGGCCGACCAAGTAGCTGCCAGACATTGCAACTAAGTACAAGGGTATAAGTTATAAAGCAAAGAAATGTTTGATCAACTAGTCAGCATGTCATATACAGTGTTGGACAAAGCTCCTAGAGAAGCGAATAGCTCTTTGAGTTGGCTCTCTAGTATTATCCCCTTTGCCCAGAAGTAAGTCTTGCATCCTTTTTGCCGCTGTCACTAACATCAGTTAGATACAGATCCAGCGCGCACAAAACTAGAAGAGAGCAAACTCTGCCTCAGATTGCAGTCATATCCTAATTATCCTCAGCACGTTTCACATCGACGCCCGTAGCCGTGCCAGTAGCTTCGCTCAATTCTGTCTTCTCGATAGATGATGCGGCGACGGGTGGCCTATCAAAACGGTAGAGTGGTTCGAGTACGGCGTCCTTCTGGAAAAGAACCCAGCGTTTGAACCACCAGGGTATAGTCTTGGTGAACTGGTACTTGATAAACATCGTCGAGGGCACGGCAAAGATGTAGTCCAGTTCCTCGAGGGTGCGCTGCTTTGTCTCTGGCACCCACAAGAAGATCAAGACGAAGCCCACAACGTTAAACCCGGCATATAAACCGAAAGCGCCCTATATTGGAAAGCAATAATTAGCTTGTTTCTCTAGTCATCTTACTTGCGGCCTAGACCTGGAGGTCTCTGGGCCCCAACTTCGTAGTGATATAAAGAGGTGCTTACCACGACGCCCAGCGTGGACAGAATCCTAGGGAAGGTAATGCCCAGCACGGCAGCCCAGAACAAGTTTGTCGCCACGGCAAACGCCATACCAACTTCACGATGGGAGAGGGGGAAGACCTCAGCACTATAAGCGAAGGGAACAGGGCCTTCACCGGGCGAGTAGAACGCTGCGAAGATATAAATGAAGACCGCCACGAGGGCAACATGGGCTGTCGAAGTCTCGGGTAGTAGATTGAAGAGACCGGCTGCAAGCAACGACCACGCCATGTTCGGGAACGTGAAAAGGAGTAGCGCACGGCGACCAAAGGTATCGATTGTCCAGAACGCTGGGAATGCGAATATGAAATTGATGGCACCAAAGCCAAATGAAGCGAGGAGGGCCTGGTAATCACTGGCCCCAGCGGCCCGGAACACAGTCGAAGAATAAAAGGCAATAATATTGATACCTTGGGAAACAAGTCAGACTTCGCATTTCTATACTGGCAATGGGATTTTGGGGTTGTCAGAACTCACCACACAGTTGCTGCGCAATCATGACCACAAACGCAGCACCAGTCGCTCGTCGGAGACGAGGGACCCTAAACAAATCGATGAAGCGGGTGATATAGGAGGACTGTCCAATAACTTTGGATTCGATCTGGACTTGGGCGTGGATAGCATAGAGATCGCGAGCTGCCTGGATAGGAGTATTGCGCAGCTTTAGTAGCGATTCCATCGCCTCGGGAAATCGACCCTTCTTGATGTACCAGCGAGGACTCTCAGGGCAAAACAGGATGAGAGCACAGAGGGGGACGGCCGGAATGAAGGCCGATCCAATTTGCACTGGATTTGGAGCCGTTGTTAGCATACGATCCATGACAATTCAACGGAACTACTCACGACGCCAGGCAATCGGTCCAACACGGCCAACGATTAGATTGGCGATTGTTCCAAGCCAGATTCCAAACGCAGTCCACATTTGCCACGTCATTGTCAATGCTCCACGGATGGCGGCCGGGCTGTTCTCGGCGGCGAAGATGGGCACAGTTGAAGCCTTGATACCCATGCCAAGACCAAGCAGGATTCTCGTAGCCAGGAGTTGCTGCCAATTTTGGGTGACAGCGCCGCCGATTGGAGTGATCAAGCAGAAGATGGCCGAAATAAAGATGGTACCTAATCATGTCAATACTGGAGCCATTCGCAATGGTACATAGTATCACAAACCTCGTCGACCGAAATAATTGTTCAACGGATCAGAGAACCAGCAACCCAACAAAGCCGAACCGATATACGGGGCCGAGTTGATCAGGCCGACTAGGAAGACATCGCGGGTTGTTTCGGAGCCAATACCAAACTGGAGCGGAAAAGTCAGGTTGGCACCGTTGCTGCCCTCTTGATCCCAACCCTGCACGGCGGCTCCTATAGAGCAGGTGGCGATGGTAAGATACAGTGTCGTGGGAACACTCCACTTGTGAGTGATCTCACGCTTGAGAGCATAAATCTCGGCCTCGTCGAGAGCTTCAGCACCCTGGATGTCTTCAAAGCAGGTGGGATCCTGCGCAACGAGAGCCGCCTTTCGTAGCAGTGGTACATAGTTGTCCAGCCCATTCTCGTGGGCAAACTCCTCCGCGTCGGCAAGAAGCTGCCCACGTGGGATACCAGCAAGAGGATTTTGGATCCTGCTCACTAGTTAATTCGAGTACGTGATTATCAGGTTGTAGCTACGCACCTCGCCTCTAAGTTCTTGTTGATATCGACGTGAACCACGGTGGGGTGATTCCCCTTCTCCGTATCGCTGACATGCTCGGGGCTGATTCGACACATATGTTAGTGACAGGCAATGCTACTTCTTGGTTGACCAGAATGAGGAGGCAGGTATCTCTCTGTGTGTAGATACTCACGCCAGAGCGGCCGAGTCGTATGCCGCCGATGGGCTGTGAACGCCATGTTAGACACCACTCTGCGTCACTTGACTTTGAGCCCCCGAGAGTGATATTCTTTTTCTTTGCTGCAGGGAAGCTTACGTTGACACAAAAACCTCCTTCTCCGACATGGTCGCTGTCTTCTGCACGCCTTCTGCACGCCTTCTCGTGTTGGCAATTCGGTGTAAGAAGGGAAACAGGAATGGAGAGCTGCAGCTCAAGCTGGATGAGTTGCGATGTGATCGAAACGCCCCGTTTGCGCCTGTGGCGACCGTCTTGAGTGGAGGAGAAGCGAAACAAGGCGGGTGAGAGCCGGAAGGTGTGCAGAGAAGAGCCGGGGCCTTTCATATTTATGATAAGGTAGGCGGCCGGTGATCGAATATTGCAACTACACCTACCTGAACAGCTCGATCCCACCTGCCCTAGCTATTATGCATGTGCTATGTAATATCTACCTCTAGTGTAAATGCAGGCAGTAGCGCCCCAGCTGCAATAGCGGAGATACACTCCAGTACAGATGCAATTGTCCCAGTCCTGTCTTACGTGGTGCAGGGATATGAACAAGGATTCGGCATTGATTATGGCACACACTGCTATCTACTTATTACATAAGAAGGTAGACGGATATGACATTTTTGCAGATGTACTCTGACAGGAACCGTTTATACGGCACCTATTCTCACTTCAAAGACCGGTGAAGTAGGCTCCCAGATAACTGTCATGATATGATACGATATGCCCTTTCAGCTTAGTCACGAGGTCAAGTCCAAGTCCAAGTCCAATATAGGCCAAGTAATTCGCCTGGGCACATGATCATCCCCAGAATTCCTTCCTGCGTGCTCGCACGATCCGAACTCCGATGGGCATCTTCAAGTTCTCTGCTACACTAAGCGGATAGTGCAGCAAGGCACTTGGAGCTTTACCTAATTTTATGCATGCCTACTACCCAGTATTGTAGTATTGTGTCTCGTCCCATCCCATAGACATGGGCTTGGGGTCGGCTGTGGAACACAACTAGCGGTCGTGATATACCAGAACAGGAATGGTGATATGGTGAATTGTTATGTTTAGGATTCGACAATAGAGATACGGAGTACCTAGAAGCTCTATTTGGGGTCCGATCTGCGAAGGCTGAAGAATGAAATATGGAGACTTGACACTGCAAAAAGCTTCCATCCGTTCCTCGGTTAAAGATCTACATGTGTACAGCAAACCTTCTGCTGGCTGTTCAGCCGCCTGCTTTGAGCCCTAATAGCCTACCTGGTGCACCGCAAGCGTTCTCTTGTTCGCTTATCATTCATACATCAGCACGGCGGTCAGCATGACCTCTTTTTCGACTTTTATCGAGCTTAGGTTTTCCTACCGTATTTTACTGTGCCGCTCGGGGGAGGACCCCAATGATTCCGTGTGGGCCCGGGGGGAGGCTCTGGCGGCAACAAAGCGATGCGATTACCCAACTGCCTCGAGCCGAGTTGCTACTACCTACATACAAAGCATAAGTACTGCAGGATTTGCGCACAGACCAAAGGTAACAGGGGATGTAGTGCCTACGCTAGGTAGCTCTCGCGCATGGGGTAAGGTAAGTCGATGGATTGCGCTAGCGGCCAACTTGATTACAAAACTACCTAATCGAGCATAATGCAGAATAGCAGTGTTTAAGCTAGGGTAGGTAGTTCTGAATGTACTAGGGCGAGGTGCTTCGTAGGAGGTACTGTAAGGTAGTGTCTATCAGTTATGCGCCCCGCCGAATAAACGTACGGACAATGGTGTAGGTAGGTACTTAAGGCAAGAGGGAGAATCTCGCAATTGGACGGTAAATCTGACAAATATCGGCGCCAATCGACGATGCCTGCAGTCTTACGACCTCCTCTGGCCTGAAAGCAGAGGCAATTAGCCAGCGGGCCGGGTTTTTGGAGAGCACATGCGCAGGTGACAAGGTAGAGCTGTGCCGGTATCTAGCGCGCCGCTGGCGGCAGTGGCTTTCCCACTAAGCGTACCGAGTCAGTGCTAAGGATTCGACGCTGCCGGTGGCTGTTTCGACACCTGCTCCTGCGATTCCCCCAGATAGAACCGGACAGTACCCCAGAGTACACTACGCCTGACATTTACCTACGAGAAATTAATCTACACTAGTATAGTAGGTTGGGGTGGACCGAACCGAGACATTCTCTCGAATAAGAGAGAAGACCTAGTGCCGCTTAACCTTGTTTTAGTGTTAGTAGTGTAGGTAGGTATTTCTTGATTCTCGTCCATTACTAAGATTTTAGATAGCTACCTAATGTTATACCACTACAAAGTACCCCAGGCTTAGGTTAGACGTCCACTATATCTATCAGGTAACTTCATGCTCTGCTCTCTCGTCGAGCTAAGATAGCAGACAAAGCTTGAATGACTGTACCTACTGCAAAAGTCTGCGAGAACTAGTGGAGTAATGTGGAATTAGGTATGATAAGCAACTAACCAGGATACTAGTATCATAGTTGTCGCCCGTGACAACTCGACACCGACTTCTCAATCCTACAATATAAGCTATATTAGCACTGGTGGGTATGAACTGACTGCGGTTGAAAGCGCAGGTTCCAAGTTACTCTATCTGGTGTAGTTCGACCCTTAGGCCTGAGATGTAGTAGTCAAGGACCATAGCATAGAATATCACCACACTACTACGGTCCAACTACGGTACTTACCAGTAGTGTGGCTTCTCCGCACCCCCATTCGACAATTGTCTGCAGCCCATGGGGAGAGCCTTCCCGTGGTTCGATTTAAAAGATGACCCGCGACGGGGAAAAAAAGGCCGCGCTACGGCGTCGCCGAAAGTCTCAGTGTAGATACCTTATACATGTACTGTGCTGTATGTCTCGGCCGCGAGTTGGTCGGTAAGAAATGTCGGTAACGATGAAGAGAAGGCTGCGTGAGAATATCTGGAGCAGCTGAAAAGAAAAAGGGTCTCATAGTTAAAGGGAAGAACAAGACGAGTACGAAGTAGTCAGTATATGAGTTGAAGAACTAACCTAGGTACTTCGCATATTAGTGTACACTTGAAATCCTGTATTACCTCACGCCTGTCAGCTGATCAGCGTCGGTATTCACGGATTTGTTCTCTTGCATGGAAGTACACGTGGAGGAGTGTAGATTAGGTACATACATGTGCACACTAGCAACATATGGACATGCCCGCATACGCGCTCTCGTGGCGGCCGCCGACGAACCTTCACTTCGCGAGGAAGTATCATGCCATGTCAATGTCGTCGTCTTGCTCTCGAGTCGGCATCCCCTTGCTACCGATTGAATTGATACATTAGCTATTTAGGCAGCTGTCATACCTGCCTTAATAGACGGACGGGCTCCCCGTCGACATAACGCCTTGCTGCCCTTTTCTTCGGGATGCGTGCCAAAATGGATGCAGCATGCATGCATTAATCGACGACAATGTCAGCTTTTGAATGCTTCCGCCTATCAGCCTACCGAAACGACACCAACCACAATTTCTTGGCTCGGTCCGATGTCGCATTGCAATGCTGTCGCCTCATGTCAACCCCTCTCTCTTCCCATCTCCCGTAGATGGCAAGGCTCGTTTTGTTGTTTTATCGATTCTTTCTCTACGATACTACCGGTTGGTAACAGTGTCGGGACGACTAAGAGCGCGTACCTCGAGGCTACCAAGTACCGTCAAACGCACTTAGAGATAACAATATATGAGTCGTCGTATTAAGTAACTTTGAAGAAAGCCTCGAGGCTCAGAATGTCAAAATGACGAACGATGCTCGAAGCAGAACCCACAATACCAAAAGCCCGGCGTAGAGCGGCCGCAGTACATACATAGCCTCGCATAACCCGCCGCCGCCTGTGACGGCGTAAATCTTAAACCTGTTCCGCGATGTGTTGTTTAATTTAATTTTAAAGCCCTTTTAGCACTATTTTAAGCTCCTGTCACGGGTAACTACAGATAAAAGTTCGTGACCCAACTACTTCGTAGTTATTTCGACAGACTTCAAGCCTACATCATATCATGCAGGTGCATAAAGTGTTATTTTATAGACAAGACATACTGAACGCTTATTATAACTTCCTAGACTTGTTTTCTTCTTCTTTACTATCATGATCAAGCAGTAGTATTTACATACATATATATAGAAATAAATAGAGCCGTCTTCTCTTTATGGATAAATAAGATCAAGAGTATTTCGCCACACGTCTATTAAATGGCGTCGCCGCGCCATTCCCATACGCCACTGGCTGGCTGGCAGGCAGGTACCAAGGCCCCCCCATCCCAGACATCGATGCAAGTAGCATGCATGCATGTATATCCTAGGTAAATACAAAAGATGGAGGATTAAATAGTAAGTATGCACAACGAAAATAAAACAGAAACAAAAAAACAATGAGCTTTTCGGCTACCATGATCGTGCTATACGCCTGATTTCGCTTCCAGAAAAGAAGAAAGATAGAAAGGAAGAAAAGGGGTATCTAGAAGCCTACTGCTCTGCTACGGAGCGGGCCACCACGTCCGGCATGGCATCTACCGAAGGCAAGAGGATAATGCTTAGGCAAGCTAGCAGTAAATATAATCACGCGCTGTAAGAAGGGTGAGAGCACAACGGATCCTATATGCGTCGGTGGGCGTCCTCGTCAGGTGTTTCCTTCAGCAGCCGCAAAGCGTTGGCCTTGGCGATCGTTAGACTATTCAGTCGTCGGATAGATGACATGGCCAGGTTCGCATACTGTTGCTGCCAGTATTCGGCCGCTGGTATGCCTTCGGTAGGCATCTGGTCTTTCTCTAGAGGCTCTCCCGGGTTTTGGCGACCCATTTTCCACTTGGAATGCGGCACCGTCTCCGTGAGCGTGAAGGTACCTTTGATCCCCCCGTAGTGCAAATCCCACTTGCACAGATATTTGGTGTAGTCAGGCCCGATTTCGAGCCTATGGACCGCCCTCTCGGGCCGTATCATGAAGTGCCCGCCGACGAGCGCAGCCAGGTTGATCAAGAATGCTTCTTTGGTGAGCGCCTGGTCCGCGATGCTACGAATCACCGCTCGGACGAGCGCCACCACCTCGGCCACGGAGGGGCGAGGACCAGGCTCGCCGCTCGGATCGTACCAGGTGCAAGACGTCAACGTCACGACGAACACGCTCTCGACTTCGTCATGATTTGTCTTTTCCGGCCCGTCGAGGTCGATCTTGTCGACTCGAGACGGGTTCTCCGGATTCAAATACATCGCCGAAGTCCGGTCGAGCATCGTGTATCCCAGTTGAGATCCATTACCGGCATCGTTAGGTGGTATACTCGTATTCGGATTCGGATTCTCATTTCCGTTGACGGTATTCCGCCCGTTCACCATGACAATGGGTGGCGGTGGCGTCGCAAGTCGCACAGGACCCCCGGGCCTTTCGGGAACTTGAAGCGATAATCGGCCCGGTCGAGGTGGTCGGGCACTCTGCGCAGACATTGGCTCTGGAGTCCGCATCGAAGATTCGGGTTCAAGGGGAGGCATGTGCATGGGTGCTGGCGCGCCTGAGTGGGGGGTATGGTCGTACATGATGGGTTGCGGTGGTACGCCCCGATCAGAGGGATAAGCTGAAAGGGGACTGTCCATGTTACGATTCATAGGTGGCCTCCCTCGGGCCTTGCCGCTCGCAGAGACCCCAATGCTTCTCCAAGCAGAAGAGACTGCCTTGGCTCCATGGCGGCGGCCTAAGGGCTTACTTTTGGGGCTCACCGCTGACCGAGGCTCTGCAGACTCCATCCAAAAAGAGCCCCTTGTCGTCGGCGTTATCGCAGAATGCGGGTAGGCTGGTATGTGGTCTCGATGCATATCTTGCTGCCAAGGATATAGACATTCAGGCCCCTGCAGTGCGCTCGATCTTAGATCGACTGGAGGGAAGACGAAGGCTTGCCTCGAATCGGGATGGGCTGTCCATGAATTGAGCGTGTCGGGACGAGAGGGGTGACCGTCGCCGGTAAAAGCTGGCGAGTCAAGCCTCGGTCTCTGTGACGGTGATCTACTCAAGCCATCCTCCTCGGGGCGCTTTCTACCCCGACGCGGCCGTATCTGAGGTAACAGGGCACGCAGTGCCATGTCATCCTCGGCGGCGACACCATCGCGACCTTCTTCGCAGACAGGATTGCCATCAGTAGGTATCTGTGTCCAATACGGATGCGGATTGTCTAATAAGTAGTCGAAGAAGGCATTCACGTGCATCGAATGCATCCAACGCTAAATCACGTCAGTCGCGTTCGCGCAGCAAAAGACGGGATGGCATACCTTCAGTCGCACGGCATATTGTTGTATCTTCTGAGAGCTCTGTCCCTTCTCGTGGTCCGGCGGCTCCACACCCAGCCTGAGAGCCAACTCGGCCCAGGTCTTTATCTCCTTCTGATGGAGTTTCGCAATGAGCTCGAACAGCGAGAAGGTGCTGAAGCTCTTGCCCTCGCTCTTGGGGGGCGTGCGAAAGGCCTCCCTCAGGGACGTTGTGTCCACGTCCAGGGGTACGGCAGGATTGCAGTGAAGAATGAAGCTTACGTACGCATCCTCGATGGTCCCGCTAGTCACCGACCGGTTGGGTAGCATCGGTCGGACGCCGGGGGACTTGGGAGTAGTGTTACCATTTGAGGACGTGGGCGTGAGGTGATTGAGTCCGTTGACGCCGGGCTGTGGAGTGAGCGCCATCTCCACACGGATGGATGACTGTTCAGCTTCGCTCGCGGCGAGGCGTCCATATACGGCGGAGCTGCGGGTGCCGGCCGATGGCGGATTTGCGAGGGGGTTAGGCTGTTAGGTAGTTCAGGTAGTGTAGGTAGTGTAAGTAGTGTGAGTAGTGTAATAGCTGCCGAGCTTATGATTATGTTCGAGCCATATAGCACGCACTTGGCCGTTAGAGGATCCTTGGGTCAATGTAACGGCAGCGAGACACAGGTAGGTCGGATCGCTCTGAGGTTTCTGGGCAAATTTGATGTTGGTGGCCAGCACCGTTCGGCCCACAATGGAGGAAATTTGGCCAGACCAGGGGCGCGCCGTTCGTTCTTGGTCGCGATACAGCAGAAAAGTAGCCGAGATGGTGGCTTCGTCGGCTAAGACTGGCGTTGAGGGTGCATGTACAAGCAAAGTACAGTAGGTATAGCCATTTACCGGAAGGGTGGAATCAAGAAGTGTTGTGCGACTGTCACTTGCATCAAGCTGGATGGCAGGACTCGAAGGTATCACAAGACTAGCACAGAGTTCTACCGGGTAGGTATCCCATCGAACAAAAGAAAAAGAAAGAACCTTGGAAGAGCCTTGCGCATGGCGCGAATGATAGGTATAGGATGGACCATGGTACTTACAACACCTCCTTTCGCGGAAGCAGGTCAGATCTATTTTAGGAAGCCTAGGGCGGGCACTACTAGTACCAAGTCACGTGAGACGGCCCCTTGTCCTGTGTCCTGAAACTGTAAAGGCTTCTAGAAGGAAGATGTTCGCCCGACAGATTGGGAGGTACAGGTACCTTATTTTTTAGGTCAGACTGGGGACGATGGAACCGACTTTTAACGCATCTTTTCGCGAAGCGGGAAAATGTGAGCTCAGTCGTGTTACATCATCTATATACCATGTTGTTCTTTTGGCTAAGGAGGCGGGCAGACTTGAGCTACCAAGGTAGTTCACGGAACTAAGAAATAGGTAGCAAAGATAGGGGAAACTGACATGCCGCATGGCGCCATCATCTGGTCTAACTAAGGTACCTTAATACATGTAGTATAACCTTTATCCCGGTTACAGACATGACCGACCTCTGGCACATCAAATATAGTATACATGTAGGAAGTATATGTATATGTAGAAGAATTGGACAGGTTGTCTGACACTCTAGGGGCTTGGAGGTTATATGAAATCGAATATAGATAAGAAAATCAAAGCACCCATCCATTTGATTGTCTAGGTAGCTAAGTAGGTAGGTTATGAGCTTAGACCAGGTAATAGGTATGTTTAATTTGAAGTACCGTGCAGTTTGATTCACAGCGATACTGAAAATAGGTAGAGAGTCTTCACCGGCAAAGCTTTCGACTAAGGTAGAGACGACTTGCTTGGCGCTACCGGGCTTTTAGTAGCTACGGTTTGGCATGTGAGCTAACCGTCCCGATAGGTACCTTTTGGTTCCATTAGTGTACCAGTGAAACAAAACAACAGGGGTGCTCCAATTGAGGCCATTCGGAAACGTCCCGGTATGTTCTCGGATCGTAAGGCGCTTCATGTTAACTACTTACATACTAGGCAAGTATCGTAGTAGAATACCTACTTTTTGATGTTTGAAAGCCGGCTCCCATCTCGAGATATACACCTAAGTTAGCTGGATACAATTCGCATGTGAAATTCAGTTAGTCTGTACCTAAGTGATTTTGGCTTGACGCCAAGGAAAGCAGGAGATTGGTCACTTCGTCCTGTTTCAGTGGGCCTCAATCCCAGGTTGCGGGGAACCACCTTTTCAGCGGCGTAGGTACCTGTAAGTACCTACCCATCATTCCTGGGCCCCGTGCAAGGGAAACAAACATCGGTCGCCGTCAGTGATGTAATCGGACCTCGGCACAGCTTCGACTTCTAGCGGCCGGCAATCATAGCGAAACTTTAAGCCTACTCACATCCTCTACTCTACATACATGTAGCCTCCTACCACGCAAGCGGTCGTTCAGATATGAGGACTCGTTATTGTTGCATTCTACGACCTCGAGAATACATTGAGATATCTTGAGTTCCCTCCCTGCCGATTCTCCCTTTCGGTACACTCGTCTAGCGAAGTACAGTCACGACACGACACGACGTGACTCGACTCGACTCTACAAGAACGAATCTCCAAGAGCCGAACGAACCACGAGACGAAATCATGACCTCAAAGCCCGTCGTCCCGCAAAACGACAATGTTGCGCACGCCCTCGCCGGCGCCGGAGGAGGAGTTCTCTCCATGGTCTTGACGTACGTGCCGCGACTGTGACCGCGACCACGGCCACGACCACAAGTACAACCACAATTACAACCACAATTACAACCACAACTATACCCCTCATCCTCTCGTCACCTCGCCCTCTTTCTTCCCCTTCGCCACGAGCACAACAGGAACACCCCTTGCCCCGAGAGAAGACGTCCCACAACTAACAATCCGGCGACGACAGATACCCTCTCGTCACGCTCTCCACGCGCGCCCAGGTCGAGTCGAGCCGAGCCGAGACCGACTTCCTGGCGGCCGTGAAGCGCATCGTCGCGCGCGAGGGCGTCGCCGGCCTCTACGCGGGGCTCGACAGCGCCGTGTTCGGCATCAGCGTGACCAACTTCGTCTACTACTACTGGTACGAGTGGACGCGGGCCTTCTTCGAGAAGGCCGCCGCCGCCAAGGCCGGGCGGACGTCGAGGAAGCTGACGACGGCCGAGTCCATGATGGCGGGCGCGCTGGCGGGGTCCGCGACCGTGATCCTGACGAACCCCATCTGGGTCGTCAACACGCGCATGACGACGCGCAAGGAGTCGCTCGCGGCCTCGCAGGAGCTCGTCGTCGAAGGCAGCGGCGCCAAGGCCGTGCAGGGCCGCCCGAGGCCGCCCACCACCATCGGCACGCTCATGGCCCTGCTCAGGGAGGAGGGCCCGCTGGCCCTCTTCCGCGGCGTCATCCCCGCCCTCGTCCTCGTCATCAACCCCATACTGCAGTACACCCTCTTCGAGCAGATGAAGAACGTGCTCGAGGCCCGCCGCAAGCGCAACATCACGCCCACCATGGCCTTCTTCCTCGGCGCCCTCGGCAAGCTCTTCGCCACCTCCATCACCTACCCTTACATCACCGTCAAGAGCCAGATGCACGTCGCCGGCAACGGCGAGAAGCAGGGCGTGACCCAGGCCATACGCCGCGTCATCAAGGAGGAGGGCTACGCGGGGCTGTATAAAGGTGAGTTGACCGACCATTTATTTCTCCCCCCACCCCCCCCTTCCCAACTCGTACTCGTGGATTTCTTCGACGGGCGTAATCGCTAACCAGACATGATCTACAACAGGCATCGGCCCCAAGGTCACGCAGAGCGTGCTCACCGCCGCCTTCCTCTTCGCCTTCAAGGACGTCCTGTACGAGCAGACCGTCAAGCTGCGCGGCACCATAGCCCGCAGGGCTGCTACCAAGGCATGAGAGATGAGCTCTGGCATATGCCTGAGCCTCGGGATGGGGTGGGTGGATGGATGGATGAATAGCATGCGATCAGTCCGAGTTTCGAACGCAATGCAATGCCCTGCCCGCCAAGTTCTACACGAGAGAGAAAAAAACACGCGAAATTAGACGCCAGTCACTACATGTAAGATTTCGTTTTTTTTCGGGTTTGAATACATGTTGGATACGGGCGTTATCTATCTATTGATATATCCACCGACCAGTAAGTAATGGTGGCTGGTGGTGGTTGTGGTTCAACGGGAGGCGCTTCCTTACCTGTCTGTCCATGATATTCCCCTTAAGGCCCCTGGGGTAAAGTCTCTCGTGTGTCCTCGGCTCCTGCACTATCGAGAATGAGGCAGGGACTTATGTATGTTTGTATGTGTGTACGTTATATCATGCATGCGCGCGGAATATCCCATATCCCAAGAGACAAAGTTGAGGAGGTAAGAAGATGATAAAAGAAAGAAAGAAAGAAAGAAAGAAAGAAAGAATTAAATTTCATAAATACCATATCATACAAAGTATCAATACTACTATTCAGACATAACTCTCGTGAAATCGTCTATTCTTCGATCAAGTCTGCTGATTAACTGGCTAGCTTACCTACCAATATCATTCCCCATATACCGCAAACTCATGTATTAGTCCTTCAAAGGCAACGCGGCGTGCTAACATGTCTAGACCACCCATAAATCAAAAGTCTCCTATCCCTTCCTCCCCTTCCCTTCCCTTCCGTTCCCTTCTATTCAATTTTTTTCCCGGCTCACTTGAGATGCGTTATCTTCGGCACGACCCACCAATCGTGATATCCGTGTCCCGGCTCCGGGATCTCGACCTTGAGTTTCAGCAGGTCCGCATAGCCCGACTCCCCATCTCCATCTCCAGCGACGTCCCCCCCTTGCGATTCGTCGACTCCTGAGCTGCCCACCACCCGCTCGTACGCGGACTTGAGCGTCGAGACCGCCACGCCGGCCGCGATGGCGGCGCGCAGGCAGTCCTTCGCGTTGCCGACCCAGCGCGCGTAGGCCGTGGCGTTGATGGCGAACGCCTCGTACTCGTTGAGGTGGGCGTAGGCGTCGAACCCCTTCCGCGCGGCGGCGACGGCGGCCTCGGCGATCTTCAGCACGTCCGCCGTGGGCAGGTGCGGTAGTTCGGCCTGCTCTTTGAATTCCTCGTGCGTCGGCAGCTGCGGGAAGGAGATGCCCGAGAAGGGCCGCATGCGCAGTTCGTAGCGCAGCTCGTCGGTGCTGTACGGTCGCGGCGGCGGCTTCACGAGTCCGAGACGCAGGAGCGCCAGGTGCAAGAGGCTCAGGCCGTCCGCGAACTCCCACGTGCACGCGGCGTCCAGCATGGTCGTGCGCAGGTGCTGCTTGGACCGCTGAAATTCACTCGCAATACCCGAGGGAAGGGGATCCGCTTCTCGTAGCTTGAGATGCCGCCGGGTCGCCTGTTCTCGCAATGCCGTCGTTTTCTTGACTCGGTCGATGTGTTGTGCGCGCAATGAGCCTAGTGTCTTCAGGAAATAATACATCCCCGAAAGCTCGTCGGGCTGGTATATGCGAAGCTCAAACCCAAGCTGCACAACCCACTCCATTTGCCGCAGCCTGCAGAGGTAAACCCAAGAGGACAGCGGAAGGTGCGAAGTTTCTTCCTCCTGAGATTCCATCCTCGCTATCTCGTCGAGGGGTACCTGCAAACGATCCTCAACCTCGGCGACGTCTGCCTCCAATATATCCCATTCCGGAATTTGGCGACACAGTATTCTCCTGACTCGACATCGATTTTGGCAGAGAATCCTCAGCAGTTCGAGGTACGGATCAGCTACGCGCTGGCGGAAGACCTCCATCGTGGAGGCAACCTGGTGCCGAGGATCTGTTGGTATCTCTACATCGTCGAATGACGGATCTAATTGCGGTCCACACGGGAGAACACCGAGAGCTACGTCGTGGTCGAGTAGCTGGCGGATACTGAGCCGACCTAACACCACCATATCCTTAAACAGGAGATTCTGGAGGATTGTCCTGATGAAGACTAGTGGCTGAGGTTTCTGGGCTTGGAACAGGAGCATAAAATTCTGCGCGAGGTCAGTTCCGTAGAGACGGGCAAATATGCGAGGAAACAGACCAGGAGACTTTGCGGATCTTTATACTGGAGTACGTCTATGACCTCGTTGCCATTCTGCACAAGGCGCTTGAAGTGAGTCATGCATTCCTCAAAGCTTAGCTTCACCATGGGACGCGGCGGCATAGTGCTTGCGAGCCTCCTTTGTAGCTTGGTGCTAAATGCCTCCGGTACTGGCTTCCCTAGGACATGTTGGTTTTCGATGTCGTCTATCAAGCGTTTCATCTGTACCCAAGGCAATTTCGGTGCCTGCGAAGTATCGTTTCTTATGCTAGATAGATCGACGGCATCAAGAAACCTAAGACGAAGCTGAAGACGGGACTCGAGAGCCATGTAAATCTGCTGAGACAAGCCATCCTTTGACGCGCGAAGGTCGACTACGGCATTTTGTAGCAGGCATTTTATGTCCGGTACAGGTATATGAGATAGTAGACTTCTCTCATATGTATTTGTGACGAAATCCTCCTCCTGTGGGTCGTCAGAAATAATGCTGGCTGCTGCATGAGAAGGGTCGATATTTCATACCTCGTAGTACAACTCTTCTTTCATGCACTCGTTCACCAAGAAGCATGCTTTCGATAAACCGGCGCAATATGCCCGTAAGACGAACAGAAGGGATGGCTCCTTGGACAGACTAGAGGATGTCCTCGTGAAATCCACGTCGTCTATGGTTTCAGGATGAGGATTCATCAGAGCCTCGACATAGACGCTCGTTAAGACTGTCTGCGATAATGGATATCCGAGATGCCATGCCATCTGTAGACTGAGTTAGGGTGTAGTCCTCCACATCGTCATAGTCAGCTTATTTTGAAAATACCCACTTCGAGACAAAGGAGCTGATCGATGATGCCGATGATCTCTTCCGGGAGTAGGCTTCGGGCCACATCGTACTCCTCGTCGAGCGACTCGCCGTCATTCAGGACCCCGCTATCCATCTTACGGTCCATGATCTGTATTATATGAGCATGTCATCAACAACCCAACTTGATTGTTAACGCTGTGCTCGAGACCCACCTCAAGAGCCATGACCGACTCGAAAAGCGCAAAGTGGTCATCTTTGACTATCTCGCCGGGCGACAGGGCTGGTGGTCAAGCGAGTTAGCAAACACCTGATCAAACGAGATATGAAGACTTCGTGGGGGGGGGTCTATCTAGCATAAGGCATAAGACATATGGCAAGAGGCAAAAGGCATACCCTCGACGGCGCAAGCAAACTTGTCGGTTATATCGATCGCCATGATGCCCGGGTGTGTAATGTTCGGAGGGGGCGGCATGGGGGGCTCGAGAGGCTGCATTTTGACGGAGTGGAACGAAGCTGCACTCTAAGGCCGAGATAGTACAAATCCCGACAGACTAGGAAACAAGCCTGATACTAGGTCGGCTTTTTAGCAGAGCCTTGTGAACCTAGAGAGGAGAGTGGGAAATGCTGGTCCACAGAGCGGCGCCAGAGCGGTGCTTGGAAGTGATGGTCCCGAGGTTATCTTTGGAGATGGGGTGACTCTTCAGAGGGTCACGCCAACTAGCTGGCGATACTTACTCGGTTGTCTGTGAGTGGAGTTGTGAGAGGTTGGCGACCTAACAATGGGAAATCCAAGACACAAAACTTTGACAATCGCCGCAAAAACAGACTCTATCTCCTAGATGTAGGCAGTAATTAAGTGCCTCAGTATAAGGTACTAATACGCAGGAAATTGTTATCTAACTAGGTACCTACCTACTTTTATGTGGTGTTACCGAGGGGGGCGGCCGGTGTAAGCTATCGTCAAGGTAGAGCTAGTACATGTAGTTACTTAGGTAGGGATGTACTCCCGTTGATACGTAAGTAGAGCGCGGCTCAAAAAACAGGAAAAAAAGGGAGCCAACCTCGCTATTCCTCAACTACTTACCTATAACAAGCGCGAGTTGGACCTGGCGCATCAGCTGCCTCAAACAGAATATATGACTAGAAAGAAAGGACATTTTTATTCAAGCTCACTGTAGACTCTGTAGATTGTCCAAATTTTTTTTTTAATTTTAGTATGTGTGGCACGTATAGAGTTCAATATCCTCGTAATGCAGTTGCAGTCCGGCGGGACAGAAACGACGCAACGTCTTGGGCGACTGATATAGAAAATGCCTTTGGCGTAATCTCTTTTATACAGCTTTACATGAGGGCTGTTTAAAATAGCCCTTCCCGATACGGACTCCCGTTCTATCATAGCCGGCTCCCGACATCTAGTCACGAGCACCTCTCATCGCATCGCATTGTCTATCAGGTCGAGGGAAGTTCGGTGGATGGATTTATGCGACGCCACCCTTGTTGGCGGATTCGACGGCGGCGGCGGCGTTGGCGTCGGCCAGGTTCTTGGGATCGCCCATCTTGCCGTTCTGTTGGGCACGGGATATAATCGATCAGCACTGACAAGTCCTACTTCCCATCGGGCCTCCTCCCTTTTCTTCTTGTCGCACCATCAACTCACCTCCCACTTGGCAAATCGCAGGTCCATTTCACCTCGGCGCTCGGCGGCTACACGTTTCTCGTCCTTCAGGCTTCGGCGCACGACGCGGGAGGCGACGGCGAGGTAGCGGTTGTAGCTGTGCGTTGCGGGTCGCCGGGTCAGCAAAAGGCCGCAACATAGCTGCGGTCCTCCTATCGGCGACGAATCGTGAATGCGGCATTGGTGGAAGCTGGGGCGATTGAACTCACGTGAGGCCGGCGGCTTTCCACGCGAAGACCATTTTGACGGCGGCTTGGGTGTTGTTGTGCTGAGGGGGTTGTGATTATTGCGTTGCTCAATTGAAATAAAATCAAGACGGAGCTTTACGGAGTACAGTATCATGCTACTAGTGCAGGTGCTTGCACCAATTGACAAAGCCCGAGCCCCGACGATGGACAGCCACCTGGCAGGCCTGAGGCACGCCGAAAGGCCCTGTCGACATGACTGCACATGATTTGCTCGTAACACGGTCTTCTACCCCACCAACCACCTCGTTACCTACATATGTACTTCTTTAGGTACTTGCTTACCTACTTAGTACCTACATGTACTTCGTAGCCTGCAGGTAGTGGTGAAGATCCGCCACTTACGTTGTGACAGATGATGTTGGGTCCTTCTCGTCTCGTGACGGGGCAATACATTCCAAAATATGCCATGCGGCGATGAGCGAGTACTTCATAAAAACATGATCCAAAGCTACTCTACTGGCCAGACGCAAGTGATTTTATCGTTGTTTTTTTAATCTTTCGCTTTCGGCTCGCAGTTGATAAGGGATAAACAAGAAAAGGGAACTCTAAGGGATGCCGACTATATGCACAGGACTAGACTCGGATCTTCTATCTGTTGATACACTTTTATTCCAGTGGCTACCATCTATACCTTCAGGCCAAGTTCCTCGGCAAAGGGTAATACATGCAGGTCGCCAACCGCAGCCACTGTAGCCTTACCGTCGAGAAGAGCCTTCGCAGCCTGACATAGATAGTTAGAGATAAACACCGGATGAGAGAAGGATCGGTTGGAGGACTCACAGTCTGCAGCTTGTCGGCTGTGACGCTGCCGATCGACTGGACGGTCTCGGCGATCTGGTAAGGCTTGCCAGTCTGCACAATACCCGAACCAGCAGAGACAAGCGTCGAGACACCTGATTGGCTGGCGTCCAGTGCATCGAATTTGGCTTTGGCGACCGCCTTGGTCAGGTCTTCCTTGCTAGTTGAGCCCGCTGCGATGCTCCTAAGAGCCTTAACTGCTTCCTTTGCCGTCTTGCGGACTGAAGCGGCCGTGCCGCTGATTTGAATAGCGAGTAGGCCAGCATCCGAGTACGTAAGGTTGGTCGCAGAAGCACTCACACCAGGTGAAGCTGCAGCGGCCTTTGCGAGGAGACTGAACCCATGCGACCACTTGACATTAGGTTGTCCTCCGAGCAGTGTTGTGAGGACGGCGATCTCGGGCTTAAAGGTACCGAAGCTGGATCCGGGGAACGCAAGCACCAGTGCGTTTCCTCCGGTGTGGGACGTACGCTGCTCACCGCCGTAGTAGGTTGAGGCCTTGGACTGGAGCGCTACGCTACTTTTGGTAGACGAAGGGGTACGCTTAAAGAACTGCTCGGTCCATCGCTGTAGAGACGCGGTCGTGGCGCCATCGGCAACGAGAGCAATGTTGGGTTTTTGGTAGACAGCTCCGGCGTAATCGGCAATCGTGTTTTCGTCCAGGTAGCCCTTCAGAGGGGTAGAAGGTAAAGGGTAGAGGGAGGTACCGAGGCCGTTGTGGAAGGCGACGGCGTGAGCCGCATCCAGGGCGAGGGCGGGGACGTCACCAGCAAGCTTGGCCTGCTTCAGATGTAAGATACCTTCGACCTCCTCGTGGTACTCGAAGGCTAGTCATGGGGAATGAATAAGCTGGTCACACTCGATGGCTCGAGGGAAACTCACTGGTGTACTTTGTTCGTGAGATGACTTCGGCAAGCAGTTCGGTGAAGTACGGGAGATCTTCGCGCAGGAAGCTGGCCTCGAGGACGAGGGCCTCTCGGGTGTGGTATGCGGCCAATTGACCTCCTAGGAGCTCGGCTTCTCGGGTAATGAGCAGGGCGCTCCGTAATGTGGTGGTCTACGGCGGTTGCATCTAATTAGCTCAACCCAAAAGCCTGTCGCCGTCACGCAGGCTTACCTTGAAAGCAAACTCCTCCAAGCCAGCAGTAAGACCGGGAGCAGGTTCGTATCTGGTTCCTGCTTTAGCGACAAGGGCGAGCTTCGTGGTAGGTCCGTGAGAGTCCCGGCTAGCAACCTTGACCCCAGCAACGTCGGTCGTCTCGTATGCGAAGGAAGTCGGGATAGAGGAGCCCGCGGCGGCGGCGGCGGCGGCGGCGTAGCTGCGGAGCTGCGCACTGCCTTGCCTGCGGGCCGCAAGCTGAGCGCCTCTAGAAAGAGCTGTTCTAGAGAGCATAGTGAGGGTGATTTGCCGGGGGGGCGTTGGCAATTGAAGGCGAGCGACAACACTTCGGTCGGGTTAGGGTGATGGCTCGGAGGAGCAAAAAGATGCTCAAGTCCGGGAGATTTTCGGCAACAAGCCACCAGCCTGGGAGCTCGCGACTTTTTGGGCCAATAGGAGATCATGCATTGCCTAAAGCTGACCTCATGTTTATTAGGTACTACCTCTACGAAGTACATACTTACTTAGAAGGTCCACATCTATGTATCAGGTAGCTAGGTGCCTTACCTATCCAAGTATAATAGGTAGCTCCTAACAACTCTTAATAACCCTCCTAGAAACATGCGACTTTATTATTTTCATTACTTTTCAACCTCATGTTCTGTCTTTCTCTTCGCTTATTTCATCTAAGACATACTCGGACTAGTTTTAGTTTCTTACTAGAGCTCAAAACACCGAGCCGCAAATCTCATCACGAGCTAGAGTGATAACACCGAGAACCCTTATTATGATACTGCCTAGATGGTAGTGTTATATGTCTCGTCGGAACCAGTTAACTGACTCGCTGGCCCTATTTCTGATTATTAAAGAAAAAAATTCACCACTACATCGAGTGAGCTCGGAATTTGTGGTCCAATACATAGATGCCTGAGTTTACTCGAGGGTATGGTCACAGATGAGCATCAGCATGGGGCTCTCTATACTAACTGCTCTCTATACTAACTAGTGGAAATCCGGCCAGCAAACTCGCAACTAACGATTGACCGACCAAACAATATGTTATAATAACCTTCAGTTCTATATTTCTGTATGATCCCCTTGTCGGGTGGCTCAAAATCGATATTTTGCCCGGGGTGACCTACCAGTATCTCTTCGCTTTTGCCTACTACCGTTACGTACCCTTAACAGTCATCATTAGCAACTGGACGATTTGCACTCGACCGCCGAATAAAATAAAGAGGTGAAGCATTTTAATTTCTATTAACCCCTTAATCGTCGTGATGGACTAGAAGCCAAAGATCTTACATTCGCCGTAGAGGATCTTTTAATATACAAGATAGTGCAACCTAAGCTACTTCGTCATAAGATGTGGATTGGAGTTCAATTCGCTCGGCATTCTGGCCTCAACAATTACACTATAATACATATCCTTGCACAATCCACCAGTACCCATCTATTGCAAACGAAGGGCTGTCTTCCTTAGGCCTTTTGATACGCAAAAATTGCCATAGCTTGGCCTGAATTGCATGTAATGCCTTGGACAGTAAACTACCTATATATATACCCTATCACTCTACACAATTGAGAAGACGTCGCCTACTACTACCCGTGGCCAGGCCGAGAATCGAGATGGCAGGCCCAGAAACAAATAGTTAAGTAGAGTGAATGAGTCGCAATTGCGCTAACACGAGTAGTGACCGTGTGAGCTATCTGTGTTGACCTGTATACACATCGACGGTTGATCGCAAGGCAAATATATAAAAGATCAACCTCCAGTGGTACATAGTTAGAACTTAGAGTTGTAAATATAGTATTATTGACATGTGCATAAGAAGTTCCAATTGGTAAGTAAACGCAGGAAGGAGATTGGTTGCACAGGTGGATACATGGATCTTCTCTTCGAGTCACCTACCTGCATTTTAAGTTACAAGTACCTACATTAGGTACCTATAGGTACCTGTCCCGGTAGCTTGGTGGGGGACGGTGACCTCGGGAGTGAGTGTTTGGGGTCGCATGAGCCAAAAGTTCCTCGAAAGTTCCCCGCTCCCGAGAAAAAAAAAGTTATAATTCCTTGTACCATAGTAGGTAGCTACGTTGTAGGCTATAGTTAAAACGATCCGAAGTTGTTACAACACTGCGCATTTTCTCCCAAAACACACAAACCGGCACACGTCGTCACGCGACTCGCCAGTCCCAGCCCTTCCGACCGTCAATGAAGCCACGGTAGCAATCGTGGCTGCTCTAGAGATAGTGAGAGGATCTCTAGAAGCCTTCCCCCCAAATCTGCGCGCGCATCCAACGCGAAATCCTTCGCTGCATAGCCCACGATCATCCGGCCACCATGCTGGTAGTGAGTCACCCCGAGGGTCAACTTATGCAAACCGGTCAATGCGATTCGCGGGAACCTATACTAACCTGTTCATTCTATGGATTCGCAGACCAAAAGCGCTGCAGAGCTCTGCACTCTGCTCGTCAACGAGCTATATGGCCAACTTCCCTCGGTACACCTCTCTCCGTCCCTATCCCTGCCCACATCTATGTAGCCGGCTTTGCGCTTACAGTTGAGAACCCTATAGCGTATAGTAGCGGCTCTCTTAGCAAGAGGCAGATCGAACGTGAGGGATCTCGTGCTCCATACCTCGCTAAATCCCAAACAAGTCCGCCATGGCCTTGCCCTCGTGATACAGCACAACCTCGTTTTCTATCAGACCGACCACGAAACCGCCGTCACCACCTACGAAGCAAACCCTCAAGCATCCTACCATCTCGTTCGGACTGGAAAAATCATCGATGTGATTGACAGAAAATATGGAACAATGGCAAAGAATCTAGCCAATGACCTTCTGATGCTGGGCAATATTGAGGTTGGTCAACTCGTACGGTACCACAGATTCAAACATGCGCAAAAGAGGGAAGCAATCAATGGGGAGGGAAACGAAAACCACATCCACAATAAGGAACACGATTACGACCCCAGCCTTGAGAACGGCAAGCACGAAGACCCAGACGACGCCGAGGACCCATTTGAGGATGACTCACGCTATGTCAATGGCAATGGCACAGATCACGGCGCAGTAGACGACGTAAGGCCCATCCAAGTTGAAGAGATCTATGATACTTTGGCGCAGCTTATCGCGGCCGGTGTCGTTGAATCGGTGTCCGCTACAATGTTCCAATCGGCCCAAGATCTCAAGGCTAGCGTGGAGCAGGAATGCATGAAAGAATTTCCGAATGGTGTCCGGGGTGCCAAAGTCGTATCTGAATTCGATATAATGGTAAATTCGCGTCTCAAGTCGATTGGGGCGGAGCGTGTAGCTATGAAGAGAAAATTACAGGAAAGCGCCCTGTATGAACCGAGCAACATTAAACGTCGAAAATTGGCAAATGGAGGAATCTCCAACGGATTTGCAGGAGCCATTGGAGGCTCCATCCTACGTGAGGAAGTGGGTTTACCACTGACTTTTAGCTGTTATCACTTTGCTAATATCTTCTGCAGCCTAACACAGTTGTCCGTTTAAATTTTGACAAATGCCTGGTGGAGCTGCGAACCCAAAGACTCATCGAGCATGCCGAGGACTTTGTCGGCGAGACCACGGCGCAAGTTTTTGCAGCGTTGTTGGCTTCTTTGTGCAGAAAAGTCTACAGGTGCCAGCATGATCAACACACAATCATGACAAAAGAAGAGGAAGAAACGTATATCGCCGGCGTACGCGCTACTACTGAAGAAATCTTGGACCATTTATGCCCCGGTGTTGACGTCTCAACCGGCATCGGGACTGCATCGGATGACGACATTGACGTGCGGTTCGCGGAGAAGATTCGAAAGTATCCGCCTCAGATCCAGGGCTCACATCTCCAGGGAACTCTTGAGGAAGGGGATGAGATCTTGGGCTCAGATGACGAAGACTATGACCGCACCGGCGAGCGCACCAAAGGAGCTCGTGTTAATGGACATCGCAACGGCTCGATTACTCGGAATGGACCCAGATCCGGCGACGATCATTTTGTAGAGGGTCAGCCATCTCGCATCGAGCAAATTAGCCAAATGCGCCAGCACTTGCTTGTGCTTGCCGAGTCCAAGCAGCATTTTGTCCGCCATTGCGGCCAGAACGAGTGGACAGTTGACTTCGGCACCCTCGTCCAGCAATTGCGATATGTAGAGTTGGATACAATGATAGAAGACACTTTCGGGCGCCATGGCCTGAGGCTAACTCGAATACTCAGGGAGAAAGGCAAGCTCGACGACAAGACCCTCCCCGCAATAGCACTCATGAGAAAGCCCGACGTGCATGTCAAAATGGCCGAGATGGAAATGGCAGGCTTTCTAGAGGTGCAAGAAGTGCCCCGTGACAATAACCGGGCCGCCAACCGGACCATGTTCTTCTGGTTCTTCGACGAAGCCAGGACGCTGAAGCGAGTGCTGGACAATTCGTACAAGTCCATGGTGCGATGCCTGGAGCGGTTGGAGGTTGAACGACACAAGAAGAGAGCGGTATTGTCGCTCAGCGAGCGAAAGGACGTTCAGGGGAAAGAGGAAGAAAAGCTGCGGGGTGACGTTTACAACGAATATCTGGAATTTCTCGACATCGAGAAGAAGCTCCTCAGTCAGGTATCGAGGCTGGACGATCTTGTCTCCGTCTTCCAAGACTTCTGAACTTGGGGACCGGGCTGAAGGCGGAGGGTATTAAGGCGAACAAATATTTTGGCATTGCATTGCATGGCGGCGTTTAGGCTAGGTAGATGGCCGACTCAAGGCTACCAGATCAATCAATTATGTATAATAGGAACCTTAGGGCCAGCTTTTTACTATCTAATCTCTGTAGCTTATTGTACCAAGCTTATCATAATCAATGGTGGTTTCCTACCTAGCTGATGAAATGATGATGCCCTGTATAATAAATAAAGATACCAACTACCTAAAGGACTCATCTTCGTAGTAGTTTGTTCCAAGCACCCTGTGAGCATTTTGCTAAACATAAATATAACCTACCTTATGTACCTCTTAGGCCTCTGCGAGGAAAACCTTCAAGGCCATGTTGCATCTGTCTCGGAATCCGATATCCGACCTTAACTCTTATCATTGCTTTAGCACATGATGAGATGAGATAGCCGAAGCAGAGATGGCATCCGGAGCAGGACGAGGACGAAAGCCTCCAGCGCTCGACGCTTTTATTTATATGTGCTACTATAATCAAGTATTTTCAGCTAGTAGATTCTAGGGCGTTGGTTCGGTTGGCGTCGACGCAGCGAACGACATTAGGGACTGATTTCAATGGTGTCGGGTTCCAATAGTCAATCGATGAAATCGTTGTCTAGCAGCTAAGTTGATAACGGGGGGCAACTGTGGCCGTGCACATGCACTCCGGCTACCTATCTCACCCAGTCTGCGACGAACACGGTTTAGAAGAATAAGCGACGCTTCTCATGCTGCTCCAAGCAGAAGAGCTTTGATAGTCCTCCCAGCGTGAACCCGTGAAAAACTTGGGTTATGGTCCATGGAGGCGCTAGTATCCGCAAGGATTGTAATATGTTCGGGATATGGCAGCGGGTTATTTCTGATGCCATAGAGTAGGACATAATGTCCACGTAGCAAACGATATTAGGTGCTTTAAGTTCTCATTCAGTTGATATGTATCCCAATCGTCATCTCTCCAACCCAGAAGGGGGACATGGGACGATGTACCAGTCGCTCAGGTCGGCGTACCCATTTCTTCCTCATCGTCATCATTCACCTCAACCATTCTGACCACTCCTCCCAATGCCGCTGGGATCACCTGCCGTTTCCGCAGCGGAGTGAGATTCTCGGGCTAAGGCAGTCTCAGCGTCCATGCACTAACATTCGACATCCATACGGAAGTATAAGGTAATTAATTGTATTTTGCCAACTTCGTAATTCCCATACTTACCATAGAAAATCCCTTATATAATTATGTTATTGCACTAACTATTCGCGGCATGAATCAGGTAACCATGGGAACATCAGCCAGTATGACTGGATCGTCCCGGCTTTCCCCCGACTCCATTGTCTGCCAAACGAGCTGGTTCTGGTCATTGTATGCGAAAACGTTAATTCTATCTGGCCCATCGCTTACGCTCTTTGGAGGTCCTGAGAACGAACCGTCCATGAAGACTGCGAGGCCATCATCAGGAGACCATGTATTCGATGGCGCATCAAAGGATTTATGCAGTATAGTACCATCCGCGCCCCAGGCGAACACATCCAAGCTGTTAGCATCAAGAGATATGGCGTCCGGCTGGCCCTGGATATCCGTATTGCCACTAATTCGGTTCCAGTCGGACCATTTCCCAGTATCGTCGTCGTACGAGATGTGCCAGAGTCCGGCATCACCACCACGGGCGAACACGTCGATGATGCCCGGTCTGCGCGACACGGCCACAGGGGCCGTCGTCACGCAGCCGTGGAGGTCTTCGTACTCGGTCCATCTATCCGTTTCCGCATCCCACGCTGCATGGAGCAAGTGACTGTTCATCCTGGACACGGCGAATATGTCCAGGCGCGTGTCGTTCCCGTTCCATGCGATCACCGGGGTTGCCATGACCTGCAGGTCTGGTCCCAGGATCTCAGTCCCGTTTATCCACCCGTCCCCGGCGCGCCATATGTAATACCAAGCCGCAAGGCCGTTGTCGCCCTTCGCTAGATAGAACACTCTCATGGTCTCGACTTGGGGATCGTATCGCACTTCCGAGGGGGCACCCCTCAGTGGCTTCATTGCCGATGGGAATAAAAACCATTTGTCAGACTCGGCAGGTACCTTGGAAACGACGAGGTGTCAGTTATCGTCATTTTTTGAAATCGACGGAAGTCGTCCCGACGACGAGGTATGTCGGGCCACTAAGAAGATCGATCACTCACCCAGACCTGGTCCGAGGCGTGGGTTTTGTAATAACCTGACCCCAATCCGATGATATGGACTTCAGTTTGATAAGCTGATCCATCTTCCTGTATCCGGGCGTTTAACGCAATGGACGGAGCGTCGTTGGCATTGATACTTCCTCCCACGAGCTCCATTTCACTACCAGTCGGTTCGAAATCGTTGTCGGACGTTGCATTCTGGTTTCTGTATTTGCGGTATATCGATTCTGTTTGATTGTTCGTCAAAGCATATATTTCAAGGTGAGGATATCCCCACGAGACAGCTGTCGGGGCAAGACCAGGTGATACAGATGTAGGAACTCCCGTCATCCTGGCCGATCCGCTATCCGTCGTAACGGCTGGTCCGCTATCTGTCATATTGGTCGATCCGCTATCCGTCGTACCGGCTGGTCCGCTATCCGTCGTATCTGTCGATCCGCTATCTCCAGCGCTGAGGTATTGTTATTGTTAGTGGCCGATGAAGTTTCATGATCATTGTAATGGCTACTTGCCTAGATCCCGAAGAATCTTGTTTTCGAGTCCCTACGACGGCACCGACGACGATCCCCACGATCACGACAATGATCACCAGTGCAATCACCAAGATCTTCTTCTTAGTCCATCTGTGAAACGGGAGGCCTCTATTGCTAGGTTCGACGGTGGGTAGCTGCACCGAGGGCGAATCGGCGTGCTTATTTTCAATCGAGGCCACATGAAGCCCCTGAGGATCGGCAGGCGTCGTTTCCATACCGGATGCGAAATGTATAACCTCAAGCCCGGCCTGTTCAGGAGGGGCGGGTCGGTAGCTAGAATAGGCCATCGTGTTTTCTAGTTCTTGCAACCCGGCAGAGTCACGAGAACAGAATCGCGAGACCAGAGTCAAATGTGAGGGAGAGCGTGTTGTTCAATGAGAAGACTCGCCTCGAGAAGCCCACCGACAATATATTTGGTCTGCTGCAGATTTGCGGGTGAGCCAAAAGCAACAACCATCAATCCCTGCTGCGACTGGAGTGGCGCGAATGTAGTGGCTTCAGCTCATCATGATTGGGACCACCTAGGAGGTCACATTCTGGGCTGACTGAGCCGGACATACGCCCCCACTCAAGGAGGGCCGCTCCGAGGCTTTTGAATGCCCCTGGAAACTTCAGAGGCTGTGCCTCTTTAAGCGTGAGCATGACAATTCCACTGTAGACAAAGGGCACAAGACCAAACCATGGTTTCATGATCCACGAGTCTTTGCTAAACGGACCTGAGAAGCAGCAGAATCTAATATCAGCCCCTTAAGTTCGACACGAACACCCATGCGCAGCCCTAGTTGATGATCCAGGATGGCACCGTGCGATTTCCCCCATCCGGAGAAGGAATCTTCCGAGAAGGATTACATGCCGCTTAAATTGCCCAAGATATTTTCTTTCGCCGCCTAACAGCAGAAGTACTAGTCATGCGTGAATCATCCTGCAGTGTTACCCGTGCTACGCGCGGCGGTCGGGTTACTGTCAGAAGGATTGGCGCACAGAGTGAATAGACGAGCCAGCCTGCAGCTAGGTAGCAGTATAAGGGCTTAATAGACCATATTAGGGGGGAGAGAGCGATCAATTAATTCCTGAACCTTCCTAATATCTAGGGGGGCGAAGCCCCCTATATATAGTCAAACCAGTCATATAGCCAACCTATAGGGTGGTGGCACTAAGTCACCTGACAGTTACTGTAAACTGACTTTGCAGGTGACTTGTTGCCTGACTGGATAGGCTAGTAGACTTGTCTGCTTTAGTACTGAGGCTCGGACTGCGCTTTGGGCCCATATGTACGCCTCTTGCGGTAGAGAGTAGGTGACATTAGCGGAACTAAGTTGGGAAAGCTTGGGGGCTCTGGCTCTTGCAAAACGAAACAGGTGCACAAGAGGGGGTGGGGTGTTCAAGGCTGCAAAGGGGAACCCATATAAATGACTACCGGGTACGACAAGAATGAAACGCTCCTTCATCTCATGCACGTTTGATAACGCCCTATTGGTGAAATTATATTATGTGCCAAGCAGAGAGCAAGCGAGTGGCTGCTTAGGAGGTGGTAAATTATCACTCGCACAAATTGGGGGGGTTTTTTTTTTTCCTTTCTTGCTTTTTGCTTTTGCATGCTAGCTTGTTCTCTCGTAATGCAACCAACTCCGAACGTGGAGTAGCTGAACACGAGCCTGAATAGAGGGCCGACGAGAGTGGTATGACTACTAAGGCGCTTTGATATTTGAATCTGAGATATCTCTGTACGTTGATGTATTGCTAGGTAGTTAGAGATGGCCTCTCACGCGGCATGTCTCTAGTGAGACTCAAGATCCTCACTCACCTTGGGCATCGAACGTGTGAACTAGTCAACTAAGTCCCTAGTCCCTACATAATTCTAAGCGATATACGACATGTACACGTGTTTGGTTATCCAGGTGCTTTAGATCCTACAGTTGGATGTGACGCAAAAATAAGAACATCATTGGTGCTAATATTAATAAAGGAATGGCCGAACAATGGCTGCGTAACGAAAGTACTGCATCCTCGGCCCATATCTCATTTACATCTCGCGCCACTTAATTTCCTTGCTAAAGCAACCAACCGCCATAAGCTGGCATGCTAACGGACGCACAACTAGTTCTCAGGGGGGAACCCAGCAGGTTTTATGATATTTGAAGGTAATCGTGCTTAGAAGGTTCCAATGCCACCTGAGTCGGTAACGTAAGTCAAGCCTGGGTGGACGCCAACCAAGACCTGCTGGTTATGCGAAGCTGGCTTGACGGTAAAGCCGGCCTTCTAAGGTTGAGCTCGGCGGGCTGAATCAGACAATTCGTGATGAGCCGAAACGTTGCTTCCGCCCTCTTCAAATTGAAAGGCGGGCACTTCTGCGAAAGAAGACATCTGGTTTAGGGTAGTTGAGGGGCCGGCATTGGTTGTTGCTCGAGGGGTTGACCGAACCTCAGTTCTGTAATTTTAAAGATAGAATTATGAGGATTCGACAAGTTGTTGAACTGTTAGCTATGTGTGCCTACCGCCCTTCTATGTTCATACTGCCCGCCAGATATTGCCCTGAACTATAGGCGAAGAGTGGACAGAATCTGAGAATAAAATGCGAGCTTCGTTTCACTTTAGGTCGGAGTTATTACAACAGACCGTGTCTCAACGCTATAACGGGCGGGAATCTTAACGTCTGCGTGGGATACAAACGCGGAGTGCGGACAAACTATCAAACACAAATCACCATCAGCGCATACAAAATAAGCTAAGTTAGCAATCTCGGGGTGTGAGAACTCACATCTTGCTTCCTCCCCTGCTGCCTGCTGCTGAATCGTATGTCACGAACGCCCAAGCCTCGTCACGAGCCATTGAGCTGGGAGAATGCCTTGTTTTAATCGCGTTAATCACAAATAGGAACACGGTCTACGAAATGAAGAAGGTCACGTAGAAGGGAAATCATCGTACCATCTCTGATTCTTTTTGTAGTGCAAGTAGAAAGTGAGACTCAGAGATGGAGTCAGCGTAATCAAGGCCAAGGCTATAATGCTGCTTTACGTACCTTTAATAGTAGTGTCCATCTCCAGCTTGGCGACTATTCCACGAATGTTTTGAATGTTGACGGTCTCAGTTTCGAGTTCGAGATTCGTCAGGCGCTCTGGATCTTCATCTTTACTTGGCCGAGAAAAGGTAAAAAGGGTTCTCGACCTTCCACTTGTCCGATCGGCTAAGAAACTTGATTTGGCCTTGAGTGCTAGTCATGACTGGCTAACATAACCTAGACGTAGGAGAAAGGCCGTACGAGTACAGATTCGAGTCTCAAGCAACACCTAAGCACTACATCTACCTTTTTATATTGTATTATCTAGCAAGTTGCCATACTGATCTTAGCCTCTTTTGAAAACAAGGCTTCAGCTGTGCATTTTACCCAAGGGTGGGGGGTTTACCGAGGGAGGCTGCAGGCTGTTATGCGGTCAGAGTGTGGGATACATAGGTAAGGCAGAAAATGCAAGCCCTAATTGCTGTTACCTGTCACAATCGCCGAAGGGAAGCGGGGTCAAGTTGTATTTCAATAGTACTCTCTACCGGGTTCAAAGTCGAGCCTGCGTATACATTCTTCGCGAGTGTTCAACGGAAACCCAGCCACCCAAGAGACCAAAGCTTTGGCCTCCTCCTTTTTGGCCCGGAAATTCGTAAGTATCGACCAGAGCATGAATACAGCGAGAACTATCCTATCAAGAATCCTGCGGAAATCCTCACGATTATTGTCGTTCTCTCACTTGCACTTACCATGGCTTTGATCGGAAATAGTTAAGTCCAGTCTATTTTACCCATGAAGGAAAACTAGTCTAATGATTTTCTTGACTTAGTTTTCCGCCAGCGGCCTACGTTCAACCCCTTGACGGCGACACTGGCGGACGTATCTCGACTATTAGATGAAGGCAGCTTAACAAGTGTTGACCTCGTGAAATCGTATGCTTCTCAGATCAAAAAGCACGACAAAGGAGGCTGTAGATTGAACGCCATAATATCTCTTGTTCCAGAGCGTACTGTCGTCGAAATTGCGGTCAAACTGGATCAAGAAAGAGCTGTGGGCAAGATCCGTAGCCACCTACACGGCATTCCTTTCCTAGTGAAGGTAGGTACCAAGTCCAGTCAATAGCCCGAGGTATGGAGATTAAGTGATGGGCAGGACAATATATGGACCGATAAGTCGTTCGGTATCCCAACGACTTGCGGTGCGGTTGCCTTTGAGCATACGTTTGCAAAGCAGAACGCCGATATTGTCCAGAAGGTTTGAATGTGCGCACACGTCAAATTAGCTCAACCCAACTAATAGACAGCAGCTTGTTGACGCTGGTATGGTACTTCTTGGTAAAACCAATCTATCGGTGAGAACGAATCCCTTAAATGCTATCGTGTGCTAACCTTACCTTAGGAACTCGCCTTTGCGAAAAGCAGCAAAGTATGGGGTGGCTGGTCGGCTGTTGGTGGGTGCGTCGTCGCGATATGTCATCTAACGCGTTCGAGCTGACATCCCAGACAAACACAATCACCTTACGTTTTTGATGGGATAGATCCAAGTGACGCATTCCTGGGCCACAGTGTCAGCAATATACACCATCTTTTAGACGCCGCATGCATGCATGTGCTGACGATGTAAACAGACTCCAGCGGGTTCATCAGCCGGGAGTGCTGTCGCTGTAGCGGCGGGCATGGCGCCGGTTGCGCTTGCAACTGAGACTAATGGCTCTATTGTGATGCCGGCTGACCGAGCATCGCTCTACTCTGTCCGATTATCCCCGTCTTCTACCTCAGCTAGAGGCATATTGAGCTTCAATTATCTTGGGGATTCGCTTGGATGGATGATAAAAAGTGCCGAGGATGCTGCCCTTCTGCTAAACATTGTTCTTGGTGGTCGAAGTTACACTCAATACTTAGCTCAATCCTTCAAGGGCTTAAGAATTGGGTTCCTGGACCCGATGGATTGGCAACCTGATGCAGCACTCGTCAGGCCCAATGAAGACTACAACAAACAGTTTGTAAGTCCAGCTCTTGTTGATGGACGAGAGATCCGACTTAGTGAACTGACCTGCCAATGCAGATGGCGGAGTTCAATAACATGCTGTCTAAGTTAAATTCGCAGGCGCAGTTGTACAGCGCAGCATTAAACTTCGACGATGGACTGCAGACGACAGCGAAATGCTCAACGCTCTGAGCTGTGAGTCTAACTCGCTCTGAACTTCTTGCCCGTGGGTACTTTAATACTGATGCTTATTTAGATCACGACTATGCAGCTGGGTTTGTCAAATTTTCCGAGGGGCTTATCGAGCCGCCTGTTGGAAGCATCCCCGACCTCGTCGAATTCAACATTAAACACGCGGAGCGGGCCATGCCATATGGTAAGCTAAATTGACGGTGGCTCACTAGATATTCGATAACTGATGCTACTTGAGTAGACAATCCCGGACAGGACTTTCTCGAAAAGACGGCTGCCAACATGGATGCGCTTACGAAAGAACAATACGACAAGTACCGGGAGACGCTGCTCAATCACGCCAAAGATGTTGGTATTGATGCAGCCATGAAAATGTACGACCTTGATGTCATCATGGGTGCGCCTACCGGACGATCCGCGACCATATATGACATCGCCGGCTATCCCGTCGGAACAGTGCCTCTGGGTTATGCCAAATTTAATGGGCGCGCTTTCGGACTATCCTTCGTTGTACAAGAAGGCCGAGAGGATCTCATCATCAGGGTCATGGGTGCCTGGGAGGAACTTCTGAACCCGCGTAAACCACCTCCTGTATTAGTGGAATGAGGCCGAAGAAGATCACTGTACAGCAGATCACTCCGGCTGTAATGAGCCAGCGGCCTGACATCTCTTAAGCAAGGGAAGGGCAGCTGGAATTGAAGTTGGAAGTCGGCTTTATAGCTGAAGCTCGCGTTGAGCGATCACAGAAACCTCATAATAGGTAATATGGTATAGTTTAGGTACGGATCGATCAAATTGGGCTTGATATGCCTCGCATAAACATATTCTGCTTTTCTATGTGAGCATTCTGTGTTTTTGCCCTCGTTTTTGATAAAGGACATTTATCTCTGGAGTAATTGAATTATAATAATTACAGACTTCCTAGGATGCTGTTGCAGTTGCATGTCCTATAATGAATAGGTATTTCAACTCTGGGTTGAAATAAAAACGGTCACTTTCCATCTATAATTTACAAAAGTTTGTTCGTTCCATTGGCTTGTGCAAAAGCGGGTCTCGCCCAGGCCGCCTGGCCAGCATAAGTTCAGGCGAAGCTCCCATTTTGATTCAGCATGGTAAAACCTAGGTGCCTGGTACCTAGGTTATCTCAGCGCTTTGTGCTCACCTAGCAATTGAATGTACCTAGGTACGTGGGGTAGGTGAATGTGGGAAAGCTTAGAGCGGCCAACGTGGAGCTCTGACTCCCGGGCTAGGTACCATCTGATTGGTTATGGCGGGGTTCGCACGACTAGCCCCCCCCCCTGCAAGGTTGCGATTTCGCCAGTGCGCATTCGCAACCACGGATAAAATTATCGATAGAATTCCCCCAGCGCGTTGAATTTTTGCTTCGCAGCCATCCTCGACTCCGAATCCGTGTCCGCTCATTTCCTCTCCAACACTCGCCAGCTGAGCTTGCGCAGATCTGTTCTGGCCGTCAGGGACAGTATATCTTCGGTTTTATTTTTACTTTTTACTTTTTAATTAGCAGTTGTCTGCATATAAGAAAATCACAATGGCGCCTATGGTAACTGGCAAGGAGCGGGAGTCGAATGTGGCTCGACTGTTGGGATCCGGTATGTGTTGCAAATGGCCAGTTTGAACAAGTCAGTCTCTAATATCGGACCAGGCTCTGCCGGTATCGCCGAATTGGCCGTATTCCATCCTGTGCGTATCGACGAACCGCGGGGCGTAGCCATTGACTGACATGGTCCAAGGTCGACACAATTGCAAAGCGGCTGATGAGCAACACAACAAGGGTATGGGTCGCCAATGTCGTTTTGCGGCTGCTATAACAGGGAGAACGGTTGCTAAAAGGTTGTCAAGATTGCAAGTGCGGCTGAATTGAACGCCGTCATCTTCAAGGACAAGGCTGTTGCTCCCGCTGGAACGAAATTCTTCTCTCTGTTCCCCGGTCTGGGATATGCCGCTGGGTACAAGGTACGGCAACAACTCGTCTTAGCCAGCCAGCCTACCTCGCTAACAAACACGTCAGGTCTCGCAAAGGATATATAAGTACGGCGGTCAGCCGATTGCGCGCGACTACCTAGCTGCCCACTTCGGTAATGACTTTGAGAACGCCTTTGGCAAGAAGACAGGCAAGGCCATCTTGCATTCAACGGCCGGAAGGTAAAATCGCCGAACACGTCGATACCGGCACTCGTCGCTGACATCCCGTAGTCTGATTGGTATTGGCGAGATTGTCCTCCTACCGCTCGATGTCCTCAAGATTAAGCGCCAAACAAACCCCGATGCGTTCCGTGGCCGCGGCATTCTTAAGATTATCTCCGACGAGGGTTTTGGTTTATACAGAGGATGGGGATGGACGGCTGCGCGAAACGCACCTGGCTCCTTTGCGGTACGTGCATACGTGTGCTGGTGCTAGCAGCAAGCCATTTAGGTCTAACATAACGCAGCTTTTCGGCGGCTCGGCATTTACGAAAGAATACGTTTTCGGTCTCGACGACTACAATAAGGCATCGTGGTTCCAGAACTTCGTTGCGTCTATCGCCGGTGCCTCTGCATCACTCGTCGTCTCCGCCCCATTGGACGTGATCAAGACTCGCATTCAGAATAGAAATTTCGAGAACCCGGAGAGCGGGTTCCGAATTTTGTCGAACATGGCAAAGAATGAAGGTTTCTCCAGTTTCTTCAAGGGCTTGGTCCCCAAGGTGAGTCAGCGATGCTACCTAGCTGTCCCCACACCTACGTCGCTAATCATCTATCGCACAGCTACTCATGACGGGACCGAAGCTTGTCTTCTCATTCTGGCTCGCCCAGACACTCATCCCTGCATTCGACAATATGCTGAAGTAGTCAAGTAGAGAGACAGATGTGCGAGCTACGGGCGGATTAAATGTGTATGAGTAAATATCAGGGTATGGGGTATAGAATATGTATATAATGGGTAAAGCCGGCGTTTGCAGGAAACCGTCCCCTCAAGTCCTTGATCCGAGATCTTTTTGTACACATCGAACCTAGAGGCTAGAAAGCACTCAACTCACAGGAACCTCCATAGAAGTTGACGAAATGTAAAATTGACGCGAACACCAACTGGCTTGTTAGGCATAGACATTCTGTGAGAGGATGATTAGCTGGGTATACTACCTATGTGCCCAACGGTGCAACCTTCCTCGATAGGTAGGTATTCGGCTTGCCCAATCTGTCCGACTGGAGTTGGGGTAGCTGTGCCTTTTTTTTCTTTCTTTTTTTCTCCAACAGCAATCAAAATCGGCAGACCTGCTTGGCGGCTCATTGATGCGATTGGAGAAGATAAATAGATTACCCCATGATTAAACCACCTCGGGCTGTTACGTCGAGTTTTTGCTCTTGCTCAAGGTCGGGTCACCACATCTGTCGTAGTCATTTGGCTAGGGAATTCTATGTAATGGTTATTATGCATAAAGCGGCGGGACTCCTAAAAATCGTGCACGAGAGGCCGCCGAAGTGTCTTTTGGGGATTGGGCGCGGCCCGGCGTTACCGAAATGGCACCGGGGAGGTAGTTTAGTTACGTGACTACTTTTCGTGGAGCACCCTCACCCAATTGTCCCTTATACTGGTGTATGTCGGATGGTGCTAATAAGGCAGGATAGATCTAGCTATGCTAATAAACAATTTCAACTGAGCAATTGTTTAAAGGCGAAATCGGGCGACGTTTAGTCGTGGTCTACATGTTGATGAGAGGCCCTAGATTTGAAACTAGGCTGTATAAAATACAAATATCATCCATCGACAAAGCAATCACTGCTAAGCAGCATCGGTGCTCTTAGCCACCTGTTCCCAGTCGTCGCAAATCTTGATCATATCCTCACACTTAGCCCTGATCCTGCCCCAGCCGTCGCTTCCCACCGGTATGCGAAGCGGAATATTTTTACCAGCAGCCACACCAGTCCCCTTGACCAAGTCAATCATGACAGCGACACCCTTCTCGGAGTCGCCGGGCTCGTTACCCACGATGCCGGCCTCGACGTCGCGTACGGCCGCGTTGAAACCGGCGTAATCGGACACACGGGGTGGCACGTGGTTGATGTTACTAAAGGCGCGAGTCCGAAAGTACCCGGGCTCGGCAATGAGAACTTTGATGCCCGGCGCGAATATGGCCAGTTCTTGCGAGAGACATTCGACGGCACCTGCATGATGGGGTTTAGTTTTATGTCGACACACAATACGTATATTATAACAGACGGCTGCTGCTCCGTTACGGGGTTGAGGGGCTTAGAGGTGGGTGTGTCTTTATGAATGTATGGAAGTTACCTACCTTCGAGAGCAAACTTGCTCGCGCAATATCCAGACGCTCCGGGATCAGCATGCCAACCTGCTTGGGAGCTTATGTAAAGGAGCGTGCCTTTGCCCTTGGCCCGGAGTTTAGGCAGTAAGGATCTGGTGATATTCATAGGACCGTGGAAGTTTGTCTTCATGACATGCTCAAGCTCTTCGGCCCTGAAATCGTCCCCATCTTCTCGTGAGTACTAGGATAAATCTCAAGAAACCATGCTCTCAGACGGGGGGGTGGCTGGTAGTTAACAGGTATGCCGAACTCACTTACGTTAGCTCTTCGACGGCGCCGCTGAGGATGTAACCGGCGTTATTCACGACGACGTCGATGCCGTCCGGGAACAGATCCCAGGCCTGGGCCATCTTGGCCTCGATCTCGGAGGCCGGGGCCGAAACATCGAGATCCATTATAACCGCGCCGGTGGCCTTGAGGTGGGCGAGCTTGGTCGCCGAGTTACGGCCCGTGGCGATGACATTATCCCCTGCTTCGCGGAGCTGACGCACGAAGAGCTCGCCGAAGCCGCTGGAGCAACCGGTCACGAGCCAGGTCTGGGGCATATTTTCTAGTCTGTACTCTAGTTAGAGAGATGAATTGGTCGCTTATGGTAGATATGCTGTTCGCTGGAGCGAGTTGCCGATTACATGTGCTCAGAAGATGTGCTGAGGGAGAGTACCTGGTTTCGTATTTACTTTGCTAAAAATACTGTAGAAGAGGATATATATATATATCTATTTATAGCACAAACATCAAGGAATATATGGAACTAGACAGGACGATACTTGTTAGCCTTGTATGTAACCAAGGACATATTCGCTAGCAAAATAATAGTCATTATTAAGCCAAACTTGACAGCGGCCGCTACGTAATATAGTTTGACCGCGCTACCTTGTAAATAGGTACGTATGACGAAAATAGATGGCATATAGGCCGTTTACATAGCTTAGGCAGTTGGCCTCCTGTTGAAGTAATAAGGCTGTCTTAAACGAAGATCACTTAATTACTGTCTGTTTATTGCTAGGGTTGATGTTATGATGTGCTTTCTGGGATCGGATGGAATGGGAGGGCACTTGAAGGGGTGGCCTGCCAAGAATCTACATCCCACATGGTACGAAGGACAAGGGTCCCTTTTCCATCCTAGAGATGTAGGTAGTCCCTTCTGGTCCGATTCATTATTTACAGTATTATCCTTTGCTCTTCTATTATTTGGCTCTTGTACCTATTATTCACTAAAGATAACCTTAGGTAAATGCACTTGAAATGTTCTGTACGAAATACTTAGGCAGATTTGAAGTCAGTTATCTCAGAAGCGGTGCTGACTGCAATAACTTGAAAGTCTGGGTGGCACCTACGAAGTACTTTCTACTTTGTACAAAGTACCTGCGAAACATCAATTCACTGGCAGGACCCACTACATGTAGGTACCAAAGCTACATGTAGTGGCCCAAGCTTCCGTTGCCCGGACAGCAAATTCGTGACGTTGCAAGCGATGCTGGGATTGGTCCAATCAAGGTTTGTTTGTCTACATTGACAGCTTTAATAGCGTTATTGTCCCGCTGGCGCCAACCCAACCGTCATATACAGAGCACCACCACAAAACCCCCTCCTAGTACTGGTATATACATAGTAGGTATACTTCACTTGATCAAACTGCCACAGTCTCCCTTCGCCTCGACTGAGTTCAATCCCATCAGTTCCTCGCGGGAGGTTTAAGCCGGTCATCTAAACAATCACCATTACAATACGACAGCCCAATTTGTTTTGTTTCCCAGACATTCGCATGCCAGTCTTTACTCCTGCGAAATAGACACTACCTACCGCATTCCATTTTCCAGAGATGCCGTCATTTGAGCGTGAAGCGCCTGACCGGCATCTGAGACACCAACATTCTGCCTCATCGAGCGCTCTCGTGCCCATGTAAGTCTGCATCTGCCCGCGTCGACCAACTCTGCGTGACCGCCGCAGTCATATCACTGCTCAGTCGACTCACCAAACATCACAGGTGGGATAGCTCAGATCCCGTTCGTGCGCCTCCACCACTGCCCCTCAACCCACAATCGCCGAGCGTGGGCACATCACGGAGTGGCACGTCGCTGGCAATTCAGTCCGCACATGCCGCGTTGAACGAGAAAGCGCGAGAGAACGCCCTCGTCCCGGTCATTCACAAGCGGAGCACCGACATCTCGCCAGAGCGAGGACTCGTCCCACGAGCAAGCCCACACAAGCGAATGCAATCGCTTCAACAGGGCAGCGTGCGCGACCTCAGTCTCATGATCGAAGCATCTCGGGACTCTGCCAATTCTACGCCCAGGGGATCACCCGAGAAGGAGAAATTCCCACGGCCAGCAACGCCGGTACGACCAAGAGACCCCGAGAAAGAGGCGAGATCAATCGAGAAAGACGCATCCTACTTTGGCCCGATCTCGATTGCGCCCAACCTGACGCCCGCCATGCGACCCTTGTCACGGTGGCCGCAGCCGAGCATACTCGGCGAGAACACGCCGCCACAATCTGCGACCATGTTGGCTTTGCAGAACATGTCGTCCCCATTGACTCGTGAGGGCGAGTCGCCGCTTGCCACCGTCACCAACCACGCAGCAGCGCAACACAGAGTCACAGCGCCCCATGACCTGCTCTCAGGCCAGCTCGTAACCCTCACGAATATAGCTACGGCTCTACAAAAGGAAATGGCAGCATTAAGCAGAAGAAGTCGCGATAATGCTACCGATCTCATGAGCCTCAAGGAGGCTACACACGCGAGAGATGAAGACATTCGAAAAAGCTTGCGGGACCTAGCTTCGAATGTCGATTCCACTCGACACAACCGCGACCCATACAACGGCGGCCTCTACCTCGACAATAGAGCATTTAACGGCTCACCTACACCCAAGAATGCTCGCCCATACGCACTTCCCCGCATACCATCACCGAATAGCTTCGCTGCGTCCCTCGACCGGGAGTCAATCCTAAGCACGCCATCCTTGGTTGGTAGCGAGACCCCAGCCACGATGGCGTTGTTAGAAAAAATCATCAGGGAAATGGGCACCAAGGATGGCCAAGATGGTATGTTCGATCGCTTATCGGAGTTGGCAGAGAGACTCGCTGGTATGGCATCCGCGACCAAGGTGGAAGAGCTTATGAGTCATGTAAAGACTATAAAACAGGAACAGGCGGTAATCCTTGCAGCCGGCAACGGCACAACGGCGCCGAGGAGTCTAAGTTTCGGCAGTAATAGCGACGATTCGGCAAGGGAGATTGATTGGAATCAACACGGCGGGACCATCAACCAGAAAGCCGAACGCCTGCTCATAGACAAGGATGGTCATCATGCTTTCCACCCTCCTCGTTCAAACGAAGTCCTTAACGATGAACTACTGAAGATTATTCGTTCCGTCAAGGATAGTGTCGCTCAAGGGGGCGGTCTAACCGCCGAAGTTAAGGCACTTGTCCGTGAGTTGCGAGGGGAAGTCCTCGGCATGGGCAGAGAACTGGGCCGAAAACTTGAGGAATCCGGCGGCAAGAGTTCCCACGGCAAGAGCGAAACTAAGAGTAGAGCGGACCTTGCGAGGATTGTCGAGGAAGGCCTGGAACAGATGAAGGTTTACATGCAGCAAAAGCTTAGGGAGCACAGGCGCGAATCAACCGAGTCAACAAAGTCGATGATTGACTACCAGGAAATCTACAATGCCATGAGGACAGCCATCAGTGACTCTCAGGCAAACAAACGCCAGGACCAGCTCAGTCGCGATGACGTTCTCAACGCGGTCAAAGATGCCTGGGAAAATTATAAGCCCGAGATCGAAATCCAACAGCTCGGCTTAGAGCGCGACGAGGTTCTCGCCTGTATCAAACAAGGTCTAGAAGAATACGCTCCTCAGCAGGAGATGCCGGAGACTGCGACAAGGGATGAGGTCTTCGCAGCAGTCGTGGAGGGATTGAAGCATTTTGTGCCCCCTAAGATCGAGACATCCGAAAGCCTCTCTCGCGATGAGGTACTTGAGGCTGTAAGGGAATGCCTAGAAGAGTTTGAATTCCCCGTCGCCCCGTCTGCCATAGACAATGATCTTACTCGCGAAGATATGCTTCATGCCGTCAAGCAGGGTCTTGAGGAGTTTGAGTTTCCTAATCCGAATACTGCCCTGGTAGCCCAGGACGGTGGAAACCTGGAAATAATGGAAAAGCTTCATGACATTATGCAGTACATGCAAGACGAATTCAAGGCAGTCTCTGAGCAAACCCAGCAGCGGGCTGCAGCAAATGGTCGGGATACTGAGCAGGTCTTGGATGCCACCAAAGAAGGCATTGAGACATTGCGTGCACATATCGAAGAGTACACAGACCGAATTGCTGAGACCAGCGGCGCGAATGCACAAGAAGAGCTCATGGCAAATCTCGTCAGCAGCTTGGATAATTTCCGCGATGAACTTGCCGAGATGATTGCCAAAACGTCAGATAGTTCGAGGGATCTGGTCAAGCAGGAGGTGGAATCACTCAGGGATGCCGTTAACTCTTCTCTCGTTCCCCACGTACCACCACCGCCCGATAATAGGGAAGCTCTTGAGGCCATTCGTGAAAGTCTCGATCGAGTTCGCGGCGACCTTTTGCGCCCACACGCAGGCACCACGGACATCTTGGATGCTCTACACGAAGGCTTCAGCGAGATGCGAACCTGCATTGAAAAGATCAACGACAAGCCAGTGGACTTGACAGCCAATGACGAGATCCTCGATGCCCTCAAGTCGGGTCTGGATGACGTTCATGCCGATATTGATGCCTTGCGAGGCGGCAGTGACAATGAACGAGCTATGGTGACAGTTAATCGGGAGCCTGTGGATGCTCTGATACCTACTGATCTAGTCAAGCATGATGATATCAAAAACATCGAAGTTATAATGGCGGACCTCCGGATGAAAATGGAAGTCATTGAACAAGCCCAGCCTGCGCCATCCTCCGCACCTGAAGGTGGGCTATCGAAGGAAGACTTAGCTGAAATGGAGGAAATGCTTCGAAACGGCGTGTCAAAAGAAGATCTGAACGAAATGGAGGAGAGACTTCGGACTGGAGTGTTCAGAGATACCCCGAATGGAACAGAACCGGGACTTCAACCCGGTCTGTCTCGGGAGGATCTCAAGGAGATGGAAGAGATGCTTCGAAACGGTGTATCGAAGGAGGATCTAAGCCAGATGGAAGAAATCCTTCGGAACATGCAGGAGTCAATGGCAGGAATAACCGGCATGGCAAGCCCGTCGACCAAAACCATCAGTGTTCCCGTCAATCTGGAGGATGCTGCTACCAAAGAAGACGTCCAAGCCATCGAGACCATTCTCCGGAATACAAAGTCCCGTTTGGATGACCTCATTGACGGCGAACAAGCGGTTAGAAAAGATCACGTTGATGCTGTTGGGGCCTTAATTCTAGAGACAAAGGAATCTTTCGGCTCCCTCCCAGCCCAACTCGAAAACATCACTCGCAAGGAGGACCTTGTCGCTATCGAGTCTCTAGTAACGCAGGCAACAGCGGCTCTTGACGAGATGAAGGCGCGAGCCGAGAAATCCCTAGAAGACCCCGAAAAGGTCACCAAGACCGACGTCGATGCCATCCAACTAGCTGTGTCCGATATCAAGGCTCTTGTGGAAAGGATATCTACCACCGACATTGCAGAGTTGCCGTCGAAAGATGACTTGAACAAGGTCGAAGAAGTTGTGAGAGACATCAAAGACTACAACACCACGGAGCTACCTTCAAAGGAAGATCTCAGGGCTGTCGAAGATGTTGTGAGGAATATTAAGGATCACAATGTCTCAGTCTTAACTTCGAAGGATGATCTCAAGATTGTCGAGGACGTTGTGAATGAGATCAAGGACCACAGTGCATCGTTGCCATCGAAGGACGACCTAAAAGCTGTTGAGGACATCGTACAAGAGATCAAAGACCACAATATAGTATTGCCATCAAAAGACGACCTCCAGAAGGTCGAAGATATTGTGAGAGAGATCAAGGACTACAACGCTGCTCGGGAAGAGGCCAACTCCACAGCTCTGGCCAACAGGCAAGCGGAAGTCGTTAGCGTCAACGAGAGAGTTGCCGATGTCAAAGCTTTCCTGGAGGAGTTTCAGTCTATGGCTAAGGAGAGACTCGAAGCTGGTGGCACCGGTGTGGAGACATTGGGTCGGATGCTGGAAGGCCTCAGTGAGACCATCAACCAGAATGCCAACGTTGGGAGCGACCTCAAAGAGATGTTTGAACTGATGAAATCGGAGTTCGAGGAGTCTAAATCCGGTATGGTGGGCGCGAAGCTCGATACGGACGAGAAGCTAAGAGATACTGCCGACATGCTTACCGTCAAGATCGATGAGAAGATTGGAGAGTTGGTAACGAAGTACGACGAGTTCCAATTAGTGATGGAAGACCGAAGGAAAGCCGGAGAAGCTCGAGATGTCGAGATGGAAGCCGCGGTCGTCGGCAACAAGGCCGTTGCAGAGGAGCTCAAGGTGCTCATCGATACCCTCGGCACGACTGTCACCGACTCCATGGAGAAGATGGAGGAAGCGTCAAAGACCGTCTTCGATAAGGTCGAAATACTGTACAGCAAGGCCGAGGACAACCATACTGATGGCAAGGCTGAGCACCAGATGACACGCGAGCAGGTGAAGCAAACTCTTGGCGCAGTGGAGAGTCTCCAAGGCCATGTTTCCGACTACCAGCCGAAGATTCTTGAAACGGTCAAAGATGTCCTCCTCATGGTCGGAGAACATTACGACCTCTCCAAAAGCACAGTGGAGAAGTACGATGATGCTCAAGTCAACACGAAACTCGATAAACTTGTTGACCACACCCATGCGGCCGGCAAGGCCTATGCCCAGCTTGATACCTTGGACAAAGTACATCAGCAAGTGGTGCAAACAGCTGCCGATATCAGCGAATTTCTATCTTCGCAAAAGCAACGGATCGAGAACGAGCATGAAGACCATGCAAAGACCCTTCAGGAGACGACAGTTGCTCTCGAGCGCCAAAGAGCGGAGCAGGACCATGTCACGGTCAATGTAGCGATGCTGAGAGAAGAAGAATCACAGCTCCGAGAAAGCATCCTTGCATTACGAACCGAGCAGGAATTCCTCACGCGACAGAAAACGCGGCTAATCGCAGACGTCTCTTCTCTCGAGACTGCCCTTCATCTACGCCGGGAAGAGCTGCACGCCATGGACGTCCGCGCCGAAGGCCTGGAGCGCAGAATCCTGGAGGGCGTCCTCGACCATTCTCGGGCGCTCCTCATAGCCAAGTCCGGCACGAAGGGCCGCGAAGCCATGAGCCGCAAGCGAGTTGCCCGCTCCAGCCTGGGAGTCAACGAGCAATCCGACCAGACTGCCAGGCAGACAGCTAAGCCCCGCAGCGCTGTCGACATGGCCGTCAATGGAAGTCGAGCGAGCCTCATCCCGCCAAACCCCGCCGGTCCAAGCCGTAGAATCCTGAGTCTAAGCCGGATCACGAACAACGTGCCCACGGGCGGGCTCAAGAGGAGCCAAAGCGTTCGGGCGCCGGCTGCCGCTGGCCTGCGGAAGAACAGCTGGACTTCGTCGAGAGGCGGTAAGGGCTACGGCGATCTCGACAAAGAGAACGTGCATTCGGTCCGCGAAACCGACGAGGAGGGGCGCGACGACGCCTCTCCCGCCGGGGACCCCGAGGTGTCCTCCAGAGAGACTGACAATGACAACGATGACAATGGCTACGGCACGGCCACCCCGGTCGACATACCGACGCCAGTAGGCGAGGAGGACGAATCGGACGACGCAGACGACCCGGAGGACTACGAACACCTCGCCAACCCCAGATACGGCGAGGAAGAGCTAGACGAAGAGGACTCGGACGAGTCCGGGACCCTGCGCCGCACGAGCCTCGGCACCTCGGTCATCGCGGGCGCGGAGGCGGAGAACAGGTACGGCAACGACCAGTACTCGGACCACGAGACCATGAGCGAGTGGACCGAGGCCGGCGTCAGCAGCAGCAGCAACAGCGCCCGAACCAGCAGAAGCGCCGGCGACGGCAGCATCATCGGCGACGCCGAGGATATCGTCAGCGAGGGCGAGACCGTCTCGTAGATGGCGATGCCTACCCTACGGCCTGTCCGGGGCGCGCTGTGGTTGTTCGGAACTCACACGAGCGAGTGCTGATTGAGTTTTCGTTTTTGTCCCGGAAATCTTTCTTTCGCGCCGGTTGCTGCTGCTGCTGGTCAGCTACGATAGGATGAAAATTGAACGTATGAAATTGAATATCGAGGCCCCGAGCCGCCGATCGCACGCGGCGCGGGCCGGGGGGGACTGGCTGTTGTTGATTCTCCAGCCCTTTTACATATTCGAGGAAACCTTCCCCCTTGGGGTTTTCCTCGAAGACGCTGGGGCTAGCTGCTGTGAGGATGGGATAGAGTGGGATGTGACGGAACGGGACGGGACGGGATGAAATGAAATCGGCGTCTGAGGGATGATGGATTAGCCGACTTATTGATTGATTGATTGATGTATTGGTTGATGGATGGATGGATGGATGGATGGATGGATATTGATTATTTCCTTGACTCTTTTTCGTTTTAGGTGTTTTTGTTTTGCTTGATTCCCCCTTCTTCCTTATCATCACCCTGTCCCAGCAATGCTAAGAAAAGAATACCGAAGGAAAGGAAGGGAAGGGAAGGAAATGGAATTTCCCGTTCCTGTGGGACATATGTTATAAACATCACGACTATTCTGCCCACCGACTTACCTACCTGCCCCCGTCTCTACCCCTTTCCACCAAACCCCCATTGTTGAAAAAAAATTGGAAGGAGACGGCACTGTTATATATGCCAGTGGTGGATTGGGTTCGTTGGGCTAAGTTGAGCTGGGTAGGGTTGAACGTGCTTCCTTTGCTTGTTGATATGATACGATACGATACGTAGGTATTTTAATACCCAAAAATACGAATTTAATTGCCCCGACTTGACTTGTTTCTGGTCCCTCTTGAGTGAGATCTGCCTGGCTGCCTATTTATTACCTCCTTCGCGATGAATTAATGGATGGATATATGGATGTCCTGATTGACTGATTGACTAATTAACTTAGAAAATCATGTATGTAGAGTGAGTTGATACAGGTAGATTGATAGGTGGATAATGTTACATGATTAATGAATCCTTATTTGATACACCTTGGGAACTTGAGGAACTTGAGTACGGGTATAAGGAGGTTAGGAAAGGGTAGGTAGGATGAACAGTGTGGTGTAGCAATATGAGATGACAAGATATGTATGAGATGACATTGGCCATCGTTAATTCATTCATTCACATTATAATTCATTCCAGTCCCGCGTTCAACGAGCAGCGAGTCTGCCCAAACTACCAACCGACAGAAATCCCACTTATTCAATTTCCCTCCCTCTCCCACTAAATACCAAGTCAAGACTAATTAATCCGTGCGCGAGAACGGAACAAGAGAGAGTGTCAGCCAACTCAACTCAGCCGAGGATGCTTCACCTCGATCTTCTCCTTGCCGTCCATCCAGGGCCGCAGGCACTCGGGGATCGTGACGGCCATCTGCGCCTCGTCCCACCCGTTCTCGAGGATGGCCGCCAGGACCCGGGGCACGGCGAGGGCGGTGCCGTTCACGGTCCACGGGTACGTCTCCTTGCCGCCGCTGCCCTTGCCGCCGCGCATGCGGGTGGCGAGGCGGCGCGTCTGGTAGTCGCCGCAGATGCTGGCGCTCGTGACCTCGCCCCAGCCGTCGCTGAGGCCCTGGGCGGCGCGCGAGGGGAAGAAGGCCTCGATGTCGATCTTGCGGGTGGCCGAGGCGCCGAGGTCGGCGGACGGCATCTCGAGGACGCGGCAGTGCAGGCCGAGGGAGGCGAGGATCTCGGTCTGCGCGTCGACCATCTCGTTGAAGACGTCGGTCGCCGCGTCGGCGTCGGGCGTCGTCCACGCGAAGAGCTCGACCTTGGTGAACTCGTGCACGCGGTACAGGCCCTTCGTCTCGGCGCCGCGGGCGCCCGCCTCGGCGCGGTAGCACCGCGACGCGCCGACGCGCTTGGAGGGGAGCTCGGCGGCCTCGAGCACGCTGTCGATGCGCATGCCGGCCAGCGGGATCTCGGCGGTGCCGGCGAGGCTGAGCTCGGGCTTCCCGCGGGCGGCGTCGGACGCGGACTGCGCGATGGCGTAGATCTGGGTCTCGTCGTTCTGGTCGCGCGGCTGGAACCCGCAGGCCGCGGCCACGTAGCTGTACACGATGCTCGGGGGCGCGACCTGGCGCCAGCCCGGTATCCGCGTGATGGCCGCGAGCGCATAGGCGACGAGGGCCTGCTCGAGCTGGGCGCCCTCGTCCAACAGGTAGTACCATCCCCAGCCGGACGACGTGGCGGCCGCGGCGAAGTCGAGGATGCCCAGCTCGGACCCGATGTGCACGTGCGAGCGCCAGATGCTGTCCGAGGACGGCCCGGCGGCCTTCTCAAAGGGATGCGGCTCGTTTATGTAGCTCAGCACGCGTGGGGTGTCGCCGCGCGGGGTGTCGTCGGACGTCAGGTTCGGGATGGCGAGGGCGAGGTCGGTCATCTCGGCGGAGAGGCTGGCTTCGTCCTCCTCGATGGCCGACAGCGCCTGCTTGAGTAGGCGGGCCTCTGCCAGCAGCTCGTCTCTCGTCATCGTCCTGACGTCTCTCCTAGGTCCGTCACCGAGCGGATTGGGTGGGTGCTCGCCCGTCTGCGGCTCGGCTTCTCGTGCGCCGGCGGCGGCGTCGTCCTCTGCCTCGTCCTCATGCTGGATGGAGGCCGGGTTCGCGATCTGGCGACGCAGGGCGTTGCTGCGCTCGCGCAGGCTTCGGCCGTCCCTCTGGCGGGCTTGCCATTGGGCGAAGAGCGCGTTGATGCGCGACGGATACGTGGATTGGACCTTGCAGTTGCGTTCGAGGCAGTTCTGCTCGTGGAGCTTGGGGTTCAGACGGATGTGCTTGATGTCGATGTGTGGTCGGGGCGCTATGGTGGGCCGTTGTTTTCGTTGTGATTCTTGTTCTTGCTCTTGTTGCTGCTGCTGCTGCTGCTGCTTCTGGGCAGCATCGTGGTAAGAGTCGGAGCTGGAGGTGGAATTTATGTTGGAGTTAGAGTTGGAGTTGGAGTCGGAGTAGCATCGAATAGTAGGCGTAGGAGAGCGGGGAAATAATAATGGTCTCGTCGTCCTTGGCCGAGCCAGCTGGCACCGTAAGCATGTAAACGATAGTCTCGTAGCCTTCATGGTATCATCTGAAGGCTTCTCGTCTATGACACATTGTCGTGCGAGGAACCGCTCTGCTTTTGGTGAGTCTAGAAAGTTAGCACGGATGAAGATGTCATGTCATGTCGAATGGGATGGAGTCTGATGTGGGGTCAAGCCTTTTTTAGTGTGAAGCTCTGCCGCCCCACTGGAATTGCCCCGCAGTTCTGCACCCGTCTGCAGGGGTAGCTTTCGGCAGCGTTCAGCGTTCTCGTGCCGTCAGCCTTACACCCCGATCTGTTCGCACTGTAACGGTTATTAAGCTGCTTCGTATGCATCACTGATATGTGTAAAACCTACATAGAAGGATAACACCTGACCTACATACATGAGTAACTCCTAGTGACATTCATAGGGGAGATGAGAGAAAACACATTCTGTACCTCGGACCAATTGTTGGCTATTAGCTTAAGATTGAGGTTGCGTGCGGTATGCGAGAGAGTAACCAAGATTCCTATCAACCAGAGAGCACGGGCATTAACATCAACAACATCTTTTCTTTTCTTCCCATGCTGAAACATGGAACAGGAGCTTTTCATCTATTAGAAGCATCCAAATTCATCGACGCAGTTGCGCGGAAAGGGTATCTATCTATAAGCGGCAAAAATGAACAGTCAAGCCCTCTCCAAGAGAGCCACGGGTCTGCTAAAACAGCGTACCCCAGATGCCCAGCGTCCAATTGTTTGGCTGAGAGGCCTGGCCTCGCATCAACCCGCTGGGCCCCATGCTCTGTCTCTGCGACGTCTTGATGTCCACTTCGCTGGGCCGGGATGCCCCGTTGACGCCTTGCTGGAGCCAGACATCGCGGTCTATCGTCGCCAGTGCTGGGATATTCATTTGCGTGGCTAGGCTCCCTCCGCACCACGGCCCGAGAGTGTCGATGGCCCGGAGATGCCCCTGTACCACGGGCTTGTAGTTCCGTTCCTTTTTTATAAGATTTTCGACGGGGTCGACTTCTTGAGGTGCGTCTGCAGCCTTGATTGGCGGTTCCGTCGCTTCTCCGTTGCCATTCGTCGTGCTCGGCTGTATCACGACTGGTACGGCTACGGCTCCGTTGTTTGCCTGAAGACTGGTGTCTCGTTTGAGCTTCAGGTTCGTTTTGCACTCCTCAGCGGCCCTCCCTCTCACAGGGTCCCAGCCCTGTTCTTCCGCTTGAATCGAGACCTCGTCGAAGATGCGACCCTTCAGCCCGAAGATATTCGAACACCCTCCTGTGAATATGATGCGTGACATGCAAATGGCACGCACGTCTAGGGGCAGCTGCAGTAACGCTCGATAGACGATGATATGTACCGGAAGCTCATGGTCATCAAAGCTGGTCGGAGACAGTCGAGTTTCGAAGAACGTCGTCTCACAGGGTTCGGCCAGTTGGGAGAAGGGTATTTCCACCGTCCTCGGAGGCTTACACGAGTTCAATGTGATGGACATGGGAGAGTGGTCTTCTGTCGGGGGTATTTCCTCCTCCCCCTCTTCTTCGTGCTCGTGGAGCGTTGGGAGGCCTTCTTCCGTCGTCCTCCGGTGTGGCTGTCTTGCTGCCCTCCTGCACCACAGCATGCGAGTTGCGACCTCTTCGCACTCTTCGAAGCTAATAGCCTCGTCCAGGAGCCTGTCTTGGCTTCGTTCGGCGGGTGCTGTTGTCGATGGATGCCCTCGGATTGTCTCCGATAATAGTTCGTATGTCTCCCCCACGAGGAGCTTGCCAGCTCGGGTGGTCCTCCAACTCTGCACCTCGCGGTACTCGTACACGGCGGTGACGATAGTTTCGTGCCAGCCAAGATCCACCACCAAGGCGGATCGAGTACCAGCAGCAAATGCGGCCATGACGGGCGATGATAGCAGAGATACAGCAGGAGCTTGAAAGCGGTGAAAGATGGTGTTGAGGGTCGACGATAGCAAAGGGATGGGTAACGTCGGAGGCAGAACCAGTACAATCTTTCTCGGCCTCGAGTCAACGAGCAAATACCTGGGAGCGTGGCGGTTAGACCAGCAATATCACGGGGGGTTTATAGTTATAGTACGCCGACATACCGGAAGAGAGCATCTCTCAACTCCCGTTCCAGCTTGTCCTCCACCAGACCCAGATCTTGTCCTCGAAGGTCTAGCTGCCATAGCTCATGATCAGACCCCCAGGGCTTCCCCGAAGCTCTACTGCGCCACTGGCTCGAAAAGTCTGGCTCCCATACTCGAAAGTCGCCCGTGCGTCGCTGCTGCTCTGGACTAAAGGAGACAACTCTCTTGGGCGCGGCGTCGCCAGCAAAGCCGAGGCGTAGCTTTCGGGAGCCAAGCTCGATGACGATGGGGTCGTCGTCGACTCGCGAGCTGCTGGAGGGGGAGCCGAAGGAGGAAACAATGGGCCGTGATGGCGTTTGAGGGGCGCCGGGTGAGGTAGTAGAGTAAGCACCAGCGCGGATGCTAGACACTGTCCGGTGTGGGAGGGTTGCGGCGCCTGTGTTAGACGACATGGTCATCTAGTCGGATTGGTTTGTTTGTAAACGCATGTTGCCAAAGAAGATCGATTGGCGGCGACACGTGAAAATGGCTAGTTAGTATGTTTAAACAATTTAAGACACGATCATATAACTACAGGCCTCTATTATTAGTAGGGAATAGGTACCTAGGTACCTTCTGCGGCACTGTGTTCAGTATGGGCTTGCTCGGGCTTGGGCGCACTGTATTGATGATGAATAACACCGTGCCGATGCACTGTAGCCCCGGTTTACAGTTAAGATGGATCCCTGTAAGTGCATGCATGGTTGCCAGTGGAGACCAAGCTCTCGTGCAAGACAAAAGTCAACATCTCCATCGTAGAACACACCTACTTTTGGGTACGACTTATGTGAGCATGAGCAGGTAATAATGTTCGGCCGACACTTAGCTTCATTGAACAGCTTCAACCACACCTACGATAAATATACATCGACTTGATAATCGATCTAGCTCATAGCTACCTAAACAGTCGCTGTTTCACGCTTCCAATATATCTTTCCCCATGACTTCAGTCAGATAAGTAGCTACCCGCCAGCTTTAAGCTTGCGCATAGCGTGCATCATCGAAATGGGGATCAAAGGGTGAGTGCTGCTGCCTCACAAAACACATTCGCTACTAAGTATGGGGAATCACCTACTGATGTTCATCTTAGCATCTACAAGGAGATCGGCCCCGGAAAGCGGATATCCCTGATGAAGCTCGCTATTCAGAAGCTCGAGGAATCCGCCCGGCCTTTACGCATCGCCATAGATATCGCCATATGGCAGTTCCAGGCCCAAGCGGCTAGAGGTAAGACAAGGAAGACACCCGTCCACTCCTTTTATCTCTGTGAGCACCATTGACAGCATGTAGGTGGCTCCAACCCTGCCATTCGCACTCTCTTCTACAGGTTGCTCCGTCTACTTAGCTTGTCCATCCAGCCCGTCTTCGTCTTCGACGGCCCCAACAAGCCAACGTTCAAGCGGAACAAACGCTCTGGACGAGGAGATGGCGTGGCAACGGCCATGGCCAAGCGGCTTATCAGACTCTTTGGCTTCTTAGCTCATGATGCTCCTGGCGAAGCCGAAGCCGAATGTGCTCTGTTGCAACAGAACGGCATTGTAGATGCAGTGCTGAGCGAGGACGTCGACACCATCATGTTTGGCTGCACTCGGACCCTGCGAAACTGGTCCTCCGAGGGCACTAAGGGGAGTAAATCACCCACCCATGTTTCCATGTACGACAGTCGAGAGCTCGGCGAAAGTGCCGCAGGCCTCGAGCGTGAAGGAATGGTCCTCGTTGCCTTGATGAGCGGTGGTGATTATCTTCCCGAAGGGATACCCGGCGCCGGTGTCAAACTAGCCTGTGAAGCAGCTAGAGCAGGCTTCGGAAAGTCGCTTTGTCAGCTTAAGCGGTCTGATACCTCGGAACTGGCTAGTTGGAAAGAGTGGCTGACGTATGAACTACGGCACAACGAAAGTGGTTTCTTCAGGACGAGACACAAGGCTCTGACTATACCTGATGATTTTCCAAACATGGAAATCCTCAGATATTATACTCACCCGGTGGTATCGCCGGTCAAGGCCCTAGATAGATTAAGGGAGCAGACCTGGGATAAATCGATTGATATCCAGGGGCTTCGCGAATTTGTACGCGAAACATTCGACTGGAGTTATCGGATAGGGGCGATCAAGTTTATCAGGGTCCTGGCGCCATGTCTGTTGGTACGTAAAATGATGCAAAGCAGCACTGGGCAGGACAATGCGCCTGAGGGCGCGAACGCCATCGAAAAGGGGGCATCTGAACTCGTCAAGTCTATCAAAAGCCGACGGGCCCACTTTAGCACAGACGCTACGCCAGAGCTACGTGTATCATTCATACCGACCGACATCGTTGGCTATAACTTTGAGGAAGAGCCTGATGAAGTGATTGATTTCGGACGTGACGGCCTCGCGCTCAACAGTGATGATGAAATGGAAGACATAGCGGAGGAGGGAGAAGATATCGATTCTGCCGCAAAATCAGGGACAAGAAAACCGTTCAGTCCCACGGATACAGATTTGGTATGGATGCCAGAAACAATAGCCAGGGTTGGCATACCATCAATGGTTGCAGACTGGGAAGAAGCACAGCGTGCGAAGACCGCGGCTCGATCCAAGCCGAAGGCTTCGAAACAAAGGGCCAAAGCCGGAGGGACAGCGGCTGCTTCGCTAGATAAATTTGTCAGGGTTACAAAGAATATCGCACCGCAAACCATAGAAGCGAAGAGAGCCACTCGTGCAACAGCAAGGCTGGAATTATCGTCGCCCATTCAGCCTCACAGCCCGCTAGATGCAGCCCCAGCTTCCTCGCAGAGCAACGCACCGTTGCTTCCACCTAGTCAATACTCACAGAAATCCCGTCTTGCACCAAGCAAGCCCTCCACACCCAAGTCGTCTCGATCCCGAAGGCTTCTCGAGGTGTTACCAAAAGCGGACGCGAGCATCAACCCTTGGACCATCGCCAGCTCACAAAGCACCCCCAGCAAGCCCAAGCCTAAACCTACCTCACCATCCACCAAGGCTTCCGAGCCAATTCTTATCCCCTCCAGCCCACCCTCGCCGTCCCCCAGGCGTTTTACTTCCTCCGAGAGTTACGCTCAGACTAGCCGTAGCCAAGACGAACCCGATCCGTCCAGAGCACAGCCAACAAGCCCGAGAAAAAGGCGATCGTTGACACTGCCGGAAACTCCGATAGGCGAAGCAGACGTTTCAAACCGCCGCGTCGCCAGGGGGCAAAGTCCCACGCCAGCTGCTGCTGCCGAGAGACCACAGCGCAAGCTAGCAAGGACGAAGTCGCAACCCACCGACTCGAGTCCCCGGCGGCCTCCGCGGCGAGCAACGGGATTATCACGAGCGCAGACAATTTCCGCCGGGGTTATATCGCTTGATTCCGAGGACTCGGACTCGGACGAGTTGCCGCCTCTGAGCAGTCTAGTAAACAAAATTCCCAAAAGTAGCCAGAATGCGAAGCCTGATTCTTCTCCGTCTCTGCCTCCGCCTCCCCCTTTTTTCCGCGACCCAGAATCTGGTCCAAGCGCAGCAGACGAGTCGAAGCTGTTAAACCCGAAACAGAAGGAAAAGGAGAAGGAGAAACCGGCGGAAAAGCCAGCGGGGAGGAAACAGACAACGATAGAACAGTCCCTCGCCTCCGCCTCCGCCGCCTCCACGGTCAGGATGACGAAGCTGTACGTGCCCCGGCGGAGCCAGCCCGGTTTCTTCAAGGAGGTCGACGTCAGCGTCGACGAGGCCGATGCCGTGAGAGAAGAGTACGCCGCCGCCGCCGCCTCCGCTGGTGGGAGCCGCGGGAGGCGCGCGGGCGTTTGGAGGCGGAGCGATGTCTATTGCGTCGATCTTACGGGCGAGGATTAATCGGCTGATGGGTTACCTAGTTCGATTAGTTTCATTGCTTAATTAAATAATACACTATGGAAGAATGGGACAACGATTAGGAAGATGTCGTTTATGGCGTTGTTGCTGTCCTCTGCGTCTCGTGCGGGCAGGCGGGCAACTTGCTTTTACCTTCGTTTTTGAAGGAAAGTACGATTTTATTGGCTTATGATATAGGGCCAGTCAGCCTCGTAGGTAACTACCTATACGACCTAGTAATCCAGTGCTTCTGCGGTATTGATGAAGCTACCTAGCTGTAGGTGATTGAGATCAAACATTGCATACCTACCTAGGTAAGTTGAAATTGCGCGGACTTGTACTAGGTATAGTGGAAAATACCTATACACCTTTAGCAAGCATAAGAGATCGACACTGAGATAGCAATATAAGATATAAGGAATTCGCAATACTCTATATTAAATTTTGCTTTATAACCAATTTTATAGCAAAACAGCCACCCTTTTTTTTTCCTTCTCTTCACTCTTCTGCACGGAAGCATACACAGAAACCGACTACTCGCCATACTTACAGAAACTGTCAAGGCTTAATGCCTACAACAAGGTAAAAGTTTAGTCATTTGCTAGACATAGTAGAGTAAGTATTGGTATATTTTAAGTATTGGACTAGGAGTTCTATTTAGCTTAACCAGGGTTTAACCATGCTTTAACTAAGGGTTGACCAGGCTTTTTTTAACTTGCTTTGGGTCTTTCATGGACCATAAGCTCCATTTCGTAAAATATAAAACTTATAATGCACCTAACCTTTCAAATCCCAGAAGCCTGACCGCTATGGCTGTATTTATCGAGCGGGTTTACCTCGATTGTAGCGGTTGTCATTGTTGTTGTTGTTGTCGTCGTTGTTGTCACAGTAGCTATTATCATCACCTTCATCATCGCCCTCATCGTCGCTCTTATCGTTGCTTTCAACGCTGTCTTTGTCTTTATCTAGCTCCCCATAGCAACATTGACTAGGCCATGATTGTTGGTGCGACACTTCGAGCAGGCCGTACCTATTCGAATATTGCGGACTCCGAGAGAGAGAGAGAGAGCCTTTGGATGAAAGCGCGGTACCTACCTAAGGCTTTATACAAGATAAACTTGTAGCGTTCGCGTCAAGTATAATATCCTGGAACGGTGTTAGTAGATGCGGCGTTGGATAAGTACGTAAGTTGCGGGACTGCCGCCCTCGCCTCTGTCTGTCTGCCTGTCTACCCTGCTTATTAGCTGTCCCTATTCGTCCGCTATGATCTCGAGGCTTTCGCCTGGGCCGAACAGGTACGGTAACCTGCACTGTGTCGCGGCGGAATTGAACGCGCTCGCTATATCCGGGTACATATATTCGTTAGTTAGTACTAAGGTGATAATCCATCGCATAAATATATCTATGTGTGCCTGCCTACGGCCCCCGCGTGTGGTTGAGCTCTTTGTGATACATAGTAGGATGAATTTCATATATGTACACCTGCGGATTAACGCCATAGGTAGTAAGTAAAACCAACCTACGCGAGAGATCAGCCAAGTGATCATTAAACTCTTTATATCACTATTGCTGTTGCTGTTGTTGTTATTGTTGTTGTTGATTATCCGCTGTATAGTTCTAATAAAAGCTGTGACTGAGAGATGGGGGTATCGTATCCAACACTCCGATAAAAAACCACAGAATCAGCAACCACGACACCAATTACCAGTACCAGTACTTAGTACCAGTGATACCGGCGGTGACTGGACCAGTAAGCACGGTATGTAAGTAGGTCGTAGGCAGGTAAAAAGAAAAAAAAGGAAGAAAGGAAAGACCGAGAAAATAAGACAAATCCCTCCCATCTACATCCATCATCCCACATATGTTAGTCAAAATCTCCAAAGATCAAGGCAAGGAAAGTCGAGCGAAGGTACGGCAACAGCGCACCGCCGCGCCGCAACGACGTCGTTGCTCCCCGGATATCTAGATACGAAGCCCTCTATACACAGAATGGCAAAAAAAAAAACCATTGGAATTATCCTCTCTCCCTAAACGTCGCCTTCGTCATCTCATCTCATATCGTTACCACTTTCGTTTCGTCCAAGCTAAAAACTGCAAAACCTTCCCTCCGCTCTCCCACATGAATTGTCGAACAGAGTCCCGCTTTTATACCGTAGCATCCCAAGGCAGGTCTCTCCCTTGCACCTCGATGCAGGTGAGATACTCGGTCTTGCCTATGATTGGCCCGACTGCGCCGCCCGCGGCCCTGTCGAGTTCAAGCTCGAGTCTCGTGCCTAGGAGGGGACGAACAACCTCGCGCGCCGCTCTCTTTAGCTCGTCGACGCGCTTCTCGAACCGCCTCAGATTGTCCCGCGTATATAATTCCGGCGAGAGCTTGAGGAAACGCTTACACTCGTCGCGGTCCAGGTATCCGGCCCCCGTCGCAGATCCCAAAGTGCGGAACACGCGGCCAACGGCCTCCAGAGGCGGGGCTGTGGCTGTTGATAGTGCTGTGTCAGGCTGTCCCGGTGGCGCGGGCCCGCTCCCGGCGCCACGGGAAGGCGGGCCCGAAGCTTGCTGTCGTGAGCTAAACGAAGAAGAAGAGTGTGGTGCCGAGGGTGGAGATATGGGTGGCGGCGGATTCATGTTATCGGCCAACCACTGCCGAAATAGGGATAGGGCAAGCCAGTCGATGTACGAAGTCTGCGGGCTAACGCGCTCCCCGCGAGAATTTGTGAGGTTGAGCCTGAATAATCGTCCCTCAATACGGCTGATTGTCTCCTCGAGTTCCTCCACCTTGTCCTCGATGATGTCCAGTACGATCTCGGGGAACGATGAGCGAACGACGCGTTCGTGGAACGGCCACTGCCCCACGATGTGAATCAGGGCTTCTTGGAAGATGACCTTGCTACGGCTGAGATATCCGAGCCGTAGATAGCTGGCGGGGTATTTTTCAATCTGCTTCCACAGCCGGCCCTGGAACTGCAGTAGATGGTGGTCGACGCGGGGCCCGACAACGGCGAGAGCATCATACTGATCTGCCAGGGTCAGGAGCGACTTGCACTGGAGGTAAGCGTCGACGATGCTGACCCCATCGAGCACGGGCGGGTAATTGTAAAATATACGGAAGAGGTTGTCGTAATCGCGCAGCAGGTCCGTATCGGCCTCGGAGAGCGGCGGCGGGTTCCGGCTGTCCGATTTCGTGTGCGAGAGCGACAGGTTCGCAACAGAGCGGAAAAAGGAACTCGACGAATGTGTGCGTGCGTGCTCTCCTTTGGCTCGCGGTGCATTCGCATCGGAGGCACTGTTCCCGCTGCCGAAAAGCGAGGTCGAGTTTGCCGGTGGCTGCTGATTGCTCGCGTTGCTGTCCGCGTTCGCCTCCCTCTGCACCAACATGGGCACGTCGTTTCTGTCGGCGCCCAGATCTAGCTCATAGCGCCACCGCCTCCTCGGCGTAGGAGATGTGGCGCCGGGTCTGGTGGCTGCTTCGCTCCCGCTATTGCTGCCCGCATCCTCCCTAATCCTGGCCAGCTCTCCCGACGACGGCTCCGGCAGAAGTGGTAGCACGCTGGCCTTGGACCACTCCTGGCTGGTGCTTGCTTCGAAAAAGCCCGAACACCTCGTCAAGGTATGCCTGTGCAGCAAGTACCTGTGCTCCCGGCCTCCCACGGCTACTATGATCTCCACATCACCCGAGTGGCTGAATATGGGGAACTCGTTCTGGGGGACGAAGGAGGTGCCGCCGGTGTGGGAGCGGTTGTAGCGTTTGCTTCGGGACGATGCATGCTGGCGGGAGGACGAGCGAGCCGAGACGACGGAGGATGGCCCGCGTAGGGCGAGAGAGGAGTGGTTGTACTCGGGTTGTGAGACCATGAATACGGTGTGTCAGTAGGATGAATGGTCGGGTCGGGTCGGTCAAGATGATGGAGAGCGACGACGCCACCGTGAGGTGTGATGCGAGGTCGGTCAGTTGGGTGCTTGGTCGCTGGTCCTGGTCTGGGTCTGGGTCCGGGTCAGATATGGGGGTATGAGCGTGGGACTGGAATTATAAGTGAGTGAGTGAGTGAGTGAAGAGGAGAGACAGAGGGATACCGTAGTTGAATGCTTGGTTGGTTGGTTGGTTGGTAGTGTCGATCCTCGTCGCGTGCACGACCAGCGTGTAGGCAAAGCACAAAGCAGCAAGCTAGGTACCAAGATTTAAGTGGATGTTGTGGATAGACTGGTGAGTGTAGAGCGGGCTGCGTAGAGGTATGGTCTGCCACACCACCACCCCTGTCGCTGCGGTCGAGTCTTGTGTCTTTCTTCGCAGTACGATGTATGCCGAATGGCAAGCGTTGGCTTTGTGAATAGTACCTGGTAGGTAGAGTAGGTAGTACCTTACCTTAGGTGGTAAGCTTAGATATAGACTGTGGCTTATTCCATGAGTGGAAGTGGCAACTCGAACATCCTCGGGGTTCCTTCACATGTTGTGTTGTAGACGGGCGATGGCTTTGAGTCTAAAGCCTGACGTAGCGTACAGATAGATACCTGGTAGATACTTAGGTACTTTATACATGTACCGCCGTTTACTTGTGTAAGGCATGAAAGTTGGGAATGGACTCATCCGAAACAAACCGAGGCAATAACCTCAAACCCTCCCAAACAAACTGGTGCAATAACCTTAAACCATAGGAAAGGAAAAGAGGAAAAATAATGATTTATACGTACCGATAATATTGACGGAGGCCTGTTACCTATCTTCGAGCTTTTTTTGTATGGGCTGCGGTGTGGTGAGGTTGATGATAATGACGCTTCGGCTGAGGACTCAGGAGCAACCAAACTAGCTTGGACCAAGTCAGTAAGAACATTAGTCTGGGTACGAAGTAATTGGCAGGCGAAGTGAGGCTGTGCTCTCTGGATGCGCTGGAGGAGGGATTTTGCCACAGGCTAGGTACCTACATATATGAGGTATAGATAAGGTAAGGTATTGGCAGTACTTTGTAGTAGTACTGGGAACTCGAAGTGCAACCAAACGAGAACTTTAATAAATCAGAGCTGAAACCAGCCATCCCAGAGGAAAAACAGCCCAGCGGACGAACCACCGCCAGCCATCATAACAGCCCTACTACCTATACAAAGTCGCATCTGTGAAACCGCAATGGCATCGCATTCTAAGCTCGGCAGCTATCTTCTGCCTACGCGCCAAGAAGTGCCTATGTTACGATAACGGGTATCATGTTTGCCAAAGCAGAGCGGAGGAGGCTAATTTTACCATCAGCTCAGGAATTGTCGAGGAATTCGAGCATAAGCGGACAACCTATCAAGTCCGGAGCCGCGGCATGTCCGCCATCTTGGCTGAGGCCCTCTACCTAACCGTCTAGAACATCGACTCCCAGCCAGTCGTTCACCGAGCTATCATGGCCGCCAGCTCTGTTTCTCTCGCCCATCGGTACACTAATGCCGTAGAGCATACAGCAAACCGGGGCTTGATTAGTCAAATCAGGGCGATTGGGTAGGGTGCGGCCTACCCTGATCTACAGTGTGCGGCCTGGCTTGGATAGCGGGGATTCTCCATCCTGCTGGCCACGCTACTCGTAATGCATAATGTGGCCCAATCGTTGCCTAACCTGCGCAGCATTTCAAACCGTCAGACATAAAAACCCTCCATCGCCCAGACGACTGAACACGGACTGATAGTGCCATATTCCATCTTGCACGAGTGGTAGGAAAAAAAAATATTTTCATCGGGAAGTATTGATTTCTATCGTACAAGCTAAAGTCCCGAATTCCGATGATGGAAACCCCCCGGATTCCCAACCAGTTTTGATTTTCCCCATTCCCACCTGGGATGGAAAGGTATTGTAGAAGACATATGACGAAAAGAAGAAGTGTCGAAAATCGTTACAGGGCTCACATGCACCTCCAAGTACGCCCCAGAAGCAGCGTCGCCATGCTCTTACTAAGCCACACCTAAAAGCCAACTTTTGCGCCACTCATTTAGCTCATATCCATCTCGACGATGGTTGACGTTTGAGGCCTAGATATGCCAATAAGTCGAGGAGATTCAGCCGCCGTCATAACTTCAGGGCTCTCAAATACTGGAGGCGCCGACTTTAGGTTCACAAGAGCTTGGTTAACGTCCCTGCTGACGAGCTGGCCTTGACGCAGATTCTCGGCAAATAAGAAAAAGCCCTCGGCAGACTCGACAAGATATGATTGCAGGCCCTTGCTTTCCAGTTGAATTTGAGCGTTGGTGATGGGGAAGTGGTTTTCGATATAGCGAGCCCACCCACGAGCTGCGGCCTGGATGTGCTCGTCTTCGCTGATGCGGTTCCACCCAATGCCGAGGTGGAGCGTGAAGTTGTCGACGATGGGCTGACTGCTGACGCCGGCAGAACGTCCAGCTTGAGAAACCGCAGGGCCAATGTCGCGAATAGGGCTAACTCGTTTGGCTTGGGGCTCGGCGTTGGGCAGCGTCACGACGTGCATATCCAATCGTTGAGATTTATGGCTACGGAGAGAGGGTCGCGCTTGCTGATTGATAGCTCGGGCTTCCTCATTCCTCCGTTTTTCGTCTACAGCGGCCTTCTCCTCGACCCAGGTACCGGATTGACTCCCGGCATTTGCGACGTACGATGATGGTGACTTGATCAGTATCATCCCTTCGCCGTAAACCCACTCATCTTCTGGCTCCTTGATGGTCTCAACCGTCTGGAGCTTCGCTTCTTCGACGTCTAGATTGATGCCAGCCTCATCTCGAGAGCGTTTACGGCCGGCTGTTAATGAGGCACCGGCTACTTGGGACCAGTGTGACGAGGCTCCCAAGGAATGGACGCGGCTGAGAGGAGAGGACTGGCGTGGAAAAGAAGGCATGGCGAAAGCGCCCTGGGGTGTACTTGGGGCCATGGTGAGGACTGGAGAAGATGTGCGTTCGAAGAAAGACATGGTGATCTGTTAGCGCTAGATTTCAGGTGAGATATCAAAAACTGTGATAGATGTTTGAGGGTTATGTGGACGTTGAGGAAGTAGTAGGCTGCGGAGAATGTCAATTGTGCTGATTCGTATCAAGGATGGCAACGGCGATGGCAATGACGAGAAGATTGGTATCGACGGAGGATAGATATAACTGATTGATCTAAGATAGGTGAGTAGAGGAGATCGTGGGGTCTGTCCCGATGGTGAACGACAGCGAACGACAGCGAGGAAGGCTGGCTTAGCTGCTAAGTCGCAGAATTGTTATGGCCTTAGGTGGAAGAGGGAGGAAGAGAGGGCGGAAGGAATGTAGTAGAGGTTGGATGTGTGTAGAAGATGATGTATGGATATGGGTGTAAGTCAAGCTGAGTGAGGGAATGAGAAGAGATGGGAGGACGGTGTGGGAGTAGGTAAGTGAACGAGAAAGACGAGGATGGGATGGGATAGATAGATCTATTAATGGACAGGCTTGGTAAGGGTGGATGGGATGGGGGTTAGGTCACGGTATGTTGGTGTAAAAATGGGAGAATGCAGTGAGAGAGGTGGAAGCCAGGCAGGTAAAAGCAAGCAGCCGTGGGAGCTTCGCATGTGCATAGGTAAGTAATGGTAGGTAGTGTAGGTACGGGACACGCAAAGAAGGGTGACCAGGATCGCCCGTGTTGAGCAGAAGAAGGCACCAAGGTGGACGGCCACACCGGCGTACAGCACGACGAGGCAAGGCACCGCAGTACAGTGCATATCACTCCGTGAACGCCATAAACATGACTAAAAACACTGTTCTTGACTCAACCAACACCCCGCGGCGTATTCATATCAAACATGACTTACTCCAATCCATTATTTCCCAGAAAGGCCTAGTGATTCTGGCGAGCTGAAGGATACCTATGTAGGTAAGACTGGACAGAATAAATACATTTACTGCACATTCATCGCAGCAGGTTAGCCATCGATCCGACTTACAGTACCTATGGTGCCTCTTTTTGATACGCTTGTCTTACCTAACGTTTTGCTCTTATTTGCATCATCAGTCTGATCATTGAAAATTTAGGCGTATTATTGCCGACCTAAGGCGATACTACCTACATATACACAACAACTTCAAGAGCATATAGTACCTACTTCTACCTAGCGTACCAGAATCAGACGAACCAAGGGTGTTGGGGGTTATGCAGAGCATACAACTTATACTGCACTAAGGCAAGTAAGCACTCAACTACAACCAATAAGATCACTGTGTTTCAGGGACAATGATTGGCCTAACCTTGCCTTCCTTTGTCTTGGCAAGTCCGGGGGCAGGTATTTAGGTACATAGACTAAGGTATTGCCTTCATGATGTTCATTGGTCGAGGTGATCGGACCGGCGGAGCCCGTTGACTAGGTAGGTACCCAGGTACCTACTTAGCCACATGCATATTGAGCAACGGGTGATTAGATTAGGTAGGTCCCACCAGCTTCAGCCCGAGGTCGGAAAACCCGGAAGAACTTTGTCGCTCTCGAAGCAGCAAAGAAGGAATCTGGACATTGACAGGTAACGGCATGGCAACCTCGCTCGCTTCGCTCGAAATGGAATGGAATACGAAGTAGGTAGGTACTTTGTAGAGATGCTGAAATCCCTACGATTCTTATGGTTGCCATGGTACTAAGCGATCCGCCGTTGTGTTCGGTAGTCTCAGTCATCACGATGTGGTCTCTTCCTGACGCAGCGCAGGTCTTTGTTCAACTGTTTAGGTGCCTAGTTGAAGCGACTCGCTAATGATGCATTACCTACACCTATAAACGAGGCCTGCTACGGGTCCCTTCTCTATCCTAATACTCACTGCGATAGCCGCGATTTTCCGATCCGGCTTCAAAGTCTTTTTGTTTGATTCAGACATGAAAACTACTCCCCAAGGCAGCCAATCCATAGACGTTTTCTATCACTTCGCAACCCATAATCAGGCCTTGATTCTTCAGGCATCCGTGCGGCTTGAGGAAGCTTCGTGATACAAATGAGATACGTCATCCTGAAGCCCAGTCTCATCTGCGTTCTCTCCGCCGCTGTAGAGGCCCTGGAACCCAGGGGTTGTTAGAATTGATGGACCATGGTGGTCGTCTTGGAATCTAGATTGGCTGGCGGTGAAGCGCTGGACCGGTCGCCTTGTCATCATCGGCCGCGCAGGGACAGTGTGGAAGCCGTGTAGACGGCTCCGATGACGAGCTTCGGGGAGGTTCAGCGGCGTCTGTGGTTGCAAGGAAGATGGAAGAGCATCATCATAGACTGTGAAGTCGGGGTTATTCGCGACTGCGCTGCCGGACTCGTCTCTTCCCGATTGTGCGCTAAACTCTGTGCCTGTTCTTCGTGCGGACGGCGTCGGTGAACTGTGCCTAGGGTGGCGAACGAGTGACTCGACAAACCTCGCCGCAGAGCTGAAAATCCGTTGCCCCGTACTACTTGACTAAAGTATCTAGTGTCAGCGAGCTATATGCGCGCTGGGCTTATCGATATGTGCGAACTAACTTGGGGGGTCTCGTTTGGAGTTGACCGAACCGCTTCTCTTACGCATGGCCGCCTTATTGGAGTAACCGGCAACTCCTGTCTGATGCTTTCCTCTGGTGTTCCTGTTTCCTCTGGCGTTTCTGGTCGAATGCCCACATGCCCCTATTGAGTCAGTATCTTACAACCATGGGTGCGGCGTAGACGCACTGATGGAAGCGATTGTACATCAGAGACTACGCGCCTTTTGAATGAAAAAGGCGGAGGCAGAGCAATTGGCAGGTCAATATCTGCAGCAAAGGACAACATAACCGAAGAGTTTGATGTGCGGCTTTGCGAGGAGCCGGACTCGTTCGGAATGGCGCTGCCTATGGAACCTATTGTAGTTGGCAGCCTGCGTGGCGGGCAGGAGAGCAGCTCTGAGCTTTCGTCGGGTTCTGTCATCTTGAAGGATTTTGGAGTGATTACATGATGCGTTTTATCCAGCCTGAGATGACTGGATGCCTGGCTGCTTTGCACGGGCTGGGCTTTCGGCCGAACTGGGAGCTCCCCAAAAGCTTCTTCTTTGACAAGATAGTTTCTGAATCGACGGCGCCGCTCAAACTCCTTTACCTCTGTCATGGTTAAGGATATAGTAGTCGGTGGTAATCGAAGCATGCTATGGCAACAAGTAAGTGACTCAATACTGCCTAGTTCAGCTATTCAAGTTCAAAGAGCTTCGTAGACGGAGCAGGGGAAGGTTTGGTGGATTCCGAGCGTCTCATCTATCTCTCATCTGGAGATGAATAAAGTAAGAGCATCTAGAATTTGGGAATTAATGAGATGATGATTAGGTCGATTTCTTCTTAGCAGAACACAGTTCTCTAAGTACGGCCCACGCGAAAGTAACACGCCTTCCGACTACACAACTGGAAGTCTGAGCCTGATATAAACCTTTTTAAAACTAGAATGACTACATAACGTAGAGTAGAACAGGATCTCAAACCCATTATGGGAGAGTGCTACACGGATGTAAGATGTACTGTGCTACCTTCGATCACATGTGACTGCTATAAAAGGCTGGCAAGTTATGTCCCTACCTCGCGATTACCTAACCTAGGAGACCAAATACGGTAGTGGTTCTTTACAGACGACCTGTCCTCGGATAGGTACTATTGCATGTGATGAACCTAGCCTGCCTAGAGGTAGCAACAGCAGGAAACCATTTTTGCCTTGGTAATCATGCTCCCAACTCTAATATAAATTCCCTCCCTTCAGGTTATTTACCCTGTATATGAGCATGACCTTCTCAGACGTCCCAAACGGTGAGTCACAGCCCATGCATTTAAATGATTGATTAGGTAGGTATAAAGGGCCTCTGCCTCGACCGAAACCCTCTTCTTCTCTCCACTGGCATACGGCATTTATCATTGTTACCACAGATGAACACCTGGGGCGTCTCAGCACCTGCTAGCTCGAGAGAGAGGGAGAATGAGAGAGAGGGAGAATGAGAGAGGTCAATGATGAAGAGCTCCTAGACAATTGATGAGCGCCTGTCAGCTTGCGACCAGCACTTGCCTTAGGAGCATCTGAGACCCCTTAGCTGCACAAGGGGTAGACGGAACCTGTTGCCGCCCAATTTTAGAACATTAGTACTTGATGGAGTTAGTAGTGATGAAGGAATGGGCAAAGAAGAAGTAAGGAAGGACGTTTTGCAATAGTTTTCAAGCTGAGGATTAACGGGATGGCAATGCCGGATTTGATTGAAGGCTTAGACACAGGCGAAGGTCAGGGTGTGATGAGAGTTGAGAGATGAAGAACTCGACGAAGATATATGATAGATGTAGGAATGTAGGAATGGCAACAACCATTCCCATCTAGTTTCGTCACGAACGGCATCGCGCCTAACTACAAAGTTAAGGAGGTTGCGTGCAGAGCAGGGAGAAGCATACATTCCCGCTACCTTCTTTATGGATCTAGATGTCTGCTCCTGCAGGTGGTACATAAATCCTCGCAGGATGATATTCTCACTCTAAACTAGATGGTGATAGTTCCATCTTAATTAATATCTTACCCTTACATTTTTATTATTGTTCTACGGTTTGGTAGTTGTGTCCAGTTGTGTCCAGATTGAACTGAACAAATAGGGACTGGTTTCATCATACTAACCTAGTACTTTGTACACGTGGGGAAGTATGCATCTCAGGAGGTACCTTACCGACTTAATTTAGGCACCTAAATTGTTGAACCACCTATCCATTTCAGGTACCATACGTCTCTTCGTCCCTGGTGCAATACTTGGTACCACCGCCGACCAACCTCAGGTACTACATGCTTAATTCTATCGATAATTTCCCTTCGTCTCAACCCATTCAATGAACAACTCTGTTCTTATGGTGTGGCCCGGCAATCCATCGACCCTACTCGTCTCCCAAACGCATCGCGTCAAACACGTTCGTTATTGCTGCCACCGTGCTCATCATCACCGCCGTTGCCATCTCGATATCCTGGTGCCTGGAGAGGAGGTACTGTCAGCTTTGGGGCGCTTCCCCGAGATCCTACAGTGTGTACTTCGTATAACCAGCATTGGTGAACATAAAACACCCTTGCCTCACAGTCGTTCCAGTCGTTCGTGTCGTTTGTGGGCTGCCCTGGCCGGCTCACGGTTTGATCAATCGCCTGCAGCCGCCGTAGGAGAGGTGTCTCGCCGGTACAGATCGGCTGCTGTATGCGTTGCGTCTCATCCTGCTCCATGGTCCTCCCCGTATCCGGGGTTGATTCTCCTCCTGACTACATCTACATCCGACTCGGCTAGCGACAACGTTGCTGCTCAGAGCAACTAAACTAGAAGACCTGCCCGCCCTTCCACGATATCACCATGAACAACGACCTGAGCCTCTCGCGCGCTCTGGGTGGCCTGCGCATAGCAAACCCAGACGATGCCACCCCGAGTCCCCCACAATCTCATCCCACCGACTCCGAATCGCCCACGCCAGCTCGACCGACCACCGACTCATACATTCCCGACTCTATGCAACAGCAGCCTCAGAGTAGGCCGCAAAACACAATTGCGGACCCTTCGAGGGCGGCCATGGTCTCTACGGAACAAGAGTCCTCGGATATTCCTTCTACGTATAACCAGAATGGAATACTACCATACCCTAACATGTCTTCACGTCCAGTATCGGCTCTAATCAACGCTGCGCCAACGGCAGCTGCGCGCGACCAGGCCGCAAACTCTTATCACATTCTAAGAACCGACCCATCTCGAGCACTTGGCCATAACGACTCCGGTAGGACTGCCCCAGACTACTCACCCAACATCCCCTCCCGAGAATCTAGTCACAGAGATCGTTCGTACAATCAGAATCGACAGGCCCCCCCGATGGGTGGAAATGGACCAGTACCGCCTAGGATGACCTCAAAACCAGTGGCCGGTGGGTACGCTACTATACCTGGAGTGCCGGTAGCACCCGAGCCTCGCGGTCGTGGGCCCGATATGCCCGGCTCGACGGGTAGTGAAGAGTGGAAAGATCGAGGGGCTGCCGTAGGGATGCGAACGGAGGTCGACGCAAACGGCAAGACGGTTATTAAGCCCGTGAAGAAGGGAGTTCGCGATTTTTCGTTTGGCAGGATGCTGGGTGAAGGATCCTACAGTAGCGTCTACCTTGCAACGGATCGACAGACACTTAAGGAATATGCGGTCAAAGTGCTTGAAAAGAGGCACATTATCAAGGAGAAGAAGATCAAATATGTCAATATTGAGAAGGACACTCTCAATCGTCTGACAGAACATCCTGGTATTGTCCGACTTTACTATACCTTTCAGGACGAGAACTCGCTGTACTACGTGCTGGACATCTGTAGTGGAGGCGAGCTTCTTGGTGTGTTGAAGAAGACGGGCACTTTTGACGTCGAATGTACAAGGTTCTTTGGGGCTCAGATCCTAGATGCTATCGAGTATATGCATTCTCGGGGCGTCATACACCGTGATCTCAAACCCGAGAACGTCCTATTGGACGATCAATTACACGTTAAGATTACCGACTTCGGCACCGCAAGGTTATTAAGCGATCCGAGAGCGTCACAGCTACCGCCGAGAATTGAAGACATGGGCACGAGTTCTAGGGGTAAGGAACAGGATGATAGCCGAGCAGCCTCTTTTGTTGGCACGGCCGAGTATGTCAGTCCCGAGTTGCTCACCAACAAGAACGCTTGCAAGGCTAGTGATCTTTGGGCTTTCGGATGCATCATCTATCAGATGTTGGCTGGCCGTCCACCGTTCAAGGGTGGCTCCGAGTACCTGACATTTCAGAAAATTGTTAACCTCGATTACGAGTTTCCTCCCGGCTTTCCTCCCGCTGCACGAGATCTAGTCGAACGTTGCCTGGTTCTAGACCCCACCCGGAGGCTTACAATTGAACACATCAAGAACCACGAATTTTTTGAGGGCCAGCAGTTTGGCAAGATTTTATGGAGGACCAAGGCCCCACGGCTACGCCCTTATATTGCTCCGTCTCAGGAGCCCAAAATTATTCAACTAAATGGTATGCCCAGCACCCAACAGACAAACATGGGAGCTAGGCCTCATACTGGTGGCAATGGGATCAACGGTGGCATGCGTGCGCCGGGGCGCCTCATTACCGACATACCGCCGCCGTCTCAACTCGATATTGAATGGTCTCCCGTGTTGACAAAGACCAACGAGAGGATATTACGGCTTGGCGATCTCATGGTGATGTCAGCTGCAATACCAAATAGCCCGTACAACAAGGGTGAAGAGGGCCACCGGAAGTTTACCCGGTTCTTTGGTGGTAGTACGACGAAAAAGAGACAGAGGCTTGTCATGATCACTTCTAGTGGGCGAATTATCATAGCACCCGCGGGTGGCGAAGAGAAGAAGGCGAAGCAGGACATATCCCTCCTCACTCCCGACTGCGCCTGGAAAACCCAAATCGATGCTAAGGGACAGGTGGTCTGGTGTGTCGATTCAGTACGTATTGCCGTCCGCTCTCCGCTTACACTGCTTAACTCACATGTTTCAGGCTGGCTATCACTGGACTTTTGAGGATATCAAGGCGCCTTCGTCCCTCAACCCGCCAGGCCCCACGCCGGACGACTGGACCGAGACTTTGCAGCAAGCCAAAGACATGGCTGTTTCGGCGAACCTGTCTGGGCCGTACACTAGCGACAACGGCTTCGGCGAGATGTCATCATCCATGTCGAGCCCCGCAAGCACATTTGGACCCGAGGGCTATAATGTAAGCGACAGATCGCACCGCAATCCTCTAACTCGGAGCCAGGCAAGCTTAGAGGACACAACGACGACCAAGCGAAATCGTTTCAGCAAACGGCAGTCCAAGCAAGGGCTGGGCCCGGCATTTTAGAATGGGACCTTGTGTAATGCTTGCTATGGTCCCTGCGTGTACGGCGCGTTGACTTCCTCGCAGCGTTGTTGTTTACGCTTCCGAGCACTAGTTCTGTTTCTGGCATGTTATAGCGAGGCGTCGGCTTAGGTACGCTGGAGTGGTCTGGGAAGAGATTCAGTTACGAAGTAAAATGCATACTTGGCGAGGATCTTGTCTTATAATCGCAATGCATCTGGAGGGGACTCGAGTGGCATTCTGGTCCCTTATCGCCGCTTTTTCCGACGGATAAGAGGGAGCATACCAACATCAAGGATACCATACATACATGATAGCTCATAATACACACTTAGGTAGAAGATTAAAGGACTTCGGGGTGGGCAGAAGAGAAGAAGAGCGTACCTACAATGTAGGTAAGGGTACCTACCTCTTACCTTACATGCATCTGCAGAGGTACGGTCCCCTATGTACCTTAGCCCACGTGTACCTTAGCTCATGTAGCTTGACCTGCCGTGGCTGTGAAAGTGGTGCACCAGCCACAATGAACAATCAGCGATTAGGTAAGCCTGCCCGTGGACACTGCAGGTGGGGACAATGTTAAGCGCCAGCCACTAAGGTAATACCCTTCGGTCTCCTTTTCCGACTGCGCTCCACAAGGCAAGATCCTTTCCGGCAACCCATCGCGTAACGACGCGCAGATGCAATTTGACCATCCGACGAGACAAAATTCCCGGTCCCAGTAGTCGCACGCTAGACACCGTTTCTGACACCGTGACCGAACCCCCAGCTCCATCTGCTCCTCCTAGTGGACACCTATCCGCGATCGTCTCTCTCCGTCTCCATCCGTCTCCATCCATCTCCATCCATCGCTGGTGTTTGGCGTCACACACCGTCGTCGCCCCCGGCAATCGCGTATCACCATTGCAGAATAGGTCGTCGAGAGCGGCTACCCAGGCACCCAGTCGGCCAAGGCCTCAAAGCAGCAGTCATGATGCAGCCGGGCTATCGTCCGTACCCGCCACAGCAACAGGTGGTCGTGGCGCCACCACCGCATCAACAACAACAACAACAACAGCAGCAACAGCAGCAGCAGCAGCAGCAGCAGCAGCGGACGCCCCGTGATGGTCAGCGGAGGGGCGGCATCGGTACGTGTGATTCATCTGATAGATAAGATTGTGCCCGCGGTTGATTTGCCCCTTGATGATGATGATGACGATGATGATGAGTGACGGCGAACGATGGTGATGAGTGCGGACGAGTGTGGATGGGCTAGTGACGGGATGGTCGTGGCTGGTGACGGAAGGCGATGGATAGTGATAAACGGTCGTGGACGGTGAGGGATCATGGTACACGGAGTGAGCGAGCGCTACTGCTGTATCGCGACTCGCAAGCTCCAAAGCCCGCGCCGCAAAGCTCCAAAGCCCGCACTTTGCTTGTCACTTTGCTTGTGATGTGTGCACTAAAACCCCACAACACGCGAGACCGCTTACCTACCTACCTGACCTACTACACTACACTACCAGCTCCACCAGCCCTTGGCTCCGATTGCTGGCCGCTGGCTCTTTTTCTCGGCCCTGCTTTACTGCTATCTTGTCCCGTCGTCGATGTCCACACGTACTGTACACCCAAACCCAACTGTTCCACTGCATGCCATACCCAATCTCGCCGTCGCCAACTTCCCTGCCTCTGTCCCCTCTCATGCTTCCCTAAACACCGATTTACTTTCATCTCCTTTTACCTCGGGAGTACGCCCACCTTCTCCTTGACCATTCCTCTGATTCTCTGTAATGCAGGTCCCATGATGTCTACCGGTCCGCACCCCCAGGTTCCTTTAACCCCAGCTCAGATGGCGCAACAGCAACAGCATGCCGCCCTGCAGTTCGAGATGGCCAAGCGTCGAAGCCGCAAGCCAACAGACAAAAATCTGCCCGATGGCATCGACGACTATACCATTGGCGATGTGGCGCAGAGGTATAAGGAGTTAAAGGACTTTGAGCGAAGGCTCGATGCTACTATGACGAGAAAACGTCTCGACATTGTTGACGCCGTCACCCGCAGTGCCAAGGTTTGTACAGTGTAGCCGTGTTAGCCCGGTATTCCGACCGCTAACTATAGACATTTGTAGCAGTGGAAGACGCTTCGAATATGGATCACCAATACAGCTGAGGATCAGATATGGCAAGGCAATGGTATCAACGTGGACACCTTTGACTTCGCCTCCAACCTGGAACCAACTTATCGCATTAAGATCGAAGCCCGACTCCTAGATGACGACGAAGGCTTCGACGATGACGAAGACTCCGAGGACGCAAAGAGCGGTTCAGACGACCCAGATCGAATGGACGAGGACAAGCCCAAACCCCCCAAACTGCCTAGGTATCGATTCTCGCATTTCTTCAAGGCCCTCCACGTCGACTTCCCCGCCAGTAGAAGAGGCACCGAGCAGAGTGTCGAGTGGAAAAAGCCGGAGCGAGTGGGAGGCTCTCTGAACCTCCCGGCCGCCGCCGATTTCGACGAGTTAACGTTTAAGCGTAATGGAGACGAGAACATGAACGTCATCATCAATCTCATCCGGCACGAGGAGCCCGAACGCTACGCCCTCAGCCCCGAGCTCGAAGATATCGTGGATATGCGCGAGGCGACCCGGCAAGAGATTGTCATGGGTGTCTGGGAGTACATAAAAATGATGGGTTTACAAGAGGACGAAGAAAAGAGAAATTTCCGTTGCGACGAGCTTCTACGAAGCGTGAGTGATTACGATGGGCCACGCAGAGCAAACGTGTCACAGCTAACCATGAATTAACCAGGCTTTTGGTCTCGAGTCGGGATTCATTCCCGAACTGGCGCATTACATTTCTGCCCATCTTCGCCCCCTACCTCCTGTGCAACTTCCTTACACTATCCGACTCGATGAGCAGTTCCATGCAGATCCCCAGCCCACTGTTTACGATGTTCGCGTAGCGGTCGATGATCCATTGCGGGAAAGGATGAGCACATTCTTGAACAATGCAGGATATGCAAGCATGTTGAAAGAAGTCGCTTCACTAGACGAACAATTGGCAATCATCGTCCAAGCTGTCCATGTGTCCAAGGCCAAACACGACTTCCTCAAGTCGCTGAGTGAAGATCCAGCCACGTTTGTGCGTAATTGGCTCAGCTCCCAGAGACGCGATCTCGAAGCTATCCTAGGCGAGGCAATGAGAGGAAGCGGTGGCGATGATGCAACTGGAGACGAGTGGCGTAAGGGTGGGAAGGATAGCGTCTGGGGCACGGTTAATGCTCGCGAGAGCGTCAACGCTCTACTCTCTAGAATGCCCTCTCAACCACAGCAACGGTAATGGTTAGAAAACTGGATACTCATTGGACGACACGGCACAGAGCACGACGAAGTTGTTTGCTCGGAAGAGATTATTGCTAAGCGGTTAAGACGAGGAGTCGGACGGCGTTTTATGGAAGGCTCTATTGCCTATACTTGTACACTACGTGTAATTGAGGTCATATCCACTATTCTGAATGGGGAGAGCGACATGTAGGTATCATGCCACGGGGGCAATGTACCTTGTCGACCAAAACATGAAGGAAAAAGACAACCAGTCGGGAGGACGAAGCAGGAGGGGTAGCGCCATGTTACATGTGCAGATAATTCCTAAAATCCTAACCCCGAGACAGTTGTACTAGTAGTTAGGTGAACCGCGTGGGACCTGACTTGGCATTTATACTATACTACTTTGTATAAGAAGAGCGAATGAAGCCTGCATCAAACAGTGTTTCGGTTTCCGAAGATCTCTTAGTAGCTCGCTGTAGGGGGGAAGACCAGCCATACGAAAAGTAAAAGATGTCGTCGGCCATCTTCGCCAGCCAGAACACGGCCGTCATCACGGGCGGCGCGTCGGGCATCGGCCTCGCGCTCGCCAAGAAGTGCGTCGGCCACGGCATGCGCGTGCTCGTGGCCGACTGGGACGAGAAGAACCTCGAGGCCGCCAAGTCGGTCCTCGGCGACAGCGCCAGCACCATCAGGGCCGACGTCAGCAAGACGGCGGATTGGACCGCGGTGAGGGAGAGGGTCGTGGAGGACTTTGGAGGTACGGAGTGTCCATGCGAGCGAGGCCACCATCATAACTATGTTTTTTACTTATTTATCTCTCTTTCATTCATCCATTCCTTCTTTCTTTCTTTCTTTCGATATACATATATATATGTATAAATTAATAACCTCTGGACTGACCGCCGCGAACCCGGGGGAAAAACAGGGAGACTCAACCTCGTGGCCCTGAACGCGGGGGTGACGGCCCGGACGTCCTTCGACGACGCGGACACGTCCGGGTTCGAGAAGATCCTGGCGACGAACCTCTTCGGGGTGATCAACGGCATCGCGGCGCTGCTGCCGCTGGCCAAGGCGGGGGCGACCGTGTCCTCGCCGGCGGCCGTCGTCATCACGGGGAGCAAGCAGGGCATCACGAACCCGCCGGGCAACCCGGCCTACAACGCGAGCAAGGCCGCCGTCAAGACGCTGGCCGAGCACCTCTCGTTCGACCTCGCCGCGTCCCACCCCGGCGCCGTCGCCGTACACCTGCTCGTCCCCGGCTGGACGTGGACGAACCTCGCCGGCGCCGCGAGCCGGGCGGAGAAGCCCGATGCTGCCGTATGTTTCGCGTCAAATTCTTTTTTTCTTCTTTTTTCTTTTTTTTGGCTTAGAAATTTACTTTAATTATCTACCTATCTATCTCTCTCCCAGACCAAATCCCCCAAACCCCAGTCCCAACCTCTCTCCCCTTCTCTTTTCTCTTTTCTCTTTTCTCCTACTTCTTCTCCTTCCTGCCTTCGCTCCTCCCTCTCTCCCTCGCTCCCTCTCCTCTTTAACCCCCTATCTCCATACCTATTACAAAATTCTCAATCTCCTGATTGTCTAACCCATGCGCCAACTAAAAAAAAACAGTGGACGCCAGAGCAGGTAGTCGACTACCTCGAGGCCAAGATGGCGCAGGGCCGGTTCTGGGTTCTCTGCCCGGACAACGACGTGACCGAGGACGCGGACCGGCGCCGCATCCTGTGGAACGCGGACGACGCCGTCCTCGGGCGGCCGCCGCTCAGCCGGTGGCGGGCCGAGTACAAGGACGAGTTCAAGGCGTGGATGGAGAAGTAGGCAGAGGGGCGGGGGTTACGAGCGGGAGTAGGAGCGGGAGTAGGAATAGAGGTGTATGGAGGACGAGGAGGCGGAGGTGGGGTTATAAGTTAATAAAGAAAGAAATAAGAATTCGGGGGGTTTTTGATTCTGCGTACTTGATATGGTTTTTGCTTGCTTGTTTTCTCGACTGATTGCTCTGCTTGACTGCCTAGGTTAGGTACTTACATATCTATTAAACCTACAGGTTCTGGGGTCTCGGCTTGAATGAGGATGGAGAGGGAGGGTGAGGCAAGGGGAAGGACGAGAGCGAAAAGGGGAAACAAGAAGAGAAAGGAAAGGAAAGGAAAGGAAAGGAAAGGAAAAGGGGGGAGGAAGGCAGAACGTCGCTCTTCGATCCGAATTGCGATTTCCTGTGAGTGAGTGAGTAATGAGGCGGGCACGCAAGTACGTAATCAGCCAGTAACTAGGCCCGTTGAATGAACGAATAAATGATATAGGTAAGTAGATGTTTCGCATAATAAGCTCACACATATATTTTACGCTTGAGGCTTTCCAAAACACTGTGTTACGACTATAGCATGCTGTAGCATAGATATCTAGTATCTCTTCCCCCCTTTCCCCCTTTTCTTCTCCTGGAATAACTTGGAACTCTACAATGACCCTCAAAGTGAAAGTGAAGAAAAGTCATATTGTAGACTTAGTAGTTACCTACCTAGTCAAATAAGATGGTTGACTGGGCATATGCATTGCTAAACAAATGAGCTGATGAGCAGTTCTAACTAACTAACTAACCTAACTAGCTAGCTAGCTATGCTATGCCATGCTATGCTATGCTATGCGACAAGACAAAATGCATTCGTATCTTTACCCGTGACTGAAAAACCACCCCGGAACGCCGAGCCGCATGCATGCATGTAATCTCTATCATGAAGACGACAACCCTCCCCTCTATGTCTGTCTGCTCCTTCGGGCTTCCCCAGCCCGCACACACACGACCAGGTGCCTACTACCCAGCACTCGCCGCTCACACGATGAATATCCTAATGTGTCTGTCCATCCTGGGGGGGAGGGAAGGTATACCGCCAACTTTTTGAGTGTGGCGCAAAAAGTCATTGTCAAACGGGTTGGGGATGCCGCGTCGGCGGCACGGGAGTCTGAGGCATATTCTTAATCTGCTTGATCAGGAACTCCCGCTCGTCGACGAACTGCTCGTCGTCCAGGCGGTCCTCCAGGAAGTGCGACAGGAAGTTCAGGAGTTTATCTCGATTCATAAGCAAGATCTTCTGGACGGCGATCGACTTGTGGGGGTTGGCGACGAAGACCTTGAAGACGTGGAAGCCCTCGTACTGCACCATCCTGCGGTCGCTCCGGAGCAGGTTCATGCAGATCTTGAGGTGCTCGCCCTGGTCGACGTACGCGGTCATAACATTGTAGTTGGACCGGTCGAGTAATATCTCGCCCAGTAGCTTGATGGACTGTCGTTTGGTGACGTAGCTGTTGGACTGCACCAGGATGGTGTTGTACTTGTCGAAGAAGAGCTCGAAGTTGACGGACAGATACCGCGGCACAAGCTCCTTATGCTTAGTTAGGAGCTCCTACTCGGCTCTGGTTAGCACGAAGGCACGGAGAGATGGTGGAACCGTCGCAGGGGAGGGAGAGGGGGGGGGGGGGGGGGGGGGGGGGGCCGAACACGGAACGTGGTGAAGGCGTCGGGGCCCAATACGAACAGGCACTTTGCGAACAATACAAAAAACAACCAAAATATGCAATACCC